>OZ010591.1:12525109-12682609 GCA_963932145.1 Acanthosepion lycidas
CCGTTGTCCCGTAAGGCATTATATCAGGTGTTAGTTAGGGGGAACGTTCAGGATGATCTGATTGACGAGCTCGGGCTGACGAAGCGGGAGGCTCGCTGCATATGACCTTGGGCGCCCGGGTTGAAATGTCTCACTAACCCTGAGGCATCACTCACCTGGCTGGTGATTCGAGGGGCCCTCTGGGTCGCCAAAAGACTTCGCGCAGCGGGTTTGGCAAAGTCGCCAAACTGCGTTCGCTGCAGTGGGGAGGTCGAGACCATAGGTCACGCCTTCTTTCAATGTAGGGTCGTAGTTCCGTTGTGCAAGTTCGTTGAAGATCTCATGGTTCGCATGCTGCGCGGAAAGTTCTTTGTCCTCGAGGCCAGTTCCGTCTGTAGCAATATAGTACCGCCGTTGACTAAGGCTGAGCACTATGTGTTCCTTTGCTTACTGGGTGTTATGCGAGTCGTGATATGGACGACGCGACAGAAGGAATTTCATGGGGACGAGAAGTTTACCTCTTCCCAACTGATCTTGTTCTTTAAGCATCAGCTTAAAGTCAAGATCAGGACGGAAAGGAAACGACTCCATCCATTGGAATTTAGCGAAAGGTGGGTGAGTCTTGCGCGTCTCTGCAGAGTGAAAGGTGCTGACTTGGAGTGGCTGTTTGATGCCGGTTAGGCATTAAGGATTTTGGGATTACTGGGGTGAACATTGGTAACCCCTCCCATGTATAGGTTAGTTTAGGTCGTTTTTGTTTTAGTTACCTTTTTCTTTTTTTTCCAGTTTAACTTAGCTAGGGTGTGTATGCTCATTGGCCCCCTTTTATTTCTGACCCTATTTTTTTTCTTTTGTTTAATTCCCCATCCCTCTCATCGTTAGGTGGTTAGTGATATCAGTTCTCTGGTGGATGCGGGGCGCCTTTCGTTTCGAGTGTGTCTTTCGTATTTGTCGTTGTGTCTGATTGAGTGTGTGTTTGTAGTGAGTGCATGGTTTGTACGAATGTTTTATACATTTTTTTAAGTCCCGCATTGATTTCGTCCAGTTAACTGATGTTTCTACCACTGTTAGGGCTGTGGGGGGTTTTACTACTAACAAAAAGTTTTGTTTAGTTTCTTGTATATAGTTTTGTATTCATTGTAAATTTTCATTGGGGTTTTTAGTTGTTATTTTATTCCCCTCCCCCCCCCCCACAGACAATGATTTGTATATATGGGGACTAGTTAGAACTTCATAGAGTCTCTGAGGAATTTTGGTGGATGTAGTAAGAATGGTATGTAATGGATGTGTCGTTTTGGTGAAAGGAACATTGTTTGTATGTTTGGGTCAGTGATTGCGGCTAGCTAAGTTTAAAGTTAAGACAGAAGATGACCATCATTGCCCCCTTTCCCCAATTTTTGGCCTTGTGCCACATTTGTACTTTTTGTACAATAAATAATGACAATAAGAGAGCAAGAGGCTCGATCGCGATCTTCAGCGCCTCGGGGTGGATGTATGTTGCGTGCAGGAGACCCGGTTTTTTCTCGCGATTATGAAGACATTCTGTCTAAGAGGTTCGTCCTCTATTCAGCATGTTTTGATGGACGCTCGAGGGGTGTTTCCTGGCTGGTGAGAAAGTCTCTGGATGCGGTGTGTGCTCTTGTCTTCGCGGATCCGGCGGGCAGGCTTTGCGTGCTGGATATTACCATAAATGAGAAAGCTCTTCGTCTCATTGGGGTTTATGCGCCCAATGACCACACTCAGCAGCCTGGTTTGTTTCGGCAGATCGAGCCGTTTTTGAGGTCTTCTCGTTCGGTAGTTCTAGCGGGTGATTGGAACGCCGTCCTTGATCCCGATATAGATCGCATAGGGCAAAAACCGTGTACTAACAATCCGGAAGTGAAATCGTTTCGGGCCTTCATCGATGGGTTTGATCTCGTCGATAAGTATCGAAATGAGCACCCCCGGGAGGTAGCGTGGACTTGGACTAGGGGCGGCAGCTCGGATACGGTGGTCAGCGCAAGCTACATCGACCGAGTTCTAGTTAAGAGGGTCGAAGTAGGGCTCTTAGAATGTCCAAGTTTCCATTATATAGTTTACTCGGATCATAGGCTTGTCCGGGTTCGGGTAAACTTAGGTAAGCCTAGGGTTAGGATGGCTGGGTACTGGAAATTAAACTCATCATTATTTGGTGAGCAAGATTTCCGGGACCAGCTTTTACTAATGTTACAGCGGGAATTGTCGGGGGCTGTGGTTGGGAATAAGTGGTGGGGTGCTTTAAAATCTAAACTTAGGTCTTTGCTGCTGATTATAGTCGACGACTCAACCTAGCTAGGCTAGCAGCGCAAAAGTCTCTAGAAGCCAAAGTAGATCGGGCGATCAAATCCCGTGATAGTGGGGACGTAGCCTTAGCTAAGGCGGAGCTGGCCTCCTTGCTTATCAAGAAGGATCAAGCTCTAGTAGTTAGGGCTAGGATAAAAAGAATGTCTTGCGAGGCGACGAATATGGCCGCTTCATTGCGTTCAGAGGAAGCCTGTAGGGCATCTAGTCGGCATATCGATCGCATCACATTGCCGGACAAGCGGACTGTGACTACAGACGCGGGCATTTGTGAGGCTTTTCGTGATTACTTTCAGGAACTTTTTACCAGGAAGCCCGGTCTGAGCCCTGCTCAGTTCGATGCCTATTTAGCCGACTTTCCCCGCCTTAAGGCGGCTGAAGCGGCTAGGTGCGAGGGGCCCATAACAGAGTCTGAGATCTGGGATGCGCTGAAGCAGGTTGGCCTGGACAAGACTCCGAGATTAGATGGTCTTCCCTATGAAATGTACTTGAGGCAGTCGCCCGTCTTTGTCCCCTTGGTGGCACTGATTTTCAACAACTGGATGAGGCGGGGGTCTATTCCTCAACGCTTCACCAGGGGTGTGATCAAGTTGCTTCGCAAGAAGAAAGACGGTGGGGATGGGGTAGATAATTATCGGCCTTTGACGATGTTAAATACAGAGTTGAAGATTTTAGCCAAGGTCTTAGCTGACCGTTTGCAGGTTGTCCTCTCTAGTCTGATTGGCCCCGAGCAGACTTGTGCTGTGAAGGGCAGGACTATTTAGGACAACCTTCATTTGGTACGCTTGATCATCGAGAAAGTCGACAGTGATGCCGCGCTGATCAATTTAGATCAGTCCAAGGCTTTCGATAGGGTTGACCATCGATTTCTGGAGGCTGTCCTTTCGGCCGCCGGTTTCGGGCCGCACTTTCGCACTTGGATCCGACTGCTGTATGCGTCCCCCGGTGCGCTGGTGGAAGTGAATAGGGTAAGATCGAAGCCTTTCATTTTGTCTCGCTCCATTCGTCAAGGTTGTCCGCTGTCTCCATTGCTTTACGTTCTTGCGCTGGAACCTTTCCTGCGTAAGTTGAAGACGAATCCGGTCCTTCGCGGAATTTCCTTACCTGGTGCTACCACCTCGGCCAGGTACTCCGCCTATGCGGATGACGTTTCGGGTCTGGTGTCGAGTAGGGCCGAAATTAACGAAGTCGGCAAAGAAATCAGGGGTTATGAGATGGTGACGGGGGCCAGGATCAACCGCGATAAGTCTGTTGGCTTGCGGTTGGGTTCGTGGAGGGGAGTTTCTCTTCCCGGACCTTTCCTCTGGACGGACGGGCCGGTCAAGATACTCGGCGTCTGGTTCGGTCCCGACCTCTTGTTGGAAATGAATTGGTCGGAGGTGCAAGAGAAGGCCGGGCTCGCAGTTCGTCTGTGGACTCGGAGGAATCTTTCCTTGAAGGGGAGGGCGGAAGTATGTGGCTCGCACATCTACCCGATTCTCCTTTACCGACTCTCTGTGCTTCCACTCCCGTCTAACACTTTATTGGCGTTAGTAAGGCTCCTGTTCTCCTTCTTGTGGGGAGGCAGGGCCGCCATGGTTAGTCGCGAGATCTGTTACCTCCATCCCTCTGATGGCGGTCTGGGGGTGCCTTGCGTTGAGACTCGTCGACATACGCTTCTCATTACTCTTCTAGACCGGATGTGTATGCAACTGGATGAGAACGGCGAATTCTGGAAGGAAGACGTCCATAAACATTTTCCATCCTTGAGAAATGTGCGCTCGTGTGAGGAGGAGGTCGGCCGTAATCCTCGAGGCGAGGGCTCTTTCTATCACGAATGTTGGTTGGCCCTCAAGCGTCTCTTACGGGCGAAGGATGGCCTCTCCGACGTCCAGCCGTTGTCCCGTAAGGCATTATATCAGGTGTTAGTTAGGGGGAACGTTCAGGATGATCTGATTGACGAGCTCGGGCTGACGAAGCGGGAGGCTCGCTGCATATGGCCTTGGGCGCCCGGGTTGAAATGTCTCACTAACCCTGAGGCATCACTCACCTGGCTGGTGATTCGAGGGGCCCTCTGGGTCGCCAAAAGACTTCGCGCAGCGGGTTTGGCAAAGTCGCCAAACTGCGTTCGCTGCAGTGGGGAGGTCGAGACCATAGGTCACGCCTTCTTTCAATGTAGGGTCGTAGTTCCGTTGTGCAAGTTCGTTGAAGATCTCATGGTTCGCATGCTGCGCGGAAAGTTCTTTGTCCTCGAGGCCAGTTCCGTCTGTAGCAATATAGTACCGCCGTTGACTAAGGCTGAGCACTATGTGTTCCTTTGCTTACTGGGTGTTATGCGAGTCGTGATATGGACGACGCGACAGAAGGAATTTCATGGGGACGAGAAGTTTACCTCTTCCCAACTGATCTTGTTCTTTAAGCATCAGCTTAAAGTCAAGATCAGGACGGAAAGGAAACGACTCCATCCATTGGAATTTAGCGAAAGGTGGGTGAGTCTTGCGCGTCTCTGCAGAGTGAAAGGTGCTGACTTGGAGTGGCTGTTTGATGCCGGTTAGGCATTAAGGATTTTGGGATTACTGGGGTGAACATTGGTAACCCCTCCCATGTATAGGTTAGTTTAGGTCGTTTTTGTTTTAGTTACCTTTTTCTTTTTTTTCCAGTTTAACTTAGCTAGGGTGTGTATGCTCATTGGCCCCCTTTTATTTCTGACCCTATTTTTTTTCTTTTGTTTAATTCCCCATCCCTCCCATCGTTAGGTGGTTAGTGATATCAGTTCTCTGGTGGATGCGGGGCGCCTTTCGTTTCGAGTGTGCCTTTCGTATTTGTCGTTGTGTCTGATTGAGTGTGTGTTTGTAGTGAGTGCATGGTTTGTACGAATGTTTTATACATTTTTTTAAGTCCCGCATTGATTTCGTCCAGTTAACTGATGTTTCTACCACAGTTAGGGCTGTGGGGAGTTTTACTACTAACCAAAAAAGTTTTGTTTAGTTTCTTGTATATAGGTTTGTATAGATTGTAAATATTCATTGGGGTTTTATAGTTGTTATTTTATTCCCCTCCCCCCACAGACAAGGATTTGTATATATGGGGACTAGTTAGAACTTCATGGAGTTTCTGAGGAATTTTGGTGGATGTAGTAAGAATGGTATGTAATGGATGCGGCGTTTTGGTGAAAGGAACATTGTTTGTATGTTTGGGTCAGTGATTGCGGCTAGCTAAGTTTAAAGTTAAGACAGAAGATGACCATCCCTACCCCCCTTCCCCATTTTTTGGCCTTGTGCCGCATTTGTACATTTAGTACAATAAATATTGACAATAAGAGAGCAAGACCAGAAAAGAAGAAGGAGGAGTGAAAGGTTGTAGGTAACCGGAAGAGTGAGAGTAAGGTAACAGACAGACACAACAAACGTAGCGAGCAAGAGTCACAGTGAGCGAGCACGTAGACTCTGTAAGAAGTCATACAGCGATACTTCAATACCAAAGACTGTATATATATTTTGCTACTAACCGGTATTCCTGGAACTACTAACCTGCTTTACCAGTTTGTATTAATACGTTAATACATTATTTTCATATATTCATTCCTGGCGTTTGCTATTTATTGGTATCGGATTTCATCTCGGAATCTACAACATATATATATATATATATATATATATATATATATATATATATATATATATATATATATGACCATACGTTTGAGCAACACAAGGACCAACTTAACGATAAAACACAAATGAAAACTACAGATAAAGTTCATTTTCTTCATTTCTGTAGTTCACTGCTACTAACAAGCAGAAAATTTTTTTTCTGATGATGATGGCCATGCTGGCCGAAACTAGTCAAGGATGAATTGAAATAATAAAACAACAATATATATATTAATATACAAACCAGTGTACCTGAATATTTTAATTTATTCATATTATATATATATATATATATATATATATATATATATATATATACATATTATATATATATATATATATATATATATATTAATTTTGGGTATGACATTAAACTGCAACCGGTGGTAAGGCTCTGGTCTGGGAGTGCTAGAGTTTTGAGGAGAGTGGAATGACCCCTTAATTACCATTGCTCCCAGGTTCACCTTGTCCCGTGGTGATAGTACCTGTTTAGGATGCCAGTTATGGGTTAAATAGCTATTACATACTAAGAGCAGATGGGAAAACACTGGTCTAGGCGGACGATTGTCCGTCATCTACTTTTCAAGTAAACGAATTCCAACGGTCTGTATTAACACTTCTGGGCCGACATTTGTTCTGATCTGTGTTGTGGATTAGGGTGTGGTCTGCCACTGCTCTCATTACAATATGTCTATCGCGGTGAGCGTCTCTATTACGTGCACCTCTGCTTTCTGGGGAGAGGAATATCTATTTGTCCACTGTTGCAGACCTTAAAGCATCAATAACATGCACAGCACTTCTCCGAAATAAGCCCCCAGCTTCTTGAAGAAGTCCCACTCAGAAAAGGAGTACGTGTCCTTACACTGTGCTTCTGACAGACACTGCTCTCGTATGAGTGCTACTACGTCACAAGATGTCCGGAAATTTTGAAAATGTTATCGGATTAACTACTAGTCATTAAAATGCGTATGCTGTACCCAACATCACCCTTCAGTGTGTGGCAATTTGTCTACTAATAAAACAAAACGATGTTATCGAATGTCTCTGGTCATAATGTTTGGTATTAATTAGTCGCTTACCTTTTAGGCCCGAGGGAGAGCACGACTGATCGTTGTAAAGTTCCGAAAGGGGATTCTAGTTTATTTTACTCAAGATTTGGTCCGCTGTCCCCCCCCCACTCCAATTCCATAATTTGAACTAAACTGACTGTTATGTTAGGCATATCTCTCTGTAGTAGCAGCCTTAGCACAGTTCTCCGCGTTATGTCAAGTAAACGGGTTCACTGAGTAATACTGTCTTGTTCATCAGTGGCTTTGCTTTCATGTTTGTCCTATCTCATTTGCATATAATACTACACTGACTTTTATATGGATATTTACACAGACACACACGCGCGTACACACATTAGGACGCATACACAAATAATATTCACACACTGACAAATACTTACAGAAACACTCGAATATTTTACCTGTTAATTAAACACAATACACAAAAGGATGTAACGTAAAGTATGTAGAAATTCATTTTCCATCTTCAGATGAAGTGAACACAGGCCAATATTTTACTCATTGAACTTACTTTTTTCATATTCAGCTTTTCTGTTGTAGGCAGACATATTAATTCGGGTACCCAGCAGTATGTCGTTGAATTTGTTACAAAAAGAAACCAGTTCAACTTCCCGAATCGTTTGGCAATCTATCCTTTCTGATAAAGATATTGTCACACAATCATTCGCTTTTCTTGTGACATTATTACCGAACAATACAAGTGTCCATAAACAATGAATAATGAAGACTTCATCGATGACAATTTCGACAGTTGATTACGCCTCTTTGTCCTGCTGAGACAGTTTTTCTTGTGACATTGCCTAATGACGTATTTGCTCGTGGATAAAGACACAGGCAACTCGTCAACCCTGTTGGAAAGAATTGCTACAAATGCATGCATCTTTTTTTTCTAACAGCTTTTACTTTGAAGAATCAAATGCAGGCCTTAAGACATATGACTGTTTCAGCTAAAATCTCTCTTCAGAAGACGAAACATTCATGAGTTGTCAATATGTTTTCTCATCAATATAACCGAATATATTAATTGATTAAATACGTGGTGTTAAATCCTCTTTGGGGAAGGGATCTCTATTTTTGCGTAAGACCAAAACCTCGTGTGGAATTGGAATGTTCGCTAATAAAGAGGCCTTCGTATCATTTTTACGCTTTTTATGAATTGCAGTACCAAACACGATAGTAGAGAATTAGCAATTTTACACTGGAAATTACTACTTTTGAGTTTATCATGTGACATACTTGAAAGATAAGTTTTTTAAACTGCCATTTAAAAAGGTCCGAGTCTTTAAATAATTAGCTAGTTGTTCCTATAACTGGAATTCAGTAGGGCTCTATATCTTGAGTCAAGATGTGTTATCTGGTAGTGACATCTTTTCCCGTTTTTCTTTCTATAATTCTCTTCTTTTCTGTATTTTTTCCCTTTTTTGTCTTTCTATAATCTATTTTCTATATTTTTCCTTTCCGTCTTTCTTTCTATAATCACCCTCTTTCTCTGTATGTTTTCCTTTTTCGGCTTTATGTAGAACCGAACACACTTCAGAAGAACCGAATACATAGAACTGGTGTACAACGTGCCACAAGGTCTCCAAACGACCCTCGACAGGTTTTGAATTCAGTGTTGTTGTTCTCCTAGACCGGTTGTCACCCAAGCGTATAGGACCCAGTCTGTCCTGCTATTTTACTCATAGCTGGAAGAAGAAGAAATGTATTCATACCATTATGGAATCGTACCAACGGCATTAGCATGTAAGTGAATGTAATGAACTCGTTTGGAATTCGAACTCGGTTCTCCAATTCCTCAGTCCGAGCCGCTATCCATAAAATAAGTAAAATGTAGATAGATAGTCTAAAGCTACGTTTTGGCAATGGCAAGAAAAAAATCTTCACTTGACTGAGAATTCTTCAATATCAAACGTAATGGCATGTCAGTGACGAGATGTTATTTCAAACTCATTTGGGGATTTGTCTATATTTCTGAGATGAGGTATTATGTACACTATTTACAGTGGATAAAGGTGTTAGTTAGATCCAGTGACAGGAGCCAATGGGTGTGAGTTCGATACCCGGTGAAGGCAGTGCAGAACTTCGAGAGGGGAATTAACAGGAGATAACTGGCAACTGACATCCATTAACAAATGGTACGTGGAACTAGAACAGACTACGCACGTAAGCCAAATAAAGGGTTCAGTTCGACATTCCAACCACCTGAAGAAAGCCGTAGCGTATAACGGCCGAAACCTTGTTATAAATATGGCGACAAAGATGAGGACAATAGTCCGAATAATGTAAATAGTGTACATTATACCTCATCTCAGAAATATAAACAGACATTGAAAGGCCGAAACGTTGTAATAAATATGGCGACAAAGATGAGGACAATAGTCCGAATAATGTAAATAGTGTACATAATACCTCATCTCAGAAATATAAACAGATACTGAAAGGCCGAAACGTTGTAATAAATATGGCAACAAAGATGAGGATAATAGTCCGAATAATGTAAATAGTGTACATAATACCTAATCTCAGAAATATAGACAGATACTGAAAGACCGAAACGTTGTAATAAATATGGCGACAAAGATGAGGACAATAGTCCGAATAATGTAAATAGTGTACATAATACCTCATCTCAGAAATATAGACAGATACTGAAGGGCCGAAATGTAATAAATATGGCGTCAATGATGAGGATAATAGTCCGAATAATGTAAATAGTGTACATAATACATCATCTCAGAAATATAGACAGATACTGGAAGGCCAAAATGTAATAAATATGGCGACAAAGATGGGGGACAATACTCCAAATAATGTAAATAGTTTGCACTGGGGATTAGATTTATGATTTTTTCAAAAGTTTGAATTAAAAATAAGATGTTTCGGCTTGAACTCAAACTCAGCTCGCCGATTTCATTACTTCATGTAAAAACCTTATCAACTATTATGAAATTTAGAACTGTGGTAGCATCTCGATTAGCCATGAGAGGAACTTGTGCAGCTTAATTGCCATCCTTTCTGTCATTGTTTTTGCGACAAAGATCCATCCAAATCAAGATGACATTTTGAAATCAATCAATGGATCCACAGTTAAAATGAGTAGAACATCAAAATTTTTCTTTGTATCGAGAAACCAGTCTAAATCAGTTACTTACCGTTGTGTTGTAATTCTAGAAGAACCTGGTTGAATTGATCAATATGTTTGGAACCTTTCGGAAAGGCGACCCCATAACCAGTCATGGCATACCAATTTCCAACCGTCCGCAGTTTGCACAAATCATCTTGGCCAGCTCGATATTCAAGTACAGTTGCATCATAGATAAACGCGTCGATTAGACTGAAAATATAAAAATAGAGAAATTGCATGATTTCCTTACAAACCATCGTTTAATTTCTTTTATCTCGACATATTGTGATAGAATATCAAAACGAAGGAAATTATTAAACGGAATTCACACAGGGAAGCAAATTCAAGTCTACATTGGATGCCGTTTAAGAAAAGTTAGTTGATTATGTCGCTTGCTTGGGATTACAGTACTTATCTTTCTGCCTGGAATCAGAATGATTCATTTCTTAATTTGTGAGGGGAAAATGCAGTCAGCACGATGGCCCCTTTAACTCTTATTGGCTAGAAAAGATGATTACCACTCTACGGCAAGAGAGGTTTTAAACACGACAATTGACGGGCGTCTGCATCGTCATATTTTTTAAAAATCTGACCTTTCACCCGGAATTAATTAGACCAGGAACAATAGTGGATTTGTCACACCCACAGAGGCTGTATTGGCACTTATATATTACACTAGCAGCATGGCCCGGAGTTGCCTGTGCTTGATTCAAAAATCGTACGACTCATACAATAATCGCTATCACTTGACTTAAAATATTTTTGCCCTTCCTTGCCTTTAAAGGAGTGCCCTTTGCCATGCTGATGTTGCTACATGCTTTACTTCTTGCCTATCTCACACTGCGAATGTTTTCTAAGCTCTATACTAAACATTAAATCTGTTACGAAAAAGAACTAAACAAAATGAACACAAAACGATCAGCTTTAAAAAAGGACTCGTAACTGGAAAAACCGAATGAAAAAAGAATGTTAACAACAAATACTTTTTCACACCTATCCCATTTCTGCGGAATCATAATCAACATTGAGTTTAAGCAAGCGAATGAGCCAATTGGAGTAAAGTGCCATGCAAATTTAAATTTTTCCCACTTGTGACGAATGCAGCTATCGATTTTTTTTGCATGCTAGCATGCTAAATAACATTCATGTCAGTCAGCTGTTGGCTCTCACGCTGGCCATTAGAATCTTCCTGCCTATTTTTGGCAGCCAGCTATAGGTTCTCACTTTGGTCAGTAGAAAATGGCCGCAAACTACATGAAAACTGCCGTAGAATCATGAAAAAATCAATTATTTCCGGTATCGATGGGAGTTGGGAAATGCAAAGTTGGTCTTGGCCTTCCCGCTAACTTGGAGCATGTCTATGTAAATTTTGTTGCAAATCCGTCGAAAATTGCGGCCGTGCATTCGTTACCCACCCACCACACACACCCTGCTTTTATAGATAGAGATATCGACCAATTAGTGATTTATGTAAATAAAGCTAATTATCCTCACACCCCATGAACGGGTTCACCTGGCTACCTTTTCGGTCTGGGTATGACGATAAACTACATCCAGCAGCAAGGCCTGTGATCGGGAGATTTTGAGGAGCGTGGAACCACCACTTAATTGCTGTTGTTCCCAGGTTGACCCTGACCCATGGTTGTACCATCTATTAGGGTTCCAGGTTATGGTCAAATAGTTAACCCCCAAGTTGGGGTCAAAACATTATGAAAGTTAAAAATAGGTTTTTATAGTAAAAATATCAGCAATACATTTTTTTTAAAATTACCAACAAAAGATTTGATTCTCGGAAAAGAAACCTCTTTACAAAAATACGTCAATGAAACTGGATCTAGAAAATGATTTCTCGCAAAAGATAGATATTCTGTTGTTACGACCCTATCCTAAAAATCTAGTCGGCATTAAATAACCCATTGAGATAAACCAAACCTGGATATCTTTCGATTCCTGATTGTTCTTCTGAAGGCAAACATAAAAGCATCGTGCCTACTGTAGAGCTATAAATGTTAATTTTGTCCCAATTATTTCACTTCCCGAAAACATCTTCAACCTTTCTGTTGTAACCTAGGGAAGGTTAGTGAATAGAATAATCACACGAAGGTTGGTAATAAACGATAATACTTAGGACAAGAACAACACGTATAAGATTTGCCAGCGGCGCGTAAAAGAATTAGTCAATTTCTAGAAGGGAGTCAAGTAAATTCCACAATGAATCTCCAACTCCGCTACCAACATACAGTATTTACTACTGTACGTATGTGAATGGGGACATACCCATTATCATCCGTTGGTATGCTACAACACTTACTTAAATATTTGTGTTTCATTGTAACTACTCAGACCATAATTGTACAAACGCCAGGGCGGAAATAAAGATTAAACCCCAAAGCGAAAAATTTGTTTCCCGTTTATCTTGGAAGTTCTAGCTATACACGACAACTGCTCTACTGCATGAGCCCCAAGAACAAAACAACGGCAGAAGACCCAGTAAATATAAAATAATTTATTTATTCAATATCGCTCACTAACAATCTCTGCTTATTATTTCGAATGAGTATTTATTTATTTTTTTGACGTTTCGAAAACAAAAGTCAAAATATTGTTAGAAAGAAACTACAATAACAAAAATAAATATGCCAGTGCGTAAAAATCAGTTAAAAATAGTTCGGTATAATTCATATACGAATGGTAATGAAATTTCCAAGGTGGTACCATAGGATCGCATGATTTTCTTTAAAAATCGGTATCACCACCTGCAAGGCAGTAAAACCACGAAGACATAAGGCGTTAAAGTGTATTGAAGAATTAGGAAGAGAAACATTAATAATGAGCAGGAAGAGGAAATAAAGAGGAGATAGCGATTGATATTGCATTTAAATTCTTGCAGATTAAAGTTGGCTGGAACGCATGGAACCGGAAGGGAGTTCCACAAGCGAGAAGTGCGAGAGAAAAGAAACTGCTAGCACAGAACTTACGGCTACATCTAACCAGCTCAACTGTAAATTGATGAGATCTAGAAGCCAATCTTGTACTGTGCTTAAAACCAAAAAAGTCTAGGTAATATAGCGAAGAGCGATATTTATTCTGATATATACAAAGAAATGTGGCACAAGGCCAAAATAGGGATTGGAGAAAAAGGACGGTCTTGTTCTGTCTTAACGATAACTTAAGTAACCACAAACCCTAGCCCAATCATACCTCAATATTCCAAACACCAAAAAAAAAAAAAAAAACGCATTCTTACTTACCTTTCTTACTACGTTCACCATAATACCTCATTGTCTCTATGAAAATCCTAACTAGTCCTCATATGTACAATTCATTATCTGGAGTGTGGGGGATAAAACAACAAATTTTAAAAACTAGCCCTAACGAGTATTTCCAATGTGAATACAATCTATTTATATGAAACTAAACAAAATAATGTTAGTAATACCCCCCCCCCCAATCACTAAATGTGGCAGAAAACATAAGTTAACTGGACGAAATCAGTGCGGGACTATAATATTATAAAACATTCATTCATCCCAAGCACTCACACAGACACACACTCATTCAAACACAACAACAAATACGAAAACACACACGCGAAACGAAAGATGCCTCGCATCCACCAAAGAACTGACATCACTGACCACCTAACGAGGGGGGGATGAGGGAATTAAACAAAAGAAAAAAAAACATAACGAAAAGCTCACCCGAACAATTACTATGAAAGTATTTATAAAAAAGTCAGTGAGAGCCAACCTTACGGCGGTGGGAAAGTGAGTGAAACTGAGCCGCCAGATCAGGACCAATAATATTGCTGATTTTTCTTTGGACTTTACTCGAGGTAAATATATTCGCATCGAACTATATGTGGCGGCAATAATCTAAGAATGGCCGAATGGTAGACATCGATATTTAAGATAAATTCTGGAGAGAAAAACTGTCTTGCACGACACAGTGAACCAATTTTATAAGCAACAGACCTAGTAATGGATTCAATATAGTCTTTCCACTTAATGTCATCTGAGAACGTTAGCTCGAGAAGGCGCAATGAGTTACTTTCCTGGAGGTTAGCATCAGCCATACTGATGGAAGGATTTAAAACAAAAAAATTAATGTGGAACTTTTTTTGGAAGCATTTATTAAATTACAAATGAAATGAAATGTAAATAAAGTGAAATGATGTGTAGGTCAAGTGCAAATAAATCTAAGATGAAGGAAAAGAAAACGAAATGAAACTTAAGTGAAATGAAAGAGAAGTGAGAAGGAAATTCAGTATTAGTGAAAGAAAGAGAAAGTAAAATAAAAGGAAATGAAATGAAATGCGAAATGAAATGAAAGTGAAATGAAATGTTACTGAAATAAGACAGTGAATGAAACTAAATTTGTCAACTGACTTGGTTTAAATATTGATTAACACAAACCATACTTTTTGGAGTTGCATTAATCTTTGGTGTTTTTGACAAACATGCTTCAGGCAGAGACATGATTCATAAACTTAGTCGAATAATGGCTTCCATGTTTGCATTCAGTCAAATAAGATGGTGAATTTTAGGAGCGTGAAACGAATTCGGAATCGAATGAATTAAAACAAATAATAAAAATCAAATAAAATATAAAATAATGTCTTAAAGACATTGGTCGCCATCTCTATATAAATTCCCTGAACAGACACAGGCTTTTAAGCTGTATCGCTATTTTATTTTTTGTGTGCATTTTATGGGAGAAACAAACAAACAAACAAAAGATTTGGTGACTCTTAGTCGATTCTAAAGCTATCGACGCATGCGCATCGCTAATATCATCACACCGATCAGACGGCAAGGAAAGTTCATCTCACATTCGGATTAATCGGCCAAACCCAACAATAACGTTTCAAAATGCATTAACGCCACCGAAAATAGAATTCGGCAGAGTCATCATTGTCAGAGAAAGTGAGAGAGAGAGAGAGAGAGAGAGGAGAGAGAGAGAATGAGAAAGAGATTGAGTTTTGCATATGACTTTCTCGCAATTAGCAGCAGAAAAATGGTGTGATTATCTTGTGCTTTTTTTTTAAAAATGCAAAATTATTAACTATCAACCAATTCTATAATTTCGCTTCATTTCCCATTTCCATCTATCTATCTATCTATCTATCTATCTATCTATCTATCTATCTATCTATCTATCTATCTATCTATCTATCTCATTCTGTTCGTATCTATCTATCTATCTATCTATCTATCTATCTATGGCAATATGTCCATGCGAAGCGATACTGAAAATTTCTCGAGCGACCTCAAAATCTAACTAAATGTCAAAACAGAATATTTTAAAATAAATTCCTGATCTTCTCTTGTATCCAAATCTCTTCATATCATTCTCATTTTATCGTTTCTTTTTCTATCACCCATCTTATATAACTTCTCTTTCTCTAGCTAACTTCCTCCCACCTCCTCTCTATCTACATAAATATAAATCTCTTCTAATGTTTCTCTTTACATCTAACTATTAGGTTGGTGCAAAAATAATGACGTAATAACGTCGTTTTTTGACGTATTTTTTAACGCCAAAAAAAGACATTATTACGTCATTATTTTTGCACCAACCTAATAATTCTCCAAATATCAAAACTTTTTAGCCAATTGACCAAATATCAGAACTTTTTGACAAATTGACCAAATATCAGATCTTTTTGGCTAATTGACCAAATATAGGATCTTTTTGACCAATTGACCAAATATAAGATCTTTTTGACCAATTGACCAAATATCAGATCTTTTTGGCTAATTGACCAAATATCACATCTTTTTGGCTAATTGACCAAATATAAGATCTTTTTGACCAATTAACCAAATATCAGATATTTTTCACTAACTGACCAAATATCAGATCTTTTTAACCAATTGACCAAATATCAGATCTTTTTCACCAACTGACTAAATATCTGATCTTTTTGGCTAATTGACCAAATATCAGATCTTTTTGGCTAATTGGCCAAATATCAGATCTTTTTGGCTAATTGACCAAATATAAGATCTTTTTGACCAATTGACCAAATATCAGATCTTTTTGGCTAATTGACCAAATATCAGATCTTTTTGGCTAATTGACCAAATATCAGATCTTTTTGACCAATTGACCGAATATAAGATCTTTTTGACCAATTGACCAAATATAAGATCTTTTTGACCAAATATCAGATCTTTTTGGCTAATTGACTAAATATCAGACCTTTTTCCCCAACTGACCAAATATCAGATCTTTTTGACCAATTGACTAAATATCAGATCTTTTTGACCAATTGACCAAATATCAGATCTTTTTCACCAACTGACTAAATATCAGATCTCTTTGGCTAATTGACCAAATATAAGATCTTTTTGACCAATTGACCAAATATCAGATCTTTTTCACCAACTGACTAAATATCAGATCTTTTTGGCTAATTGACCAAATATCAGATCTTTTTGACCAATTAAGCAATTATCAGATCTTTTTCACCAACTGACCAAATATCAGATCTTTTTGACCAATTGACCAAATATCAGATCTTTTTTGGGGGTACTCCTTCTTGGTCGGGCCGAGAATTTTTTTGTACCACTCGTAGGCATGCATATGTTTATAATATTTATTTATCTCTATCAAATTCCAATCGACCAACAGATCGATACCACTCTAAATCCTCGCTAACACCTTCACTTGGCGAAGATCAGAGGAGTATTGATCAGAATGCTGTGAACAGACTTAATTCGAGCAATAAAAACACTGTCGACCTGCTGTGAATTCTTCATTCAATAAGCTCCACCTACAGAAAAACGGTAACGATTTATTTTTCTAAGATCTAGCAACATTTTATTTGAAGTAAACAACGTTGTTTTCATCATTTGTGTCAATGGGTCAAGAAGATACCCTATTCAAGACTTGTGTTTTTCAGTGCTCACCGTTTTTAAAGGAATTGATTGCAAATACATTTTGTTTTAAGCACAGCGATTTTTTTTTGCGAGTGGGGGGTGTGTGAAACGAGACAATAAGTAAATAAGCAAAAAATTTAGGCAAAAGCATCTGTACTGAAAAATGCATATCTGTTATATATCTATAAACCTATTAACAGCCATTTAAATCGTTTCTGTTGTATATCAAAGTTAGTAACAGTTTTAAGTTTGATTGAAATAGTCTCGATTGAAATCTCATTAGAATTAAGAACAGAAACATTAATATTGAGTTAGAAGAGGAGAACAGTAGATAGCGATTGACATTGCATTTAAATTTTTGCAGTTTAAAGTTGGCTGGAAAGCATGCATCCGGAAAAGAGGTTCGACAAACAAGAAGTGTGAGAAAAGAAAGTGTTAGCATAGAATTTACGGTTACATCTATACCGCTCAACAGTAAATTGATAATATCTCGATGCCAATCTAGTACTGGGCTTAAATTCAAAAAGTCTATGTACCATAGTGAAGAGCTCATCCTAAAAATTACCATGAAAGAAAAGACAGTGATGCAACCGTATGGCGGTGGGAAAGTGACTAAAGCCGAATTGTCACATCAGGACCAATAATATTACTGATTCTTTTTGGATTTTATCAAGGAGCTCAAGGTAAATCGCTGGGTCAAGGAACTATATGAAACCAGCAATATTCTAAGTATCCAATGTTAGACTTATAGATATGTAAGATAGATTAACGACAGAAAAATTGTCTCACACAATACAGTGAACTGACTTTCTTAGCAGCTGAACTAACTTGATTTATTTTCTGTTAAATTGTTTGTTTACTTCGTTTCATATCTGTCTGTACACGGATGGTTGGTATACTAATTCGCACAAATATAAAACACTTCTTTTTCATTTTAACAAATATATTTATTCGAAAAATATGTTGAATCGATTCTGTCATGCGAGAGACTAGAACTAAAACGTAAATGCTAAACCACATCATTTAAGCATTTAACAATAGACAATTGAAAGATTTTCTTTATCATAATTAGACTCAAAAGCAAGTGAGAATTATCCTCACGCACTTACTTCGATTTATTCTTTACACTAACCAAAATAATTTTGTATTTTTTATAATTTACAAATTAAAACATTGCCGAATTACTTCTCTATCCTCTTCTCTCTTTACGACCGTGTTATAAAATCTTTACTCTTCTCTCTCTACGACCGTGTTATAATCTCTTTCCTCTTGTCTCTCTACGACCGTGTTATAATCTCTTTCCTCTTTACGACCGTGTTATAAAATCTTTACTCTTCTCTCTTTACGACCGTGTTATAATCTCTTTCCTCTTTACGACCATGTTATAAAATCTTTACTCTTCTCTCTTTACGACCGTGTTATAATCTCTTTCCTCTTCTCTCTCTACGACCGTGTTATAATCTCTTTCCTTTTCTCTTTACGACCGTGTTATAATCTTTTTACTCTTCTCTCTCTACGACCGTGTTATAATCTCTTTCCTTTTCTCTTTACGACCGTGTAATAATTTTTTTACTCTTCTCTCTTTACGACCGTGTTATAATCTCTTTCCTCTTATCTCTCTACGACCGTGTTATAATCTCTTTCATTTTCTCTTTACGACCGTGTTATAATCTCTTTCCATTTCTCTCTATACGACCGTGTTATAATCTCTTTCCTCTTCTCTCTCTACGACCGTGTTCTAATCTCTTTCCTCTTCCCTCTCTACGACCGTGTTATAATCTCTTTCATCTTCTCTCTTTACGACCGTGTTATAATCTCTTTCCTCTTCTCTCTCTACGACCGTGTTCTAATCTCTTTCCTTTTCTCTTTACGACCGTGTTATAATCTCTTTCCTCTTCTCTCTCTACGACCGTGTTATAATCTCTTTCATCTTCTCTCTTTACGACCGTGTTATAATCTCTTTCCATTTCTCTCTTTACGACCGTGTTCTAATCTCTTTCCTCTTCCCTCTCTACGACCGTGTTATAATCTCTTTCATCTTCTCTCTTTACGACCGTGTTATAATCTCTTTCCATTTCTCTCTTTACGACCGTGTTATAATCTCTTTCCATTTCTCTCTTTACGACCGTGTTATAATCTCTTTCCATTTCTCTCTTTACGACCGTGTTATAATCTCTTTCCTCTTCTCTCTTTTCGACCGTGTTATAATCTCTTTCCTCTTCTCTCTTTACGACCGTGTTATAATCTCTTTCCTCTTCTCTCTTTACGACCGTGTTATAATCTCTTCCCATTTCTCTCTTTACGACCGTGTTATTAGGTTGGCGCAAAAACAATGTCGTTTTCTCACATAGTAACATATGTGAGAAAACGACATTATTTTTGCACCAACCTAATGTAATCGTAAATTTTGTTTAGTTCTTTTTCATCAAAGTTCAATCATACTGCTTTCCATGATTATTGTTCGCTACAAGTGTTTAAAGTTTTTCTACTTCATCTTAATTTCGAAATAACTGTGAAAGTTCGCAAGAGGCGCGGAAGAAAGAAACGATGTCAGATCGAAATCTTTTCCATCCGCCTCTCTTTCTACAATAGCGATTGGCGTACAAATCGATGCAGAAATTGGGAAGCGGGTGGTTGGTGAATGGAGATAAATTTTTTTTTTTAAACTGTTTCTCCTTCTCATTCCAACTGCAAAGAATAATTAATATGAAAATATGGCTAAAGATGTATTTATGCTGTAGAAAGATGATTAATAATCCAATCTCACAGGTCATTACTAGGAACATTGATCATCATTGGGTGCTTCATTATTATGAGTTTGCTATATTAAATCGCACACACACACACACATACACAAATACACACATATACTCTCTCTCTCTCTCACACACACACACACACACACACACACATATATATATATATATATATATATATATATATATAATATTTCGACCCCCAAAATGATTAACTAGGGTAATTCTGGGAATTAACTTATTTAAAGCAATTAGTCTTTGTAATTAACGTGTCTAGAAATAATAATAATAATAATAATAATAATAATAATAATAATAATAATAATAATTTTTTTTTTTTTTTTTTTTTTTTACCCTAGTCATCCCATATCTCTGTCGGTGCGTGTATATGTACATGTTTGCTAATCTCTCTCTCTCTCTCTCTCTCTCTCTCTCTATATATATATATATATATATATATATATATATATATATATATATATATATATATATATATATATATACATTGAATGTACATGTAGATATGTCCACACTGACAGGGATCATACTGTATTATATCTGTGTTTTCTGTTTTTTTTTTGTTTTTTTTTTTTTTCATGGCTACAGGTGTAATTTTCCTACAATGCTCTGCCCTTTGTCTATCATCTCTTTGAGTGAATATTCTAAAACATATCTTTCAGCGGCAAGTAGGTTGAGAGATGACCGGAAAAGTATAACTTTTATTCCCTTGCTCCTACCCCTCTGTTTAATGAATTCTTCGATATTCCCCCTACCAATCTGTAGTATAAGTCCAGCCTACCCCATAAAATTTGATAAGTATCTGTCGTTGGCGACGGAAAATTGAACATTTGTGGATAGTCACTTGTGCCATGCTGCGAAGTTGTAAGAAATGGTAAATGTAGCATCTTTGAATGATACTTTTCCTTTAGTTTGATATGATTGTAAATCCTAATGTCTCAAGTTAATTCCTTGCTTTTCAGTCCCCTTTTCTCTCCTCTAATAATTTTTTTTTTTAACTTGTATTTCAAGTTTTAATCTACACCCCAGACCTTAAGCGGACATTAATTATCCCACTTGGAGGTGTCTCTCGGACTTATACTAAGTTAAAACTTAGTATTATCTACCCAACTGAATACCATACACTGTTATGAACTTTTAACTTCGATATATTAATAAACCCACTATCTCAAATCTGGTCTTGCTCTTGGACCTTCTTCAAGTCTCGTCCTACAGCTGGTAATCTGAACAAAATTACCCCTTGGCGGTCAAGGTTAAAACGCATCTCTACCAATTTCAATGAATACGAAAAATATCTCATACCGGATCGGCCGTCAACCGGGACAACAAGGGCCGCGTCCCTCAGAGAGGAACCAGTCTGAGGTCGAAAAGTCTGTCACTGGAACAAACTCTTCCACACACGAAGAGACACTAGGTCACCAAACCCGGATTATCGCCAACCTTGGACCAAGTGTCTCAATGCCAAATCGACTAGTAAAAATGAAACGAACGAAATGGAGCCGCGAAGAGTATCGACAAGTTATGACATCCTTCTTCACTGCACTCGAAAACCCAGCAAAGAACACCACCAATCAAACATACCAAATATGGAGAAATATGGTGGGAAATGATATAAGACCTAACCTCAATCCAAACATGCTTGCCAATGTCCGCAGAGATATCATGCGAAACAACAGACTCTCAAAGGCAGAAATAGATAAGATAAAATTAGATATAAGGCAAAATACTATGACCCATCACTCAAACTCTGTTGAGATGAATGTTGAAATAAAGAATGCGACAGAGGATGAGGTGGACGCTAAAGCGAATGAAATACGAAATCATCTCCCAGGAAATGAAACCGAAGATTCTGCCTTAGACACAACCTCTAGTTCTCCAGAAATTGTCACTGAAGATGACTCCAGGTACATTAATTTAGAATTCCTTGAAAACCACGAAGCTGAAATCACCGAAGCGAAAAATGACGTCATCCAAGTACTCAGCAGAGTAACTTTCATACAATTGTCAGACAGAGACCAGCTCCCGAAAATCCATATGACAAATCCCAACAAGCACACCGTGAAAATATACAATGCTGCACTGGAAACACTGTTAACAGATAAACCACCGGGAAACATAACAGAAGTTAACAACGTCATATACGCAACAGCTCTAGCAGCGACTCGGAAGCTTGGTGTCAAGACAATAAATAGAATTAACAGACACAGAGAACCAGCTTGGAAAACCAAACTGATACGAGAAATAGAACAAATCAGATGTGAGCTGTCTATATTAGATGAGCTCACCAGAAACCCTAATATTTCCACACGTAAATCCAAAAAGATCAAACGGAAATATAGCATTAAATCCCTAATTGATATTCCATCGATCAAGGAAATGCTGAAACAGAAACTTCAGCTAAAAGCACAGAGAACAAGACGATACGAGAAACGTTGTAGATTCTATCGCCAAAATAAAACATTCCGAACAGATCTTAAGAAATTTTACAGGGAAATTGGAAAAACGCCTATACATGTCGAAACGCCACCATCGATTGATAATGTACAGACATTTTGGGAAAATATCTGGAGCAAACCAAAGGAATGTAACCCAAATGCAGAATGGATACGGCGTGAAGAAGAACGACTGCTGGATACACCTCTGCAAGAATGGGTAAATATATCCACAGATGATGTTAGGCAAGCACTAACGAAATCCCAAAAATGGAAATCCCCAGGAAATGACAAGGTGC
Source organism: Acanthosepion lycidas (assembly GCA_963932145.1). Lineage (NCBI taxonomy): Eukaryota > Metazoa > Mollusca > Cephalopoda > Sepiida > Sepiidae > Acanthosepion > Acanthosepion lycidas. Next base: position 12,547,623 of record OZ010591.1, read on the forward strand.
CCAATTTCTGGCTGTATCATCTCTCATCTACCCATGGCATACTTGCAAAAACATTATCAACGCTTGTAAATAATCCCAATAAAATCCCGGAATGGGTTACTGAAGGTATTACATACCTCATACCAAAAACAACTGAAACAGACGACCCGAAAAATTATAGACCGATAACATGTCTTTCCACAACGTATAAGTTGATCACGTCTGTACTGACGAACCGTACTTACTCCTTCTTCGAAACAAACAGCATTCTCCCGCTGGAACAGAAGGGATGCAGTAGAGGTTCATATGGCTGCAAAGATCAACTTCTGATAAATAAAATGATCCTGGAAAATTGCAGGAGACGACGCAGAAATCTCAGTGCAGCGTGGATTGATTATCGTAAAGCCTTTGATAGTGTTCCACATTCTTGGATCCTTAAGGCTTTGGAAATGTACAAAGTCTCCCCTGTGGTATTAAACTTTCTTAAGCACAGCATGGGGATGTGGAACACAAAACTATACCTTAGGCACACCGGGGGCACTGCTATATCCAACCGTCTGAATATCCGACGTGGAATTTTTCAAGGAGACTCTCTGTCACCTCTTCTGTTTTGTTTATCCTTAACCCCTCTTACACATGAACTGAACAACAGTAGCTATGGTTACAAAATAAATAAGAAAATTTTCAATCACCTACTATACATGGATGATCTCAAACTCTTTGCCAAAGACGACAATGAGTTGAAAGGCCTCCTCAATATTGTTAAATACTTTAGTGACGACATAGGTATGGACTTCGGATTAGATAAATGTGCAAAAGTAACATTCAAGAAAGGTAGAATTACAGAAACACCCTCAATAGATTTAGATTTTGTCACAAAGATTAGGGAATTGGAGCATGAAGAAGCTTATAAGTACCTAGGAATTAGCGAAGGAGATGGCATACAACACACCCAAATGAAAGAAAAAATAAGAAAAGAGTACTACAGGCGTGTACGTCTGATACTAAATACTGAACTAAACTCAAAAAATAGAATATCAGCTATAAACACATTGGCTGTCCCAGTGGTGCATTACAGCTTTAATGTCCTTAACTGGACCATAGCTGAAATTAAGCGAATGGACGCCAAAACGAGAAAGCTTCTCACTTGCTATCGCATGCATCATCCCAAAGCTGATGTTGATCGTCTGTATGTGCCCAGATCCGAAGGAGGCAGAGGATTAGTTCAACTAGAACTGTCCTACAAAACTACAACAATTGGCCTCCAAAAATACTTGGAAACTACAGAAGACTGGATGATGGTATGCGTCAAGGAACATGAAAGTAGTAAGCGTCTTTACTCCGTAATGAAAGAAGCCAACAAATTCAAACTGGAGCTTCAAATGGGCGTAGAGATGCAACTACAGCACAATACACCGGCTGAAACTGCAAAATACTTGAAAAAGACAGCAAAGACGAATGCAACCGACCAGATACAGAAGCGATGGCAAGATAAACCGCTTCATGGCCAATACTCTGCCCGTATCAACCAAGCTGATGTAGACAAAACCCGTACCCATCAGTGGCTACGCAGTGCAGGGTTGAAAGCGGAAACTGAAGGTTTTATCCTTGCTGCGCAGGACCAATGCTTGCTAACTAGGAATTATCAAGCACATATACTAAAATATTGTGTCAGCCCAAAATGCAGATTCTGTGATAAATATCCAGAAACGATTGATCATCTTGTATCAGGTTGCACGATGTTGGCACCCACTGAATATAAAACCCGTCATGACAGAGTGGGCCAATAACTGCACTGGAAAATCTGCAACTTCTACGGGAAACTGAAAGAAACTGGTACCAAAACCACCCAGACCCGGTTACAGAGATAGGACCTGTTACAATTCTATGGGACTACACAATCCACACTGACAGAACAATCAAGGCCAACCGACCAGATATTGTTATTAAAGACCACAAACAAAAACGTTGCCTCCTTATTGATATGGCAGTCCCTGCTGACTGCAATGTATCTTTGAAGATATTCAAAAAGCTGTCAAAATACAAGGACCTTGAAATAGAGGTCTCGAAAATGTGGCATATGGGAACATCAACAATCCCTGTTGTAGTTGGAGCCCTAGGACTGGTTGGAAAAGATTGCAGTAGACTAATTGCAGGGATTCCTGGAAGCCCATGCCTCAAGGGGATACAAAAAATTGTTCTGACAAGTACAGCCCACACTTTACGAAGGGCTCTATCTATGTAATTTTTTTTTTTTTTTTTTTTTGTCAGTGAAAAGTGTCATGATGCCATTTCTAACCTTAGGTCCCTGGGTGGGACCCGGAAAGAAATGTGTAAACGCCAGAAAGCAAAGAAAATAATAATAATAATAATAATAATAATAATAATAAATAAATGAATGAATGAATGAATGAATGAATAAATAAATAAATAAAATGATCATGGGAAATTGCAGGGAAAAAGGTAGAAATCCTAAAACCGCTTTGATAGATTACCGTAAACTCTTTGATTGTATGCCGCACTTTTAAATCCTGAAGGTTTTGAAAAAAGTCTCGTTGGTGATAATAAATTTCCTTAAATATAGCATGGAACTGTGGCAAAGCACGTTATACCCAAATGACACCAAAGGCACTGCCATCAGTTGTTTGAATATCCAACGAGGAATCTTTCAAGGAGACTCTCTGTCGCCCCCTTCTGTTTTGTCGATCCTTCATCGCCATTCGCATGAACTCAACAGCAATAATTATGAATATGAAGTAAACAAGAAAGTGTTTAATCACTTATTCGACATGGATGATATAAAATTGTTTGCCAAAGACTACAGTGAGTTGAAGGGCCTCCTCAATACTGTAAAATGTTTCAGGGACGACATAGTTATCAATTTTGGATTAGATAAATGTGCAAAAGTAACATTCAAAAAGGGCAGAATTTTACAGAAACACGCTCAATTCATCTAGATTTTCTCACAAAGATTAGGGAACTAGAACAGGAAGAAGCCTATAAATACTTAGGAGTCAGCGAAGAAGATGAAATACAGCATATTCAAATGAGGAGAATGTACAAAAAGAATACTGACAGGCGTAATACGTCTGGTGTAAAAGTCCGAATTGAATTCACAAAACAGAATATCAGCCATAAACATTTTGGCTGTCCCTGCGGTACAATAAAGTTTCAACATCCTTAACTGACCACAGCTGACATTAAGCGAATGGATGTCAAAACGAGAAAGCTTCTCACTTGACACCGCATGCATCATCCTAAGGATGATGTTGAATATTTGTATGTACCCAGATCCGTAAGAGGCATAGGATTATTTCAACTAGAACTAGCTTTAAAAAAACACAACAGTCTTCAAAAATAGCTGGAAGCTACAGAAGAGTGGATGATGATCTGTGTCAAAGAACACGAAAGAAATAAACCTTATTCAGTAATAAAGGAAGCCAAAAAATTCAAAATGGAATTTCAAGTGGGTGAGGAATACACCTACTGAAGCGGGGAAGAACCTAAAAATAAATCAAAAGCAAATGCAATGTGCCAGAGGCAGAAACGATGGCAAGATAAGCCTCTCCATGATTAATACTCTGCCCGTACCAAACAAGCTGATAAAGACAAACCCCGTGCCCATAAGTGATTACGTAATGCAGGATTAAAACCTGAAACAGACGGTTTTAATCTGGCTGCACAGGACCAATGCTTGCTAAATAGAAATTACCAAGGACGCATACTGAAAAATTGTGGTAACCTAAAATGCAGATTTTTAATAAATATCCAGGGTGTGGGTCTTCTTCGTGTGAAGTAAAGGCAATTTGGTACATTAACCGATTCTAATGACTAGTTCGGTCGTAGTCGCTCCCCTGACGGTAACGTGATCAAATTTCAAATCGAAATAGTTTTTTCCATTTAAAATACCACATTTATTAGAAAATCTATTCTTTTTAAATGCAGAAGGTGTCATAAAAATGACATCAAAGCACTGGCTTGTATGCTTTACCTGTTACACAGACATGAAATGAAATTTAGCTCTCGTGATAACGATGTCCATTTTTTAGTTTGCTTCAAATTGTGTGTGTAAGTTTACTCGTACGCATGTATGATTTAGTTCTCAATGTCAAACCGAAAAAAGATTTTTACAAAATTAAAAAAAAAAAATACATTCCAAATAATTTTCTTTATAACCGAATAAATTTAAAAATGTTCAATAAAATATTACAATTATATGACTTTATTTCTCATCTCAAGTTAGGGGAGAGGAGTGTATTATTCAAATCTTTTATTTGAAATTCACTCAAAATGTGTCTGTATATGTATATGTGTGTGCTTGTGTGTACATTAAATGACAGTTGCACAATTAAAGTTAATTTTATTTTATTTTTTTACAGTGATGTTCCTCATTTTCAAGGTTCGGGAGCCCCTCGAGGTAGAAGGTTACAGATTAAGCGGCACAGTTTATGGAAATCTGTGGGGAATATAACGGTTAATTAAACTTGAACAATGGTCGGGGAAGCATCCTTTTGGGAGTCGAAGGTTTGCGGGAAGAAGCTGTTCGAGAGGAAGTTATCTCAACAATAAAATACGAAAGGAATGAGGGTGTTTTGCTACAATGTGCGTGACATGGCAGGATTTAGCCTTGAAGGTTAGGATTGGGGGAACTTTGGAATGTAGTCCGACTTTCCATGGCAATAGCGAACATGGATTCTCAGATGTACTACATACGTGTATGCAAAATTACAAGCCAACAATGTGTGAAGGACAGAGAATTGGCTACTCTATTATATTGAGAAAGTCTCACAAAACAAGGCCGTTATTCCATGAAAATAGGACAATAAAGAATATTAGAATTGGAAAATAACATCGTTCAACAGTGGATTTACTTTTTCTAAAACACTCTGAAGAAGATTTAGGAACATTCGCCTAAATATTATTGGTCTAGCGGAAACATGTCTGAAGACAGTTGTCTAAGTAATACTAGTCTACGTACTTTCGTCTATAAAATACCGGTCTAATGACAATTGGTCTTGTAACCTAGAAAGGGTTACTGAATGAGGAATAACCAAAAACGGAGGCTGAAAATGAAATGGTAATCTTTATAACATCAAAATACAATACTCGCCAGCGTCGTGAAGTAGGTAAACCACTGCTAGTGGTGGACTACATAAACAGTATATTATCTCCACCTAAAATAGTGTCTAACATATTTATGAGGATTGGATCATCACCATTGGTTTTCATAGGTATGGTATATAACAGTACTATATATATATATATATATATATATATATATATATATATATATATATATATATATATGTTGTAACCTAGGAAAGGTTACTGAATGAAGAATAACCAAAAACGGACGTTGAAAATGAAATGGTAATCTTTATAACATCAAAATACAATACTCGTCAGTGGAGTGAAGTAGGTAAACCACTGCTACTAATGGACTACATAGACAGCATATTACGATTACTTGCCAAATTTAATGTGGGGTAATCCGAGCCCGTAGGCTCGGACAAAAATTGTGCGTAGACCCGGCATACGCTAGATCGGGTATCTGTCTACCTCCTCGGACAAGAGACTGCCCTTCGGCATAGCCTCGTCCAGGTTCCTCTATACCTAAAGGCAGAGAGTTTGACACGGCAAGAGCTTCCCACGCTAACAGCTCAAGCTGTCAGTTTAGGCAGCATATTTCTCCCTCTTACAGTAGTGTACAAAGTATTGGGATATACTCATTAGTGTTCATAGATACGGTATATAACAAATGTATAATATTTTGTTTCATAAATTAACACTTTATTCATGTACAAAAACTCAATTATTCTCTATTAGAGAAGAAGAATATTTAAGACACTTGATTGCAAAGTTAATTAATGATGATACTTATGTTTTATAAGCATTTATTGGCATGGCATTTTTTTGTATATTTATACAGGCCACATTAAACTATTATTCTTTAGACAATAATGTCTTAGACATATATTATTTAGACGAGTGTTCCTTAGACCAATATTCCTTAGACTAGTATCCCATAGACGAATGTTCCGGATACTCTCCGAAGAATGCATATTTCGGATAATTTTGAAGAACTCCAAATCTATTGAGCCTCAAAGGAACAATTATTAAAATTTATGTGAGGAAAATTTTATGAAAATCTAAGATTTTTTTTAAATTGTTCAATATTGCAATTTTTAATAACATTTTCGCTCCAGATTACAACTCAATGCATACATAAAGAATTTAAACGAAATCTATTCAATTTTGCAGGTTTTAAATTTCAAAAATAAGAAATTTTTAAAGTTAGCCCAGGAAATAATTTTAGAAAATTAAATATAATTTATTTATCTTCGAAATTATCGTTTCAAATAAGTTAAAATTAATATTAATCTCGAATTAATGGACTGGTGATTCGATCAGGATTAATGAAAGTTCATTATTTGAATAAACGAAGAATATTGACGTTTTCAACAAAGAAATGTTTTAATAAGTAGTTTCAACCACTGAATTAAATGTTTTGCTAAATAATTTAAATGATTAAATTAAATAATCAAAGAAACTTTTATTAAAATCTAATGTTTAATTAGAATATCCATGGAATTTCAAAACGTAGAATTTATTGAATTTCAAGTGTGCATTTTTAATTCAATTTAAATATATTTTCAAAAAACATATTTTTGCCAAAATTTTTTGCACCTTTATTTGTGAAAGCACTGTTCCGCATTCACTGCCATATAGAAGGATAAATACACACACACATACAAACACAAAAACAAGCACACACACACACATACATACATACATATTTCCTATTATTATAAACATTATTTTTAGTGGATACACGTGTCAGAGTAGACAACCCCTGTCTTTTAAACATTGAAATCGTACAAAAGATCGAAAGTTGCAATAAAGAAAATGTTTCTCCCGACAGGAATTGAAATTTTATTCTCGTTTTAATCTGGGAACATCTTTTACTCTTAAGCCATGAGAAACGTTACAACAAAGAAATTAAGTAGATTAAAATTTAATTTAATTATTTCTTTAGAAATAATGAATTACATATGCATTATTACTTATCTAGCTATGTATCTATCTATCTCTGACTGTTCATTATCTATCTATCTATCTATCTATCTATCTATCTATCTACAGGGCACGATGGATGAATTGTCGTCTAAATGACGCAAAAATAAAAATAACAGTGACATCTCATATTAACAGATATATTTACCAGAATTACACAAAAATATCTTCAAATACTAAATAAATTTATTCAATAAAATCGCCATTGATTTCAACTACGGCCTCCAGACAACTTCAGAATCTCACTGCAACTCTCCTGGACGGTCTGCTTGTTTAAGTTGGTGAATACTGCCATAATCCTTGCCTATAGGTAATTTTTGGTGTTACAAGGAGTTATGTTGATCTCTCGCTTAACACCGCCCCACAAATAATAATCAAGGGGGTTGCAGTCTGGGGAGTTAGATAGCCATATTTAAGGGGTGATGTGATCGCAGAAATTGTCTGACAGCCATGACTGGGTTCTCCTGCTTGTGTGGCATGGTGCAGAGTCCGATTGACAGACATAGGGTCTTCCAGAAGCCACCCTCTTGACCCAGGGCAGTACTACCTTCTTAAGGAACTTGATGTAGGCCTTCGTGTTGAGTCTAGGGCCCTCAACAGCAAATTCGTGAATTCTTTTCTCATCAGAACGCTCAGAGTGAGTTTTCTGAGCTGACGTAACTTCGTAATCACCATTAAACTTATGCAACTCTTTCCGAACCCTCTGCACTGTCATTCCGTGAAATGTTCGTATTGGAGTTTTCGATGCGAATGCCAAGATATACAGCATACGGTTTCTAAATTTCTGGCAGAGTGAATTGCTTGAAACAATGCACATGCTGTACTGCTTGGCATTAGCGTTGGAGATCCAGGCCGTGATTGAAAACGATCCCTCTCAGTCAGTCAATTCCGTAGCCAGGGAAGCGGCGCTGCACTGGGTCAAGAGGGTGGCTGCTGGAAGACCCTATGTCTGTCACCAGGACTCTGCACCTTGACACACAAACAGGAGAACCCAGTCATGGCTGTCAGACAATTTCGGCGACCACATCACTGCTTACATCTGGCTACCTAACTTCGCAGACTGCAACACATTGATTGTCATGTGTGGGGCGTAGTGGGACGAGATACCAATAAAACACCTTATAACCCCAAAGATGAACTGAAGAAAAAAAGAATTATGGCCGTATTCACCATCTTAAACAAGGATATAATATATCATTTCAAATGAGATGTCAGTGTTATTTTAATTTTTGCGTAAGTTAGACGACAATTTATCCTCCGACAGTAATTGAACATTGAGCAGATATGAATAAATGAGAGCAAATCATGAAGAATTGTGTTTAGAAACAGTAAAATTGACCTTGCTAACCGATCGCTCCTCTGTGGCCCAATCGATTAAGGCACGTCAGGCTATATGACGGTTCCATATAGGATAAAGGTTCGATTCCTATCGGAGGACGAATATTTTATATGAAAATTTCTCGGACATTCAGGCCGGTAAATGTTGTTAATACTGTTTATTATAAACAGAGCATTTACTTAAATATTTGTATCTATAAAAAGAATGTATAAACATTAAATGTGCTAATTGATTATCTTTGACCAACACGGATGTTCTTAGTCTTTTTTATTTTTACTTAATTTTTTCCCTGATATCGGTTTGTTCAAATATATTTTTTATTTACAAATTCTATTCTTTTTTCACACCGCCCGAGTATGCGTATTAAAACAACACACACACACACACATATATATATATATATATATATATATGAGACATACAGATATATACATGCACACATATATATGAAGAAAGAGAGAGAGAAAGATGGACTGAGAGTTTGGCGGGAGAAACCGCTTTTCCTATAAATATACCAATTTTTAAATAATATACTTACATATATATGCTTATCATTTCAAACGTTATTTTAATGGATACCCGTATATGAAGTAGACGATTCGTTTTTATTATTTTAACCAGACACCCTGTCTTTTATAAGTTTTAATTTTATATTGCGTCTATCGGCCTGCGCATACGAAAATATTTAAAAAAGGAAAAACTGCTCTATTAAGCTTTCTGGAATGCACCTACCGATAGACGTCATATGCACGGATTAAAATAAAAAAATGACGTCTATTTCAGATACGAGTATCCACTAAAATAATCTTTAAAGCAATAAAAAATATCGGATTAAAATTATATCCATTAATTCTTTAGAAATAGATATGCATGTGTGTGTAGGAATTTATGTTTTTACTTAACACCCACATCACCCAAGCATCTATAGAGGTACGTATCTGTACTAAGAATAAAAGCAAGTAGGTTTTACAATACTAAAGTTTTACTTACTTTTTCTTCAAGGCTAGGATTCCTTCGGTGACGTCCCGTCGGTTGAATTGGCTCATATAACTATACATACTGGGGTAATTCTTTTTTAAGTTCGTTTCAGTGCTTCCGTTTGGGATAGTTGCGAATCGGAAAGGCGGTTTCAGAGCATGGGGGTTCATCAGCTGAGCAAAGAAAGAAACGCCAACCAGAAAAGAGGCGGGCAAAAAAGAAAGAAAAAAAAATTAATATAAATCACGAATGAAAATGACAACGATTAGACGCCATATTTTAATCAGAACTGTGTTAAATATCTTAAGACGTCGCCCCCAGATAAAATCCCCAGTTCTAGTTTTTGCACGGACAGCAGCTTTATTTTTTTTTGTTTTTCTCAAGCCAGTATATTAAAATAATTTCATTGTTTTCTTTATTCAAAATCTCACAAGGAAACTTTTCTCTTTTCCATGCCCCAAATTTTCCCGCCATAAGAACGAAACGAGGACACGGCATTATAACCGGATCTTTTTTCTTGTAATCTTTTTAAAAATTTAACCTTCTTACGGTCCATTTTTCCTTTATTCATCCATTTACTTCATTAGTTGTTCTTTCAAACTTTTCAATACAATTTTGATTCCATCATTACATAAAAATTTTAACACAATTATTTCTTCATTTACACAGCAACATTTAATCTTTCGCTTTTTAAATCAGCGCCATAATATCCATTTCTATTTCTTAGACAAACGCCATCATTTTTAACTTTTCTATCAAGAGAATATTTCTTATGTAGTTTAAAAATACAATAAGAAAATTTCAATCTTAAAACCATACTTTCATTTGCACGTCGACTGAAATAAATAAGCAATCTTACATCAAATAAGAAAATATAATGAATTTATTTGTCACTGATTTGTTCAGTTGTTCTCATTTCTTGTTTTTCATTTAATAAAAATGAATGAAAAATATTTGAAAAAAGATTAAAGCAATTTCTGATTTCATATCACATTTGTCGATTTGCTAAAATATTTCTATAAAGAATTGAAAAATTTTAATAGATCTTAATTCACATTAACGTTTTCCATTAAGTCTTATTTCGAAGTTATCATTTCAGAAATCGTTTCAGACATTTAAGATGAAAGCGAAAAAGTTTCTTTATTCTTTAATAGATTTGTATTTAGGCAGTTTTTCCCAATTTTAGCGCCAATAACAAGATTCCTTCTTAATTTTGTTTGTAAACCTCATTTGAATGAAAATATTATTCGAGACCCGAACTTTTTGCTATTTTCAGTAAAGAAAGCCAAATAGAGACTGTAAGGTATTGAGTCAATTAAAATAATAACAGGCGAATCGTACAATGTTAATCGATTACAATCACTTCATCGTCTCAAGGCTTAATAAAAGCTCATTTTATTCTTTGCGGCACCATAAAAATGTTGATGTAGATCGAATAACATCAAAGATTTTGAAATGAAATACGTTAATAAATTTATTATCTTACCAAAGCGAAACTTTGACATCATAAGAAACTTTCATCATGCCGATGCTATAAAAATAACATCACAGTGCATTTGGGTTAAATTTTAGATATTTTTCTAGGCAGATGTACAAAAAATAAAAAAAAATTAAAAAGAATAAACGCGCTCAAAGGAAAAGCTAAAAGAACTCGCAAGAAATATTTCTGCTCATTACCCAACATGAAAGCCTCTTTCTTTACGATTTCTCTCTCTCTCTCTCTCTCTCTTTCACACACACACAGAGGCACTCTTTCTATTTCTAATCGCGAAAATTTCTTCTGCTATGAACTCTACACGGCCTATCAAAATATCATTGTTAATAATAAACATCAAAGAAATCTGCTCCTTCAACCTAATTTCTTTTTAGCGTTTGGGTCTGACTTCTAATTGAAATTGACTTTACGATTTTTATATGCATTCACTAATCTCTCCATAAACCAAACACCCGTTGCCTTTACTGATTGAGAAGAAATCAATATAATGTATTAAGTGTCTAAAGACGGGAGTGCGTGTTTGTTTACCAATAAACACAGACGCAAATTCTTCTAGCAGAGAACAACCTGCTATGAATAGATATCTTGACACCAAATCAATCCATTCCTGATTAGGCATACACACATTCACTCGAAGAAACAGAGATTAAAAACACATAAACTATTCATTAATATGTACAGATAACCACACACGTACTATCACAAGCACAAGGCATTATGAGACACAGAAAGACACGTACATATAAATTCATATACGCACTTATATAAACATATGACTGTAGATATTTTATAGAAATGATTTAAAATTTTGTCAGAAGTGCGCCAAGGAGGACATGAAAACTCCCATATATTTAAATTCGATTATGTTTTATGTGTGTACAAAGACACACGTGAAGAAATGGGACTAATAAATTTATGTGTGTACAAGCACATATGTAAAGAAATGGGCCAAATAAATTTATGTATACAAAGACATATATGAAAAAATGGGCCTAAGAAATTTATGTATGTACAAGCATATATGTGAAGAAATGGGCCTGATAAATTTATGTGTTTACAAAGACATATGTGAAGAAATGGGCCTAAGAAATTTACGTGTATACAAAGACATATGTGAAGAAATGGGCCTAATAAATTTACGTGTGTACAAAGACATATGTGAAGAAATGGGCCTAATAAATTTACGTGTGTACAAAGACATATATGAAGAAATGGGCCTAATAAATTTACGTGTATACAAAGACATATATGAAGAAATGGGCCTAATAAATTTACGTGTGTACAAAGACATATATGAAGAAATGGGCCTAATAAATTTACGTGTATAAAAAGACATATATGAAGAAATGGGCCTAATAAATTTACGTGTGTACAAAGACATATGTGAAGAAATGGGCCTAATAAATTTATGTGTGTACAAAGACATATGTGAAGAAATGGGCCTAATATATTTACGTGTATAAAAAGACATATATGAAGAAATGGGCCTAATAAATTTACGTGTGTACAAAGACATATGTGAAGAAATGGGCCTAATAAATTTACGTGTGTACAAAGACATATATGAAGAAATGGGCCTAATAAATTTATGTGTGTACAAAGACATATATGAAGAAATGGGCCTAATAAATTTACGTGTGTACAAAGACATATATGAAGAAATGGGCCTAATAAATTTACGTGTATAAAAAGACATATGTGAAGAAATGGGCCTAATAAATTTACGTGTATACAAAGACATATATGAAGAAATGGGCCTAATAAATTTACGTGTGTACAAAGACATATATGAAGAAATGGGCCTAATAAATTTACGTGTATAAAAAGACATATATGAAGAAATGGGCCTAATAAATTTACGTGTGTACAAAGACATATGTGAAGAAATGGGCCGAATAAATTTATGTGTGTACAAAGACATATGTGAAGAAATGGGCCTAATATATTTACGTGTATAAAAAGACATATATGAAGAAATGGGCCTAATAAATTTACGTGTGTACAAAGACATATGTGAAGAAATGGGCCTAATAAATTTACGTGTGTACAAAGACATATATGAAGAAATGGGCCTAATAAATTTACGTGTATACAAAGACATATATGAAGAAATGGGCCTAATAAATTTACGTGTGTACAAAGACATATATGAAGAAATGGGCCTAATAAATTTACGTGTGTACAAAGACATATGTGAAGAAATGGGCCTAATAAATTTATGTGTGTACAAAGACATATGTGAAGAAATGGGCCTAATATATTTATGTGTGCACAAGCACATATGTAAAGAAATGGGCCAAATAAATTTATGTATACAAAGACATATATGAAAAAATGGGCCTAAGAAATTTATGCGTGTACAAGAATATATGTGAAGAAATGGGCCTGATAAATTTGTGTTTACAAAGACATATGTGAAGAAATGGGCCTAAGAAATTTACGTGTATACAAAGACATATATGAAGAAATGGGCCTAATAAATTTACGTGTATAAAAAGACATATATGAAGAAATGGGCCTAATAAATTTACGTGTGTACAAAGACATATGTGAAGAAATGGGCCTGATAAATTTGTTTTAACAAGGACATATGTGAAGAAATGGGCCTAATAAATTCATGTGTACAAGCGCATATGTGTAGAAATGGGCCTAATAAATTTATGCGTGTACAAACATATATGTGAAGAAATGTGCCTAATAAATTTGTCTTAAGCACATATGTGAAGAAATGGGCCTAAAAAATTGAAATATGTCGTACCCTATTCCTAACGAATCTATTAATAGAAATGTAGTGAGTACCGATAAAAATGAGGTGCGAAAATAAAATATAGAAACAAAAATCAAAATAATTATAATTAAAAAGCGGATTATGATTGATGCAAATTAACTTGCAAGCATTAAGGTCTCGACACATGCGTTTATTTGTGACTGAAAATATGCAATCCTAACCATATCAGAAGTTGGGTGCATAGAAATGTAGATTGGGTGACGAGTTTAAACTCTCGCGACAAAACTTACGCAAATGCATCCATTGTTGACGCTTGAGCATGCATTTCTTATCTGATATTTCGAAAGAGGAACATCGAACACCTGACCTGAACACACCGAAAGGTCAAATCGCAAAATTAAAAAAAAAAAAGGGTTCCGATAATTTTATCTTTTCGCTGTGACAGACTGAAACAGATTGGCAAAACAAGAAATTAGCTTCCATATTTAACACCTATCCCATTGTTTTTTAATTTTCTTTACTATGTGCGCGAGATTTTTCTGTTTCGGGCTGAAAGTCGCGTATCTTTCGCCTTGAATTCATGTTTCTCTCCGTATCTTATATGTGACGTTTCTTTTTCTTATCTTCCATTATGAGACATTTAGAGTTCATGGCCTAAAAGTCAGGAGCTTGTCTTTAGTTGATATTCAAGCAGACTTCCTTAAAATCACAGGAACTGATATTGCCAATTCTTAGTTATTTTCCTTCCTGAAAATTTTTTTGCGAAATCCAAATCAAAAACAAATCAATGACTCAAGATTTTCTAAATTTTCTGCAGGCGGGTCAAGGATTCTTGTTACTGGTATTAAGTGACAATATGTTCTAAAGACATTACTTATTTATTTACTTACTTACTTTCTTTCTTTCTTTCTTTCTTTCTTTCTTTCTTTCTTTGTCAGCCGGCATCTATCTCGTCAGTTGATATCTATCTATCTATCTATCTATCTATCTCGTCAATTGATATCTATCTTATTCAGTTGATATGTATGTATATATGTATCTATCTGGTCAGTTGATATCTATCTATCTATCTATCTATCTATCTATCTATCTATCTATCTATCTATCTATCTCATTCACTTGATATGTATGTATGTATGTATGTATGTATCTATCTATCTATCTTATTCAGTTGACATGCATGTATGTATCTATCTGGTCAGTTGATATCTATCTATCTATCTATCTATCTATCTATCTATCTATCTATCTATCTATCTATCTATATCTATCTATCTCATTCAGTTGATATGTATGTATATATGTATATATGCATCTATTTGTCTTACTACTACTTTGCATTCTTTTTTTCTTCTTCAAATTTTTTCTTCAGTTTTCTTTCTTATCCGTTATTATATTTTTTAATTATTCTCTTTCATTTCCATTTTCCTTTTTTTTTCTCTACCGACCCTAAAACGATTTTCTCTCATTTTTTCATTCGAAACAAACAAATAAATTTAAGCAATCGCTTCTTGCTTTGACTTTATATCTTATATTGCTTGAAGAAAAGATTTGCGCCTTTACAATTTCCTTTTCTTGCACTCGAAATGCTATGAAGGAGGATTTTAAAATGAAACTCACAGATTTCCGTATTATGGCGCCAATTAACTGATGTAACCGATCTTTCAATTTAAATGATGAGTGTTTATTTACTTTAAAGGCTTAAAGAAAGGCATATATCTAACTTCCTTTATTACCATATAAATTGTATGATCTTTATTTATACTAAGATCTCTATAAAAATGCTGATTCTTCAACAAACACACAGATCGAAGAATGATTTTGATAGATTAAAATCTATATCTGGCCACTCATATTCGAGGATACTCGTCTACTAGGGCGGCTAGCCAATCCTTATTGCAGACGCTTGCTCAGGCACTTTGTTGAGCAGATCTTAGTTACAGTTTCTGGGAAAGAGCGTGTTATCTAGCGTGATAAACAATTTGAACAAGGCCAGCACACTCAAGCCCTCGGCCACGATGACTTGTGACTTCGTGCTTGCACAACTGTCGACGGCCCCCAAGGGTTCCGTCTATCCAATTTCACGCACAAGGCTTGGATCAACCCGTGGCATGGTTTCCAAAGATGTCGAACGCTCGGATCACATTACATAAGTGCAATAACATCAGGAAGTTTCCTTCATGATAAATCGACCCCGGTGAGATTCGAACCCGGGTCTCATAGTCAGAATGCAAACGATCTAACCACTCAGCCACGGATTAAATTACCACGAAGGTTAATACCCTTAAATAATGTCTAAATCATATTTTTCTCTGGGTTGCAACTTCGGAATGAAAATTTGCTCGCGCCTCACCAAATTATAATGTGATAAAAAGTACATTTAAAAATAAATAAATATAGAGGGTTAAATGGCCGCCGTTTCGAAGTTCGAACATTATCATTGATAACTCTCTCCTCTAATTTGCTGACCCTAGTAACTACTTATACTAGGACCCTATTACAAGTACTCCATAATATTTTAAATTTTGAAATCATATTTATTTTTGGCAAATGAATGTTTTGATGTTTTTTCAGCAGCAACCATGAGGTGCGCCGCGCCGTTTGGGAACCACTGGTCTAAATCAAACTTTGGGATTAAAATACTACCAGAAAATACTACCAGAAAATGCTACCAAAAATAATATTTAGGCTTTGAAACCAGTCTATTGCTTTTTCTAACTAGTATTTTATTACATAATGAAATCGTTAAAATAACAGAATCGGACAATATATTTGTAATATATTTCATTCATGGATATGTCAGGTCTTTATGTTTAGTACACACACACACACACACACACACACACATATATATATATATATATATAAGTATTATATTGTATAATTATTATATCATATTATTGTATAAGTATTATATTATATTATATAAGTATCTTATTATATAAATATTAAATAAGTATTTTCGTAAATTCTATCGGATGCTTTAGTACACATCATCAGTGATGTTTCTAGCCAAGGTTCATTAGGAGTTTCGGGTCTTTCAACGTCATACCCCCCTCTCACCGGTGACCCAGCCGATACTGATTGGGTGTCGACTTGTGTACCTTCCGTTAGTTACAACTTTTTCCATCTTTCGAAATGCACACCATACGACTCTTCTTGGTAATTTATTGTGCAATCGCGGATGACTTCCGTTTCACCAGCAGAGTACACTCTTCCATAAGAAAAGGAAGGAAACACAGCCACAATTTCTATCTGATCAGGAATATGGCGTCGTGCTTGGCTTGAAGTGGTAAGTACAGATCTGATTCACCCTCCCCACCCGAGACATACACACACACACACACACGCACACACGCACACACAGAGAGACGCACTCGATCATCCACATTCTGCTGACACTTATCGCCATTTTCATTCATATTAATCATCTGGCTAAGGAAAAGGACAAGAAAAAAAACTTTCTTTTCCTCCTTTTCACTATTTTTTCCTCTTTTCTTTTTTCTTTTCCCGGCCCTCCACCTATATGAGTTAGATACACGCACACACATACCAATGTCACAACACATCCGCACGCACACGCAAAATATCGTAACCCTGGTAGGAAACAAACAGGTGCTAGATCTTAGCCAGGGTTCACCTATAGGTACCAATGGTTCGGGGGTACCCTAATTCTGTTCCTTAGTCGAGACGCCATTGTCGGGTGTAATTTTAGGTCACACCCAGGACCCCCCCCCAAAAAAAAAGATATGTATGTATAAATCGCAACTTCCTTTCATTTCTTTACTGACTGCCAATCACTTGATCTTTTCAACAAAAACATCTTGAAGCCTCTTCCGCTGTCAATGTTATTTAGCGAATAACTTTGTTTTTTGCCAAACTTAATTTTGGCAACGTCTTACATAGAGACCGCTCAGCAAAGCCTCTGCAACCAATTTCAATCTGTTCGCACTGAGCTCGCCAACCAGGTCTTTTGCATTTCTATTATTATACAAGTATTATATTTATAATTTATTCAATTAAATAACTAATTTTCGGAAGTTAGTGAAATTCCAAAATACGCCATGGAATTTCCATGACATCGTTTATTATAGAATGTTTCAACCGAGTATTGTTTTTTAATTTAGTCCCGCCATTAATTGACGCTGTAACACATTTAAGTAAAGCTGTATTATTTTAGAGAGTACGGATAGTGAGGCTGGCGTAATATCAAAATCAATTAACGTTAGTCATTTCGAAGTCCAAGATAATTACTTTTATCAGATAATACATTCGTATGCATGCAGAGAAAGAAATAAATATATTTTCTATCAAGGAGAAAAGTAAACTCTTTTCAACATTCAAATATCCTCCTTGTTGGTTAGGGTTTGGAAAAAAGAAAAAAGAAAACAAACAAGCTTCACATTTTTGTTTTTTATTCTGTCTCGCTTTCAATGATTCCCTAATTTGTCTGTGACGGTGTGGAACAGCAAAAAGGACTCAAGAATTTGTCGACAGTGGTTCCGTACCAATGACGAAACGGCTTTGTTTATTTCCGTGTCTCTTCTGCTTGACTGATTTACAAATGTGGAAACTTTCCAAAGAATGAAAAAAAAAAAATAGTTCGAGAGAATTCGACGTTGAAATCAGTTTTTGTTGTTTGGAAGAAAGAATTTGTCTGATTTTTTTTTCGCTTTGAAATTTGTTGACTTCCTATTAACACTTCTGAAGACATCCCTTTCTATCTATCTATCTATCTATCTATCTATCTATCTATCTATCTATCTATCTATCTATCTATCTATCTCAGTCAGTTAATATCTATCTATCTATCTATCTATCTATCTATCTATCTATCTCAGTCAGTTAATATCTATCTATCTATCTATCTATCTATCTCAGTCAGTTAATATCTATCTATCTATCTATCTATCTATCTATCTATCTATCTATCTATCTATCTCAGTTGATATCTATCTATCTATATATCTATCTATCTATCTATCTATCTCAGTTGATATCTATCTATCTATCTATCTATCTATCTATCTATCTATCTATCTATCTATCTATCTATCTCTTTTCCATTCTTTCTTTTTTAAGTGTTTTCTTCACATTTTTCCTTGTTATCCGCCATTATTTTTTTTATTTTTTTGACTTACTTTTCTCTTTCCTTCGATTTTTCTATTTTTCCTTACAGACCCTAAAAAGATAAATCTCATCTTTTAATTCGAAAGAAACAAATTCATTAAACCAATCGCTGTTTGCTTTGTACTTTCAGCCACTGAACACAACACGTTTTCCTAAATCCAGACAACAAAGACAAATTTATGATCCATTCATCAATAATAGGTGATCGATAATAAACAAACAAAAAAGGAAATGAAAGGCCTTTTCTATGAATATTGTAATTATATTAGTAAATCGGCGCGAATCGAAATGGTGGATATGGAGGGAAACTTTAATCCAGTCATTCGTGAATATCCAGATCCAATTGTAAGAGAAGATGTATGAGGAACTATAAAAAATTATTCTCATTATTTACACACATGGAAATAGTTAACGTTCATGAATAGATAATTCCTTTACAATGAAGATGTGTAGTTACATCTAAAACACTTATACATGGACATAGACTCATATATAAGTAAACACTTAAAACGGATGTAGGATCTAAGTCTCACATTTACATGGACATACATAAACGTACACGTGAACAAACTCAAATGCACACACACAGGCACACACACACACAGACATATATATATATATAAGCGTGTTGGAATCATTTTTAAATAAATAATTATATTTATGCTCTACTTTTGTATCGTGCACTATTTTTTAAAAATAATAACAAAAATACTAAAGAACTTTGGATTATTTACCTAACCAGTTCTTTCCTATTTTCACACACACACACACACACACACATATATATATATATATATATATATATGTGTGTGTGTGTGTGTGTGTGTATACTTTATTTTAGGATATTACATCGAAAACATGTGAAAATCGCTAGACAATTGCAGTCATGTTTCGATGCGTATCAATGAACTTCAACAGGCGATTGTAAATTACTGGCGAGAGTTAAGGTCATATTACCTGGATATATATGAAGATATACAGTTTTAAGGTGTGCTATATTTATGGGATAATGTGCTCAATATTAGAGATAGAGCGTATGTGAATATAAATATAAAAGTGAACATTGAAGTCAACACTCAGAGGCAACAGGCTGTTTCATGCTAGATACAATCGTCAGGCCCCGTGTGTGCCTGTGTGTGTGTGTGTGTGTGTGCATTAGCATTTGTTTACTTGCGGCCTGACGATTACCTCTAGCTCTAAATATTTAAATCTTAAGCTCCTTTTTTATTTTATTTTTTCACACCTCTGAGTTGACAAGGCCTACAAGTAAGTCTTTGTGGACCGAAATAGCTATTCGAATGGCGTAATCTTGGATTTCTATTCTTAATTTATATGCTCTGTTATAATAAATACATCGCGCTCTCTTTGTGAATCAGTATATATATATATATATATATATATATATATATATATATATATATATATATATATATATACTGATTCACAAAGAGAGCGTGATGTATTTATTATATATATATACACGAGGTTGGGCTGAAAAGTTACGGGATGGGGTGTGTGATCTTTGGCCGAAAGAGGGATAAGCGGATTCTATTATCATCTAACATGATATCTTGGGAGTATATATCTGTAAACCTAGCTTCCTGAAACCACTTCATTTTCCCCCATGCTTTTGTTTACATTTCTTCTTTTTCGGGTTCTTCAGCTATGAGCAATGAGCAACGTACGCTGAACACCAAGCAATGAATAAACGTGAAGTTTTTTGATCCGGCTGGGGAAAACTTTGTTACATGATCTTGAAATGCTTCATCAAGTGGATGTAGATAACACCATGTTGCACGCACCTCCTTTTGAGCGACAGAAGATGTTCAAAGAGGGGTGCGAGATGATGGAAGATGACTCCAGGAGCAGAAGGCCTTCAACAAGCAGGACTGAGGTCAACTTCGTGCAGATAAGGCAGGTGGTGCATGGTGATCGACGGTTGACTGTTCAAATGGCCGCAAGTCAGCTAGAGATAAAAAAGAACAGTGTTTGGAAGATTGTCACCGTAGATTTGGGCATGCGGAAGGCCTGTGCAAAAATGGTGCCAAGGCCGCTGAATGATGAGCAGAAGGCACTCTGCGTGCACGTGTGTCGAGACATCATCGGGCGTCTTCAAACTGAAGCAGATTTATTTCGTAGAGTCATCAGTGGTGATGAGATACGAATTTTTGAGTACGATCCGGAAACCAAGCGCCAGTATCCGACGTCGCCGTGGCCGAAGAAAGCAAGACAGTAAAAGTCAAAAGTTACGTTCTTCGATGGGAGAGGCATCGTCCACAGTGAGTTCTTGCAACCAATCATCAAGTCTAAAAGAGATCCTGCGGTGTTTGCTTCACTCAGGGCGCGAGAAGAGACGAGAGTTGTGGGAAGAGAAATCATGGCTGCTTCACCCTGCTTCATTTGCTCACAACGATCTGAGCATCCAGCAGTTCCTAGCTAAGAAGAACATCGCCGTACTGGAACAACCACCCTATTCACCCGATTTTGCTCCATGACTTTTTTCTTTTTCCAAAGCTCAAGAGGATCATCGTTGAGGGCCGTAACAACGGAGCTGAGAGGTACCCAAGAAATATCCTTCCAGAAATACATACAATCTTGGCAGAAAAGGATAGAAAAGCGCATTAAACTCGAAGGGAAACTTTTTAGTTTGTTTGGAATTGAAATAAATAGTTTGTGACACCCGTCTCGTTACTTTTCAGATATGCGCCCTCCGGCAGGATTTGAGCCAACGTTCCTCTAAGCAGAGGAAAACTGTCGTTAGATCCGACGTGCCTTAGCCGACTCAGCCAGGAAGAAGCTTTGCCGATCAAGAATGGTCTGAATAGCGCCTTTAAGCGTTTCGAAATTACGCAGTTTCGTATCCAAAAGTAAACAAAATAATTTTCCAAAGAAGCAAAAGAGCGCATATTTTTTCTCTAATAAGACTTCTCAAACATTCAGGCCGGTAGAGGAAAATAAAAAAATATACTGTTTAATATATAAACGGAGGGACTAGTCAAATATGAGTACTAAAAATAATGTTTAAAGTGATAAAAATCTGTCTGATTGATAAATAATAAAACAATTACTTATATAATATAAACTTATTACACAAAAAGAGTGACCACACACATACGCGCATATGCACTACACCCCCCGGGCCCCAAAATGAGGCAGTTTTCATTTAATTATAGTTTTGTGTAATTTCTCTTTTATTGAAGTAAAATAAATGATAATATGATAAATTCGTGTGTAAGCATATTTGTAATTATTGATCGTCTTCATGGAGAAAAGTTTAAAATAAGTCAGTTTCATCAACATCAACATTTTGATTAACATTAGCCCCAAAAGACTCAATAAATGACAGCACTTTAATATAAGAGAATGATTGCAAATAGTTGTTCTAAAGTAGTTTAAACCTTAAACATCGAATGGAAAAAAACAAGAAAATTAATTTTTCAAAGGTTACTTTTTAATCTTATTTTCGCTTCAATTATATACCTATAAAGTGATATTTTAACTCTTTCAGATTGTAAAAATAAAGAAAAAATAAACTTATTTATTAAACTAAATAGTTTTGTACAATCTGATACTTCGTAAAACATTTCATGCATAATAGCTTTGTGCATTCTTTACACGAAATTGTCACACTTTGTTTCTCCTCTTTTGTCTGCAGATATAGTATTGTCTTTAATTGGTTCTTCCAGCTTTAGTTACAGTCACTGATTCCAGGAAATGACGTAACCTCCTGAATACTAGTAAATAGTAATCTCATAAATGAGTTACCAATAAGTCATTTAGACACAAATCATGAATGTTCATATCATTGGAAAAACTTTAAATCACCAATTGACCAATTGATGATATATGTTAATCGCGAATGAACAATTAATTAATGATGGCCATTGTTTAAAACTTGAAATATTGTAACAGAACCGACACACGGATTCAGAAATTAGAAAAATCACCTTATTTCAAGAAGACAATATGAGGATGACCTTTATTAAAACGGTCAGCAAATAAACTATCACTGATTCAAATGTTTATCATTTGATGGATACCATGATACTCAGTGGTTTGAATGTATTTAAGTTAGACTTGAACAAGATCTTAAGCTCATAGAGAATATTTGGGGGTATATTAAGGCCAGAGAAACTTAGAACAGTAAAGCTGTGTGAATGATTCAGATATCAATGGAATAATGCTATTATAACAGACTTTAAGAAGCGATAACAATTTACTTAAATGTTTGTTTTTTCTGAATAAAAACAAAAGAAAAGTTATTGTGCAATGTGCACACACAAAAAAAAAATCACATATATATAGGTTGGTACAAAAATACTGTCGTTTTCTCACATATGTTACTATGTGATAAAATGACATTATTTTCGCACCAACCTAATAATATTCGATAACATTGTTCCATATTTAGAATTTATTTGTTAGAATAAAAGGACATCTGCAAAATAATTAAGAATCTTTTTGTTTTATTCTTTCTTTTTCTCTGTTTTTTGTTCTTTTTAAAAGAGAGAGAAAAAGTTTTATTCTCTCTCTCTCTCTCTCTCTCTATATATATATATATATATATATATATATATATATATATATATATAAAGTAAACCTAGAGAACCAGACAAACCTACCTAGGTTTCACCTACGCGGATCGTCAGTCTAAACTTAGTTAACCCTGACGATCCGCGTATGTAAAACCTAGGTAGGTTTGTCTGGCTCTTTAGGTTTACTTAGTTTGCTCTACTTAGCGTACTGAGCACTTTGTTTAGTTAATTTTACTTTACTCTTGTCGGAGGTTTTTTTCTTTGGACTCTGAACTTAGATTCTAGACGATTATTTTCGCCGGAAGTACATGTTCTTAGTTCTTTCTTTTTTTTCCACATTTTCCCCCTTGGGTATTGGTTTGTTCATTTACAAGTTAAAACACCTAGCGTTTTGCCGGACGAGTATGACTGCTTATATTTATAAGGTCTATTAGTGTTATATATATATATATATATATATATATATATATATATATATATATATATATGATGTATCAAATACTTTTACAAACTTTGGTAGCGAGTTCCTCAAACCAATACAAGGATAAAAGTCTATATATACATATGTCCACAAAGCCTTCGCTTTTGAGTTATTAAGTTTAAAGAAAGTTTACGCTAGATGATGCTATGTTTCCATAAAGACTAGGTTACATTTGTCATTCGTGTACATTTGTGGATATTATTTCTTCGATGTTTAAGGTGTATAGTAGTGAATTAAGTAGAATCGAAATTTGATAAAGCCATGCAGCCTCGCGTCCATTACCATTCGCGCGGTCGTATGTAAAAATCAGACCTGCCTGCTCACGGTATGAATATCCTGCTATTGCTAAACTGAACACTTCTCAGTTAACTCATTACAACACAAGTTAAGCATTGAAGACAGACTAGCCACAAATGTACACGAATGACAAATGTAACCTAGTCCTTACAGCGTCATCTATTTGTAAACTTTCTTTAAAATTAATAACTCAAAAACGAAGGATTTGCGGACATACGTTCATATGTAATTTTGTCCTTGTTTGGGAGTTAGGAACTTGCTTCCAAATTTATAAAAGTATTTTTGATACACCCTGCATATAGAGGAAAAAGAAGTTGATAATGCAACCGGAGTCTTTAAGAATATTTATTTAGAGTAACTTTATCGGTTTAAAAAGTTAACTTACGACGGAGAGACGTGTGTCACTGAATGTGTGTCGCTGGCTACATAGGACGGACCAATTAAATCCTAGAAAGGCGAATTACACAACATGTACCTGTTAATGTTAGACAGGGCATTTTTACACGTAATACACGTTTTACTCAGGCGGTACAGAATTCTGCGTTAGGCCAGCTCCTTTCTGATAATCCAGATTGCTCTGACAAATATACTGATTCGACGTTTACCATTTAGGAAAAGCACGGTCTGCGACGCATCTGCGTGTTTAGAAGTGGTCTATATCATATTACACCGACAGTCTCGCCAACTGCTAGGATTCACCCACGAGGAATCTCGATTCTTGATTCAGTGTGACAAAAAAAAAAACAAAAAAAAAAAAAACAAATTAAAAAAACCCCCAAAACACAAAAAAGCCCTGTGTACATTCAACAAAGGAACGAAAGGGGAAATATCACCACAACGAGAAAAGTTTTCAGTATAATTCACTCATGGATCCACCGGACAGTGTTTCAGGTAAGTGTAATTTTCGTTACTCACGACAGACTAACAGAGCAGGTCTTCCTTTCGGCCAGAAAGATTTCCTACTACATTTCTGCTCATCTCGACTGACGACTCGTTACTCTCACTTACGCTTTCCTCTACTCCTCTGCTCACCACATTAGACGCATAAGAACAGTTTCTGATTGGGTATATAAGCCCACGATAGGAATTCGCTAGCTTCCGAGGGAATGGCACATGATCCTGAAAGTTTTTATTTATTTATTCATAAAATTAATTTCTTTTACACTAATTCTGAATAGTGGGTGGTCGCTTTTAACCTATCAGTTGTCCATTCTACAGCCGTTTCTCGTAAAACTGCCGTCGAATCAGGCCCCAGATAAAATCAATGAAATACAATTTGATAATGTGCGTATACTAAACCAAACAGGCGGGCAAACATTTTTCCAGGTTTGATCTTAACAAATTCTCTAAAAATGGAATTACATGAAAGAAAACATGTGCAGTTTCGATAGAAAGAACGAATGAAAAATTCCTAAGGGATTGCAAAAAAAAAAAAAAAAAAAATTCACATTAAAAAAGTCTGACACAAGGCTGAAAGGAAAGATGCTAAGATGAAAATGATAAAAGCAGGCAAAAAATAAAGAAAACAAATCGAATATTAAAAAATAAGTTTTTAGGGTTTTAAAAATAAAAGTAAAAAAAAAAACTTGTCAGAATTTGTGAGCGGTACATACCCTCCAATCCTGGATGCCGGACAAATCGTAGAATTCCTCTTTGGTGATCATGAAGGCTGCTAGATTGGCCGTGTAACTGGCGAGAAAGACCAGTGCGAACAACGCCCACACATTACCCAAAAAACGGCTGGACACGCCACGAGGGTTGTCTGTATTTACTGAGGCGCCGAACAGCATGGCCCAAATTAGCCAAAAGGAACGGAACAAAGAGAATTTGTGTTCTGAAGAGACAGACAGACAGACAAACGGAAGATGATGTAAACAGATGGAAATAGAACAACAAGCAGAGAATTATTAGGTTGGTGCAAAAATAATGCCGTTCTTTACGTTAAAAAATAGGTAAAAAAACGACATTATTTTTGCACCAACCTAATAGTAAAAACAATGAAAATATAGTTATTCAAAACAACAAAGAATTAAACAAAGATTTACAATGCAAATAACAGAATAAAAGCCCCCCCCTCATCTTAGGAAACGTGCTTGTAGGGATTCCGCATTAACACTTTGACACTTTGATCTCCGTGTTCCTGAAAATTTTTAACCTTTCTGCCTTGGCTCCTGGGTCAAAATTCACAAATAATTGGTATGTAATATTTCACGGTAGATAAAAAAATAGTTACAAGTGTTTAACCACCGTTCAACCGCCATTTTTCTCTACCACCGGTAAATCGGGGGTCAAGGTTCAAAGGGTTAAATGAATTAGAAAGAAACATGAAAGATACGTTCTTTATTGCATTCAATCAAGAGCACGTTTCTCATAGTGAATCTTTCTGTGTTTTTAAATTTTCTTTTTCTAAACGAAAAAATACTGAAGAACTTCAATTGTCACTCACTATCTATCTATCTATCTATCTATCTATCTATCTATCTATCTATCTATCTGTCTATCTATCTATCTATCTATCTATCTGTCTATTAATTTTATAATTCATGCTATGATACATACAGATTCTGTTTGCATGACACCATTTTGTAACCTCTGAAGTTTATTCGTTATTAGTAGAGAAAAACTACTTTGTAAAGATGTTTATTAGAATTATCGGGATGAGGAGATCAAACCTTTTTTTTTTAAATAATTTATTATTGTTAATTTTTCGAGGGAAAAATTTTGTCGAACATTTTATTATGAATATCTGCTGTGAGTACTTCATTGAATATATTCGTATATTTTATTTCACTTATGAAAATTCAAAAACAGGATGCTATCTCTAAGGCAGGACGATTAGAACTGAAGCGCAAAATATCATTTTAGTGCTTAGAAAGAAGTCATTTTCTTAATTATGGAAATTATCATCATGTATATCCAATCAAGGATATATATATATATATATATATATATATCCTTGATTGGATATACAAGTATATATAAGTTATGAAAAAACTTGGTAATCCGTATGGGTAGTCCCAAGGAGGATGAAATCCTGAGAGCCCAATGTAAATCGAGAGCTAATAATTTAAAAAAAAACAAAAAACAGACCACTTAAAGGCTTCATTATAATAATTTATTTCACCAGAGCCCTTTTAAGGGACGCTGGATCATCAGATAACACTCCCCCCCAAAAAAAGAATTTATATGCGTGCCATTCGCAGACAGTAGTGTTTCGCTGTGTCACAGCACTTCAGTGCGACTAGACATCCGAATGACTCAAGCCAGGATTGAAACCGGACCTATTTTGTGTCAGTCAGAGTTTCTACGTCCAAGCTATCTTCATTCATATGTTGGCATATGATCCTAGTGAATTCAGTTAACACTATATAAATTATTAGATATTAAATATTAAAACTGATTCACACGTAGAGCTTAATGTTGTATAATAAACAAAGCAATATATTTCATAGAATCGAAATTTAGATACCATTATGTAAATGACCATTATCATCTTGTAAAATTAAATTTATAGCATTTTTCAAATAGTCAATGACTGATAAAGTTTTGAAAAAAAAACCCCAAAACACCAGACAATGTGGAGGAAAGAAAGGAAGAAAAACAGGGGGAAAAAGTAAGACTTACATCACACACACACACACACACACACACACACACACACACACACACACACACACACACACACACACACATATATATGTGTGTGTGTTCCTGTTTCTTTTGCCACTTCCCCTTTCTTTCTATTCTTCATCTTCCTTTATACTCCTGTTTTTCTTCCTTCTCCCCCACTTTTCCTGTTTTTTCATTTAAAAAAATGATCATCGATTGCCTATTTGAAAAATCCTGTAAATTTAATTTTACAAGGTAAAAATGATCATTTATATAATGCTATGTTAGTTCTGATTGTATGAAATATATATATGTGTATTAAGTGTCTGTATGTAATGTACTCCACTGAAATGTATCTAAAAGATCAATATCAAAGAAATTTTCAGTTTCCATATAAGCGGAGGTCAGGCTGGGTTTCGGGTCTGGAACATCACTAAACCCCCAAGGGCGCACTAACCATATTTTGCTTAAAAGTATGATTACACCTAACTCAATACAATTTCTGTCTGGTTTGAAATCACAGATATATATTTTCCTTTATCAAAGAACTTTCATTCGATTAAAGCTGAATTATTTTGAGGTTGAAGTAATTACGAAACCATGAAAGAAAAGACATTAAACCATCAATTGTTTCTTTCGCATTTCTGCTTCAAATCAACTTATTTTTCTGACTTTCGCTTACAGTTCATTGCATATTGTTTTCGTCAAGAATTGTTAACAACACAATGTCAGGATATTGGCCGGTCAAGCATTTTTCTAGGAAAAAAAATCATTTGAGAGCAGATCTGACTTGCCAGTTTGAAATTCTCTTACACAATGACTATTTATTTTTGAAACTGAACAATTTTATATTTGGCAAAATTTCGGATTTATTACTAAATTCTATTAACCGTAGAGCTCCCAGATATCAACAACACTCTGTTATGATTCTATATAAATGTGCTTAGCGTAAATTCAGTCATACAAGCTGAGTGCTGAAAAGTCTGAAAACGAAGTCTTTTCAAAACAAATTCCGATGTTATTTGCTTGGATGAAAGCGGGTCAAATCGTCATCTTTTAGAACCTCACGTAAGCATTTGAACACACACACAGACACTAACACACACAGATGTGTCTTTCTGCGCGTTTGTGTATATAGTAGATATATATGTGTGTGTATTTGTGTATTCATTTATGCTGGTTTGTAAGTGTATTTATGCATATGTCTCTATATATGTGTATACTTGTCTGCATATGTCAGCGATTATTCGATATTTATAGATCGGGACAGATATTAGGAAAATGTAAATAAATATACTTTAATGTATAAAAAGCTCACTTTCAAACGAATGGTAAAGCTCATTTGCAAGCGAATTGTAAAGCTCACTTGCAAGCGAATTGTAAATCCCATTGCAAGCGAATTGTAAACTCACTTTCAAGCGAATGGTAAAGCCCATTTACAAGCGAAATGTAAAGGTCACTTTCAAACGAATGGTAAAGCTCATTTGCAAGCGAATTGTAAAGCTCACTTGCAAGCGAATTGTACATCCCATTGCAAGCGAATTGTAAACTCACTTTCAAGCGAATGGTAAAGCCCATTTGCGAGCATAGTAAAGCCCACTTGCAAGTGAATGGTAAAGCCCACTTATATGAAAATGGTAAAGCCCACTTACGACATAATTGTAAAGCCCATTTGCAAGCGAATTATAATGCTCACTTGCAAGCGAATGGTAACGCCAATTTGAAAGCGAATGGTAAAGCCCACTTGGCTTGAAAGTGATTTTCTACATTAAAAAGCGATTACAGTTTCACTCCCTGTTAGGACGCACATTTTCTTTACTAAAAGAATTCGATCTTAAGTAAGATAGATATTAAATGTCACTTAAAAAAATAGATATATATACTGAAACCCTATTAAAAGAAGAGCCTACTAAATGTAGTATGTATACCAATGATTTCCAACGTGGGGTATATGCCACACCATTAGGGCATTCACATATTTTTGGTGGGGCATGCGTAGAATGTGTCAACAGAATATGGGGATAATTCTAGAATGAATTATTACGTGTGAATTTTTTTCTGGTGAGCTCAAATTTTATTTTGCATTATTATTTCATGATTAAAATGATCAAAGTATATTACAGAATAAAGTTTCATTCAAATATTTTATATTTCTGCCTTTCAGTTCTCTATTATATGTTTTGAAACTATATTTAACTGTCTTATTTTTTAATTTTTCTCTTTCATAGACGCCATGGTCTTTGGAGGTTTGTTTAGAGACCAAGTTAATGGCCTTTTAAGCTTCCTTGACGTGTAAAAAAGTAAAATTTTGAATATGTAAGAATTAAATATTACAGGGGCACAAGGATTTTAGAAGTACCAAAGGGGGGCATGGCCCCGAATCAGTTGGGAACCACTGATTTATAGTAATATGTGGGCCTGTTTCTTTGGATTTGGTCAGTCTCGTGAATGGCATCAGTACAGAGTGTCAATCGGTTAAGCGAGAAAACGATAATCAGATCTGAAATGAACTTTTTTTGTGTTCAATACAAGGCTCGAGAGCCCATCCAGGTAAATAATTAAAAATTAAAATAGTTATGATTTATGAGGTGTGATATAAATAAAAGAGGTGTTATGAAATGCAGTTTATGAGGGTAAGAAGGCTATTTAAAGATTAACCCTTGACTTGAAGAGGTTAAGATTATAGTCTTCAGGGAAGCATTTACATGGGAGTCTGTTTCACAAAATAGTAGTACTTGGGTGAAACTTTCTCTTGACTAAAGTAGTCAGACTAAGCAATGGAACTCATTTGAACACTTGTCATGAAAGTAACGATTGTATAGTAAGAGGGTTGCGACATCGTGCTCATGGGAAATCTCCTACAAAAAATTTAATCTATTAACGAAAACTTGGATTCTTTTCTATTTAAATGATCATCAACTTACTTTTACGAGGAATGTGTATTTCGTGTCGCTTCCTGTTAGAGGAAGTTTAGTCAAAACGCTGATTTTCAAATACTTTGTTTTATTTTACCTAGTAATGTTTACCTCGGAGCCTTCATGCGACTGGAACGACCAATGGGCAGACGACAAGTGCTGATACAATCCCTTTACATGCAACGTATGCAATAGTTCAATGATTGCCTGCATCTATAGCATGTTCTAATCAAAATCTGCTTGGACTTATTTCTTGACCTCTCCATCCAGTTCATTTGGCTGGAACTTAGCCAGAAACAGGCACAAGCCATTAAAGCATTGGCGTGTATTTTCCAGCCAATTGCGTTTTCTTATTGATTAAGACTTCCAGATTTTGGATCCTATCGACTTATTTAAAATCACGCCCTTCGGCAATCGGAAAATGAGATTTGTTGAAATCTCACGAGAAATCATTCTTGCCAAAAATTCAATCTCTCCATTAGAGTTCCGTTGTTTGTTACTGATGGCCTTTAACATCAAATACGTTTGATCCTTGGGAAGGTGTAGGGTATCTCCAAAAATAGGTAATTGATACATCATTCTTCGGTGCAAAGCGGTTTTCGTTTTGCCATAATCAGTCAATAACAGATTTCATTGTTGAAAAGAGACACTGTCAGGCAAAATGTCGTTTCTGTTTTTGCTCAATCTGCTTAATTAGGAGAGAAGCAAATGGAAAAATCGAGAAATTCGTAGCTTACTTATCTAGAGAATTGGTTGCGCGGTTTGAATACAACTTGCTATCTAGTCAGAAAAGAACTTAAGACAAATACGTGGACAGACACTCTCGTGGGGGTTACTCAGTCGAAAGAGAAAGGCCACTCAGTGGGTTGGGGTACGTTCAGACTGTCACGTGTGCTTGCCCATTCTTCATTGGAATTTGGGCAATATATTGGGTCACTCAGTGATGCCAGACCTCATTACAATCAATTGACTCCTTGAAAATACAGTTATCATTGAAAGGGAGATTTTAGATTGCTTAGGAATTTGAAGATATCGGCAACTAATGGCAATTCAGAAATAAAACATTAAAGCCTTTTAAAAATTGAAAATGAAGTTGAAAAAAAAGCATGTCAGATTGGAAGGGGAGTACTTTGAAGTGGACTGAGACAGTTTTATGTTCACTTCATGAAATCTCTCGTTACTGACATGTCACAAGGATTAATAGAGAAGAGAATCTCTTAGCGAGCACATGAAAACGTGCACACATCAATAACTTGTTTCAGTAGAAAAAAGAAAGGCACACATCTTGGAAGTGGTTCAATTGTTTTGGAGCAAAAACGAACAGCTTTCGTTCCAGATAGAATTTTAGCAAATTACATTTCTCAGCTGAATATATTCGATAAAGCATTGTGTCTGTATTTTAGATTCTATCTCTCAGGTAATATTTCTCTTGAGTTGGCTTTTTAGAATGTGGAGATGTCATTCTGCTTAAGCTATGGATTTTAATCTAAAGTAATCAAATTAGACCCGGATTCTATGAGGCTAGAACAAAAAATGTAAGAAGAACTATGTAAATTGTTGGAACAAGGGTGCTAAACATTAATATGTTAAAATAGTATTTTTTTCCATGTTATAACTTCCTATTGTAGAGTTATTATTATAAAACACACACTTGTATTTGGTATAACATAATTCGTTAAAGTATTTTCTGTTCTTAATGTTTAGGTTATATCTGTAACGCTTGTGTAGTTAGTATGAAGACTGACACCAATACGATTGGTATCTACTCAGTCCCCACACTGAGATGAGTCGTGATACAAAGTCAGGATTATTCCCCACAATAACCCGAGCATTTCCACCAGAGCCATTGGTCAAAATTTACCCAGTCTCTGCGAAAACGGACTCGTTTTTTCTCAGCCGTGTCTCTATCCGAAGACAGAGCCCCGTCTGTGTGTTCTTTACTCTACAACATTCAATTAAATATTTGCCTAAAATTAAATTTTGGAATTTGGAATAGAATAGACTTTGGGATGGATTCAAAGTGTTTGGGTTTAATGGAGATGGAAAATATGCCCAAAATTTTGTTTGAAAATTTTCATCTTTTATTTGTTTTTGGTATAGAACAAAATTGAAAAATTAATTTTAATCAAAGAAAACCGCTAACTTCAGGCTTAATTTTAATGCGTTAAAATATTTTCTGGTGATCTTGGTTTACTTTTATGTTTCTAAAAAATCTAAATGAAGACTCCCATTGGGATTCCATAAGAAAAGAAAAGTATTTTGTTGTAAATCAAAGAAAATTGAATCAGAACTAAAATATGACATTACATATGAAAGGATAATTAAAAGGTTCAATAAAACATCGAGTAGGGCGTAAGATAAGAAATACGTACGTGATAAATAAACGGGAATAAAATGATTTAGAGAGAGGGTGGGAGAGAGAGAGTGAGAGATAGGGAGAGAGAGAGAGAGGATGAGAGAGGAGGACATAATGAGATAGAGAAGAAGAAAAGAAAGAAAATGGAAGAGAAAAAAATGAGAAAATGAGAGTGATTGTCAAGAGAAAGTGCGATGGAAGAAAAAATGTAGAAGGTAAAAGATGGAAAAGACAGAGAGAGAGAGAGAGAGAGAGAGAGAGAGAGAGAGAGAGAGAAAACAGCAGAGAGAAAAAGGTGAAATGAAAGAGTTGTTGAGAGAAGGAAAAAGAGAAAGAGTAACAATGAAAAAAAAACAAAAAAAAAACAAACACAAAAACGTAGAGTCACAAGGAGAGCCCGAAGGAAGGATTAACTGCAAAAAAGAAAAAGAAAAATATAAAACAAAAAAAACAAAACAAAAAAAAATGAATTCATTTATTACAAGAAAGTTCTTTTCACTTGGAAGGTTGATGGTTCGGACCATTACCAAAGCGATATTCACTGAGAAATGAGTACGTAGCGACAAAACAGAGCAACAGTCCAGCCGTAAATAGTCAAAGACAATACCAAACCTTAGAAATCACTCGCTACATAATCTTTGGTTAATATTCAATGATAAAATGGGAAACAATAAGAAGTATATATATATATATATGTATATATATATATATATATATATATATATATATATATATATATATATATATATATATATATATGCGCTTAAGAATTAATTCTAGATCTCAATTTCATATTTGCTAAATGACTTTCGATCAAATGGAAGTAGGAAGATTGTATTGCATCAGTATACGAAAAGGATAAGTAGGCACTATTTTCAAGATCAATGTTTTGAAGCCCTGCATTTTTAAATTCTTCTTAATCTGCGACCGATAACCGCAAAATGATCCAGGTAAAAATTACAGGATGTGAAATTCGACACACTAAAACACACACACACACACACACACACAGAGAGAGAGAGAGAGAGAGAGAGAGAGAGAGAGAGAGAGAGAGAGGTGTTGTTAAGTGTTGTTAATGTATAAGTACACAATTTACATTATTCGGAATATTGTCTTCGTTTTTAATGTCACATTCACAACGTTTCGACCATTGTATATTCCGGCCTTCTTCAGATTATATTTTTGTGTATTTTGGGGTTCGGTTCAAATTCCCAAAACATCACCTGAAGAAGGCCGGAACAACGATCGAAATATTGTGAGAGAAATGATAACAGTCCGAACAAGGTAAAAAGTGTATACATATATATATATATATATATATATATATATATATATATATATATATATATATATATAAAGTGAACATAGAAGTTAACACTTACAGGCGATAGTCTGTTTCATGCTAGATGCAATCGTCAGGCCTGACGATTGCATCTAGCATGAAACAGGCTGTCTCCTCTAAGTGTTGACTTCTATGTTCACTTTTATATTTATACACGCTCTATCTCTGATATTGAGCACTTTATCCCATAAATATAGCAAACCTTAAGACTATATATATGAAAAATATAATTTTAAGGTGTGCTATATTTATAGGATAAAGTGCTCAATATCAGAGATAGAGCATATGGAAATATAAAAGTGAACATTGAGTGTTGACTGAATGTTCATCTGCAAATGTCATCTGGTCTGTAAGCCGACGAAAAGCCATATCGCGCATGAACACAAAGACTTAGTCCTTCATATATTGAAAACGATGACAGAGTTCATCATATACGTTATTGATGATGATCTGTAATTTGGCTTGTCATTGTGGCAACTATGAAATGATTACGTATCTTTACGTATCTTTGCTTGTACATTTTGGCAGGCAAACATATTTTCTGTTCAAAATATACGTGTTTAAAATAGTCTCTTCTAAGCATATTATTTGACGCTTGTGTTTGTTGCCATAACTGTCTTCATAAATAATGTGTGATGACCAAAATATTGGATGAAATTAAGTCAGAGAGGCCGTTGATTTCAAATATTTCAAAAGAAGGACTCACACTGGCAAAATGACTCAGAAAGGAACGATAAAAAGGGGAAATCAGCTGAAAGCAACGATTCCCACACGATTACGGAAGTTAAGCGACACTGAACGTAGTCAATGTTTAGATGGGTGACTATAAGCAGAAAGTGTTGAATAAAATTCATCATCAGGCAGTGACATTTGCAATTTTTCATTGTCATCAGAAGTTTGTGGTTAACTCGGGATAAAAAAAGGATTTTCAAAATTGACTTTCAATACATTCATTACTACGATTGTAGTAACTGCAATCCTCATTGGGTAC
This sequence comes from Acanthosepion lycidas, assembly GCA_963932145.1. Classification (NCBI taxonomy): domain Eukaryota; kingdom Metazoa; phylum Mollusca; class Cephalopoda; order Sepiida; family Sepiidae; genus Acanthosepion; species Acanthosepion lycidas. The sequence continues at coordinate 12,582,872 of OZ010591.1, forward strand.
TGCAAAACATTGGCTCTGTGTTAGAATAAACTAACAATAGTAAATATTTCATGCAAACTTGAAGTAGAAAAGAACGCTAAAGTTACGTCGATAGGAACGTAAAAGAGGAATATGTGAACAAAAGACAGAAATACGGAAAAAAAAGAAAACGAAATTTAAAATGGAAAATGAAGGCTATGAATAAGAAGAAGAAAAAGAAAGGACGGGAATAAAAAAGAAGAAAAGGAAGGACGAGAATAAGAAGGAAGAAAAGGAAGGACGAGAATAAGAAGGAAGAATAGGAAGGACGAGAATAAGAAGGAGGAAAAGTAAAGATAAGAATAAGAAGAAAGAAAAGGAAGGGCGGGAATAAGAAGAAGGAAAAGGAAGGATGAGAATAAGACGAAGAAAATGGAAGGACGGGAATAAGGAGGAAAAGGAAGGATGAGAATAAGAAAAAAGAAAAAGGAAGGACGGGAATCAGACGAAGGAAAAGGAAGGACGGGAATATAAAGGAAGAAAAGGAAGGATGAGAATAAGAATAAGGAAAAGGAAGGATGGAAATAAAAAGAAAGAAAAGGAAGGACGAGAATTAGAAGGAGGAAAAGGAAGGACGAGATTAAGTCGAAGGAAAAAAAAGGAAGAGAATAAGAAAAAGGAAAAGGAAGGACGGGAAGAAGATAAAGAAAAAGAAGGATGAGAATGTAGAAGAAGAAAAGGAAGATTGAGAATAAGAAGGTAATAAGAAGGACGGGAATAAGAAGAAGGAAAAGGAAGGATGAGAATAAGAAGAATGAAAAGGAAGGATGAGAATAAGAAGAAGGAAAAGGAAGGATGTGAATAAGAAGAAAGAAAAGGAAGGACGGGGTAAGAAAAAGGAAAAGGAAGGACGGGAATGAGAAGAAGGAAAAGGAAGGACGAGAATAAGAAGAAGGAAAAGAAAGGATGTGTATAAGAAGTAGGAAAAGGAATGACGGGAATAAGTAGAAGGAAAAGGAAGGTTGGGAACAAGAAGAATGAAAATGGAGGAGAGAATAACAATAAAGAAAAAGAAGGATATGAATAAGTCGAAGGAAAATAGAGGACAGGAAAAAGAAGAAAGAAAAGGAAGGACGGGAATAAGAAGAATGAAAAGGAGGGACGGGAAGAAGAAAGAAAAGGAAGGATGAGAATAAGAAGAAGGAAAAAGGAAGGATGAGAATAAGAAGAAGGAAAAGGAAGGACCAGAAGAAGAAGAAAGAAAAGGAATGACGAGAATAAGAAGTAAGAAAAAAAAGGAAAAGGTAGGATGGGAATAAGAAGAAAGAAAAGGAAGGACGGGAATAAGAAGGAGAAAAAGGAAGGACGAGAATAATAAGAAGGAAAAGGTAGGATGGGAATAAGAAGGAGGAAAATAAATGACGGGAATACGAAGAAGGAAAAGGAAGGATGAGAATAAGAAGAAATAAAAGGAAGGTTGAGAACAAGAAGAAAAAAAATGGAGGAGAGGATAAGAAGAAAGAAAAGGAAAGATATGAATAAGTCTAAGGAAAATGAACGACGGGAATAAGAAGAAGGAAAAGGAAGGTTGGGAACAAGAAGAAAGGAAATGGAGGAGAGAATTACAATAAAGAAAAGGAAGGATATGAATAAGTCAAAGAAAAATAGAGGACAGGAATAAGAAGAAGGAAAAGGAAGGACGGGAATAAGAAGGAAAAGGATGGACGGGAAGAAGAAAGAAAAGGAAGGATGAGAATTAGAAGAAGGAAAAAGGAAGGATGAGAATAAGAAGAAGGAAAAGGAAGGACGAGGAGAAGAAGAAAGAAAAGGAATGACGAGAATAAGAAGAAGGAAAGAAAGGACGGGAATAAGAAGTAAGAAAAAGAAGGAAAAGGTAGGATGGGAATCAGAAGTAAGAAAAGGAAGGATGGGAATAAGAAGAAAGAAAAGGATGGTTGGGAAGAAAAAGAAGGAAAATGGAGGAGAGGATAACAAGAAAGAAAAGGAAGGATAGGAATAAGTCGAAGGAAAAAAATGGACGGGAATAAGAAGAATGAAAAGAAAGGACGGGATTAAGAAGGAATAAAAGAAAGGATGATAATAATAAGAAGAAAAATGAAGGACGGGAATATGAAGAAAGAAAAGGAAGGATGAGAATAAGAAAAAAGAAAAGGAATGACGGGAATAAGAAGAAAGAAAAGGCAGGACGGAAAGAAGATAAAAAATAGAAGGTAGAGAATGTAGAAGAAAGAAAAAAAGATTGAGAATAAGAAGAAGGTATAAAGAAGGATGGGAATAAGAAGAAAGAAAAGGAAGGATGAGTATAAGAAGAAAAAAAAAGGAAGGACGGTAATAAGAAGAATGAAAAGGAAGGACGGGAATATGAAAAAGGAAACGGAAGGACAGGAATAAGAAGAAGGAAAAGGAATGATAGGAATAAGTCGAAGGAAAAGGAAGGATGTGAATAAGAAAAAGGAAAAGGAAGAACGGGAATAAGAAGAAAGAAAAAAAGAACGGGAATAAGAAGAAGGAAAAGGAAGGACGAGAATAATAAGAAGGAAAAGGTAGGATAGGAATAAGAAGGAGGAAAATAAATGACGGGAATACGAAGAAATAAAAGGAAGGTTGAGAACAAGAAGAATGAAAATGGAGGAGAGGATAGGAAGAAAGAAAAGGAAAGATAGGAATAAGTCTAAGGAAAATGAACGACGGGAATAAGAAGAAGGAAAAAGAAGGACGGGAATAAGAAGGAAGAAAAGGAAGAATGAGAATAAGAAGAAGGAAAAGGAAGGATGAGAATAAGAAGAAGGAAAAGGAAGGATGAGAATAAGAAGAAGGAAAAGGAAGGACGGGAATAAGAATAAAGAAAAGGAAGTATAAGAATAAGTAGAAGGAAAAGGAAGGACGGGAATAAGAAGAAGGGAAATGAAGGACGAGAATAAGAAGAAAGAAAAAAAAAGGACGGGAATAAGAAGAAAGAAAAGTAAGGATGAGAATAAGAAGAAGGAAAAGAAGGATAAGGTAGGATGGGAATAAGAAGTAGGAAAAGGAAGGACGGGAATAAGAAGAAGGGAAATGAAGGACGAGAATAAGAAGAAAGAAAAAAAAAGGACGGGAATAAGAAGAAAGAAAAGTAAGGATGAGAATAAGAAGAAGGAAAAGAAGGAAAAGGAAGGATGAGAATAAGAAGAAAGAAAAGGAAGGACGGGAATAAGAAAAAAGGAAAAGTAAGGACGAGAATAAGGAGAAGGAAAAGAGAGGATGAGAATAAGAAGAAGGAAAAGGAATGACGGGAATAAGAAGTAAGAAAAAGAAGGATAAGTAGGTTGGGAATAAGAAGTAGGAAAAGAAATGACGTGAATAAGTAGAAGGAAAAGGAAGGTTGGGAACAAGAAGAATGAAAATGGAGGAGAGTATAACAATAAAGAAATGGAAGGATATGAATAAGTCGAAGGAAATTAAAGGACGGGAATAAGAAGAAGGAAAAGGAAGGACGGGAATAAGAAGAAGGAAAAGGAAGGACGGGAATAAGAAGAAACAACAGGAAGGATGAGAATGAGAAGAACGATAAGTAAGGTTGAGAATAAGAAGAAGGAAAAGGAAGGACGGGTATAAGAAGAAGGAAAAGGAACGATAGAAATAAGAAGAAAGAAAAGGAAGGACGAGAATAAGAAGGAGGAAAATGACGTATGAGAATGAGAAGAACGATAAGGAAGGTTGTAAATAAGAAGAAGGAAAAGGAAGGACGGCAATAAGAAGATGGAAAAGGAAGGACAGAAATAAGAAGAAAGAAAAGGAAGGACGAGAATAAGAAGGAGGAAAATGACGTATGAGAATGAGAAGAACGATAAGGAAGGTTGTGAATAAGAAGAAGGAAAAGGAAGGACGGCAATAAGAAGATGGAAAAGGAAGGACAGAAATAAGAAGAAAGAAAAGGAAGGACGAGAATAAGAAGGAGGAAAAAGAAGGATTAGAATAAGAAGGAAAAGGAAGGACGTGAATAAGTAGAAAGAATAGGAAGTATGAGAATGAGAAGAACGATAAGGAAGGTTGAGAATAAGAAGAAGGAAAAGGAAGGACGTGAATAAGAAGAAGGAAAATGAAGGACGGGAATAAGAAGAAAGAAAATGACGTATGAGAATGAGAAGAACGATAAGGAAGGTTGTGAATAAGAAGAAGGAAAAGGAAGGACGGCAATAAGAAGATGGAAAAGGAAGGACAGAAATAAGAAGAAAGAAAAGGAAGGACGAGAATAAGAAGGAGGAAAAAGAAGGATTAGAATAAGAAGAAGGAAAAGGAAGGACGTGAATAAGTAGAAAGAATAGGAAGTATGAGAATGAGAAGAACGATAAGGAAGGTTGAGAATAAGAAGAAAGAAAAGGAAGGACGAGAATAAGAAGGAGGAAAAGGAAGGATGAGATTAAGTCGAAGGAAAAAGAAGAATGAGAATAAGAAAAAGGAAAAGGAAGGACGGGAATAAAAAGAAATAAAAGGAAGGACAGGAAAAAGATAAAGAAAAGGGAAAGATGACAATCTAGAAGAAAGAAAAGGAAGATTGAGAATAAGAAGAAGGTAAAAAGAAGGACGGGAATAAGAAGAAGGAAAAGGAAGGATGAGAATAAGAAGAAGGAAAAGGAAGGACGGGAATAAGAAAAAGGAAAAGGAAGGACGGGGATAAGAAGAAGGAAAAGGAAGGATGAGAATAAGAAGAAAGAAAAGGAAGCACGGGAAAAAAAGAAAGAAAAGTCAGGATGAGAATGAGAAGAAAGAAAAGGAAGGTTGAGAATAAGAAGATGGAAAAGGAAGGACAGGAATACGAAGAAAGAAAAGGAAGGACGAGAATAAGAAGAAGGAAAAGGTAGGATGGGAATAGGAAGTAGGAAAATGAATGACGGGTATAAGAAGAAGGAAAAGGAAGGATGGGAATAAGAAGAATGAAAAGGAAGGTTGAGAACAAGAAGAAGGAAAATGGAAGAGAGGATAAGAAGAAAGAAAAGGAAGAATAGGAATAAGTCGAAAGAAAAATAAAGGAAGGGAATAAGAAGAATGAAAAGGAAGGACGGGAATAAGAAGGATGCAGAGGAATGATGAGAATATGAAGAAGGCAAAGGATCGACGGGAATAAGAAGAAGGAAAAGGAAGGACGGGAATAAGAATAAAGAAATGGAAGTATAAGAATAAGTAGAAGGAAAAGGAAGGACGGGAATAAGACGAAGGAAAAGGAAGGACGGGAATAAGAAGATAGAAAAGGAAGGTCGAGAAGAAGGACGGAAATAAGAAGAAAGAAAAGGAAGGATGAGAATAAAAAGAAGGAAAAGGAAGGTTGAGAATAAGTAGAAGAAAAAGTAAGGACGAGAATAAGATGGAGGAAAAGGAAGGATGAGATTAAGTCGAAGGAAAAGGAAGGACGAGAATAAGAAGAAAGAGAAGGAAGGACGGGAAGAAGATAAAGAAAAAGAAGGATGAGAATGTAGAAGAAAGAAAAGGAAGGACGGGAATAAGAAGAAAGAAAAGGAAGTATGAGAATGAGAAGAACGATAAGGAAGGTTGAGAAAAAGGAGAAGGAAAAGGAAGGGCGGCAATAAGAAGATGGAAAAGGAAGGACCGAAATAAGAAGAAAGAAAAGGAAGGACGAGAATAAAAAGGACGAAAAAGAAGGATGAGAATAAGAAGAACGAAAAGGAAGGACGGGAATAAGAAGAAAGAATAGGAAGTATGAGAATGAGAAGGAGGAAATGGAAGGATGAGATTAAGTCGAAGGAAAAAGAAGAATGAGAATAAGAAAAAGGAAAAGGAAGGATAGGAATAAGTCGAAGGAAAAGGAAGGATGAGAAAAAGAAGAAAGAAAAGGAAGGACGGGAAAAAAAGAATGAAAAGTCAGGATGAGAATGAGAAGAAAAAAAAGGAAGGTTGAGAATAAGAAGATGTAAAAGGAAGGACGGGAATACGAAGAAAGAAAAGGAAGAACGAGAACAAGAAGAAGGAAAATGTAGGATGGGAATAAGAAGTAGGAAAATGAATGACGGTTATAAGAAGAAGGAAAAGGAAGGATGGGAATAAGAAGAATGAAAAGGAAAGTTGAGAACAAGAAGATGGAAAATGGAAGAGAGGATAAGAAGAAAGAAAAGGAAGAATAGGAATAAGTCGAAAGAAAAATAAAGGAAGGGAATAAGAAGAATGAAAAGGAAGGACGGGAATAAGAATAAAGAAATGGAAGTATAAGAATAAGTAGAAGGAAAAGGAAGGACGGGAATAAGAAGAAGGAAAAGGAAGGACGGGAAGAAGAAGAAAGGAAAGGAAGGATGAGAATGAGAAGAACGATAAGGAATGTTGAGAATAAGAAGAAGGAAAAGGAAGGACGGGTATAAGAAGAAGGAAAAGGAAGGATAGAAAGAAGAAGAAAGAAAAGTAAGGACGAGAATAAGAAGGAGGAAAAAGAAGGATGAGAATAAGAAGAATGAAAAGGAAGGATGAGAATAAGAAAAAGGAAAAGGAAGGACGGGAATAAGAAGAAAGAAAAGGAAGTATAAGAATAAGTAGAAGGAAAAGGAAGGATGAGAATAAGAAAAAGGAAAATAATGGACGGGAATAAGAAGAAGGAAAAGAAAGAACGGGAATAAGAAGGAATATAAGAAAGGATGATAATAAGAAGAAGGAAAAGGAAAGACGGGAATAAGAAGAAAGAAAAGGAAGGATGAGAATGAGAAGAACGTTAAGAAAGGTTGAGAATAAGAAGAAGAAAAAGGAAGGACGGGAATATGAAGAAGGAAAAGGAAGGACGAGAATAAGAAAAAGGAAAAGGAAGGACGGGAATAAGAAGAAGGAAAAGGGAGGATGAGAATAAGAAAAAGGAAAAGAAAGGACGGGAATATGAAGAAGGAAAAGGAAGGATGAGAATAAGAATATGGAAAAAGAAGGACGGGAATAAGAAGAAAGAAAAGGACGGAAAGAATATAAAAAATAGAAGGATGAGAATGCAGAAGAAAGAAAAAGAAAATTGAGAATAAGAAGAAGGTAAAAAGAAGGACGGTAATAAGAAGAAGGAAAAGGAAGGATGAGTATAAGAAGAAGGAAAAGGAAGGACGGTAATAAGAAGAATGAAAATGAAGGACGGGAATATGAAAAAGGAAACGGAAGGACAGGAATAAGATGAAGGAAAAGGAAGGACGGGAGGAGAAGAAAGAAAAGGAAAGATGAGAATAAGAAGAAGGAAAAGAAAGGGTGAGAATAAGAAGAAGGAAAAGGACATGAGTTAACGGTTTTTTGCCTACATCATCAAATTTTTGCCTTGAATAATTAGCATAAAAACAAACAAACAATAAAATAATTTTTAAAATCCATAGTCCTAAAAAATAGTTTAAATACCCTACAAAAAAAGATAACCCTTTATGATATCTTCAAAAAACTAATGTTACGTCAGTTTTTTTTTATATACACAAAACCCTTTCAGAAAAAAATAAAATAAAAAAATAAATAAATCTCCATAGACACGTAAACCAGTCTAGGCGAAATCATCTTCCGTTTTAAATTTAGACACTCCAACGTTGCCCTGACTTGACATCTATGAATGTAACTCTATACTGATGCAAATTATTAACACCCTACACCCCTTTTTATTTAAACAATCGCTCTAGCCGTTACCATAGAAATTTTGATTTCAATAATGAATCTGCTATTAAAACACGTAAATTTCAGAAATAATTTATTCCCAAAAAAATTTCGCTTGAAGATGGAACAGAGTTTACTTTAATTCAATTTAATTCAAATAATTATATTGAAGTTTTCGGCTCTTATTTTGAAACATGAGAACTCTTATGTAGCGTGTTGGAATCATATTTTTAAACAAATAATTATATATATATATATTTTCCTCTCAATTCGTTGTTGGAAGTTTTACCTGATGATCCTGAATCCTTAAAAAAAGGATTTAGGTGAAATAAATTATCGTAATGGTACCTTAAAGTGGTTTGTTTTTCATTACATATTAGCTCTGTCCTCACATTGAGCTCTCAGGATTTCATCCTCTTTGGATTTACCAATTCAGTTTACCAAGTTCCTTATAACTTAATTATATATATATATATATATATATATATATATATATATATATATATATATATTTAGGCAGCATATTTTCCTTCAAGCATGTTTGGTTAAATAATTTAGAAATACTACGTCTATTTATTTCAGTTTTAATCCTTTGAAGTCGACGAATTAATTTCGTCATGGCTGTACAAAATTGATTAAGAAAAATTAGAAACTTTTCTTTCAAATAATTTTTATTTTCTCAAGTAGTTTTAATCTCATCTGAAGATGAAAACAAGAGAGCGTGAGAGAAAGGTGAGAGAGCAAAAGAGAAAGGTGAGAGAGCGAGAGAGAAAGGTGAGAGAGCGTGAGAGAAAGGTGAGAGAGCGAGAGAGAAAGGTGAGAGAGCGTGAGAGAAAGGTGAGAGAGCGAGAGAGAAAGGTGAGAGAGCAAGAGAGAAAGGTGAGAGAGCGAGAGAGAAAGGTGAGAGAGAAAGGTGAGAGAGCGTGAGAGAAAGGTGCGAGAGCAAGAGAGAAAGGTGAGAGAAAGGTGAGAGAGAGCAAGAGAGAAAGGTGAGAGAGCGAGAGAGATAGGCGGGTGAGTTGGAGCGAGCAAAAGATATTGGGAGAGAGGAAAAAAAAAGCAAATAGAGAGTGAAAGTTGATAGAACAGACGTGAGAGAAATAAAGTGGAAAAAAAATAAAGAACTAAGCAAATAACGATGAAGAAAGAAAGAATGAAAGAGATAGAGCGATCGATCGAGATTGAGAGAGTGCAAAAGAGAGAGTGATATAAAAAGAGAAACGGATAGAGAGATTTACGAGAAGAAAGAGCTATCGACAGAGATAGAGAGAGAGAGAGGAAGACAGAGAGAGGGGGAGACATTAATGTTGAGAAAGGGTCACCGATAGAAGTCGAGAGTGAAAGAATGGCATAGAGAAAAGTAGAGAGAGAGTGATGTAGAGATTCCTAAGCAGAAGATATACCTATTGAGAAAGGGAGAGGTGGAGGGAGAGAGAGACATTTACAAAAGAAAAAAGGAACATGAGAGAGAGAGAGAGAGAGAGAGAGAAAGAGAGAGAGAGAAAGAGAGAGAGAGGAGTCATTTATAAGGAAAGAGAAAGAGTTATGGAGAGAAAGCAAACTTAATTTGACATGTTTTAAACTTCATTTTCATTTCAATTTCTTTAAGTCAATCGTAAAAGACTTTCGAAAAGACAATGCCAAATGCTTTTGTTTTTAGTTTTATTTCTGTCGACATGTTCCGGTCTAATGCAATTTGCTTTAATTGAGCTGCCCCTCGATATCATTAATGTCCTTTGTTGTCAGCCACCAGAGGCGGCGAAGGAGGGAAATGGGGATCGCTATTAGATCGCCGTCCTTTTAAGAGCCTCTTTTATTAGTTCAAATTTTTGGATGGGACATTCGTTTTTATTTTTCTTCCAAGTTGTGCAGTCGTAGAAGAGTCCTGCCAATTGAAAATCAGTGCTTCTTCACCTTCGACTCATTTGATTGCTAGAAAACAAGAGATGCGCCTGACGTTCTCTTCAGTCAGGCCAATAATGAGAAAACTGCCAATCAATGGTTTCTTTGAGAGTTAGTCACAGATGTCACAATTAATCACCTTCAAATCAAACGTCATTGGCAGGTGGTCTCCAGTCCTACTCATTTTAATGGCGAAATATTTCTTATTGACTAATTTAAAAAAAAGATTTTTCATTGAGAGGCTGGCAAATGATATTCTGATTATATGAAATTATCTATCTATCTATCTATCTATCTATCTATCTATCTATCTATCTATCTATCTATCTATCTATCTATCTATCTCAGTCTATTGCTATCTCAGTCTGTCCCTAACTATCTCTGTCTGTTCTGCCTGACTGTCTATCTATCTATCTATCTATCTATCTATCTATCTATCTATCTATCTATCTATCTATCTATCTTAGTCTGTTTCTATGTATATATTTCAGTCTGTTTATCTCTATCTATCTATCTATCTATCTATCTATCTATCTATCTATCTATCCTTTATATACTGAATCTCGCTTTATTAACCACTTTCAATATTTACTAATTTAAAATACAATGGAGATATTTACGTAGATATTTGCCCTATATTTCATTAATTTAACCTTATTAGAGAAATTACTGAAACTAGCCCACATTAAGTTTCAATTAAAAATGGTAAATAACTGCAGAACGTTTGCAAATTTCAGAAAGACGATATTTTGCGCCATTTGTATAAATTGCATCAAAATTAGAGAATAAATCAAGATACGTACAAAATATTGAGAAAATATACATTTAAATGTCTAATAAGTATTTATTTTATATATCGATATAATACGAAGTGACTAATAATTTGAAACACATTATATATATATATATATATATATATATATATATATATATATATATATATATACATATATATATATATATATACTTTTTTTTAGATGAGACTAAATCTTGTCTTTCTTTCTCTTCCCTGTTATTCATCTACATCTTTCTTTCTTTTTCTTTTTAGAGGAGACTATATATTATGTCTTTTTTTCTTTCTTGCTTTTCTTATTTTTCTTTTTTCGCGTGAAAAATATTGTTTGTAAGTAAATATTAAAAATTGTAATAACCCTCATTTACCACCGATAAGATGTGATGAACGTATTTATGTAGCGGTTTTGCATATGTTCGAATGTAATATCCGATAATAAAGTATATATATATATATATATATATATATATATATATATATATATATATATATATAAATATATATATATATATATATATATATATAGTTTACTCCTAACAGCAAGCAGAAATATTTTTTCTCCTGATGATGGGCATTTTGTCCGAAACTAGTCGAGGAATCTAAATGAAATAATAATAAAAAAGACGAAAGAATATTAATCTACAACCCAGTGTGTCTGAAGATTTTAATTTTTTAATATTTTTTTTATTGTTCAATATATATATATATATATATATATATATATATATATATATATATATGTGTGTGTGTGTGTGTGTGTATATATATATATATATATATAAAAATTCGCTTGAGGATGAAACAACTAATGCTTTTAATTTAATTATATAATTAAATTTGGTGCAAAAATAATGCCGTAATAATGTCGTTTTTGACGTCAAAAAATAGGTCAAAAAACGACATTATTACGTCATTATTTTGCACCAACCTTATATATATATATATATATATATATATATATATATATATATATATATATATATATATATATATAATATTGTTAAATGATTGCAAAATTCACCGTTAACACGACCCGGGTTTCAACCTTACGGGGAATTTAACGGTGGATTTTTCACATTTATTTTACAATATTATTATCCATTCTACACATTCCATTTCTAGAATTGTGTATTGACAATTTCTTAAAATATCTGGTCTGACTCCGGTCTGGAAAAATCCTTTTATATTCTTATACTCTGCTGGACAATTGAGTACTTTCATTTCGGTATATTTTATAGCGGTTATAACGCAAACAGCACGTAACATCTTTCGCGGTCTTTGAGAAAAATATGATTACTAAGGTTCTCTTTTGAACACTCTGCTGTTACAAAACTTTGTGCAATTATTAATGATACAGGAAGTTAAAATGCCATAATCTCTTAAGAATATTCCAATATCTAGCAGGCATGAATCCATGCTTGCTTTACTAGGCAAGGTTGAAAATTTCCTCGCTAGAAAAATATTTTTTCTTTTTCTTCTCCCCTCTTTTCCTCATATATATATATATATATATATATATATATATATATATATATATATATATATATATATATATATATATATTCTTTCTTTCCGCTCTCTGGAGCATCTACCATTACTCATACTTTTACTCTCTCACTTCCAGTGCTCTGGTATATTGGAGTAGTTTTCTTTGGTTTGTGCATCCTTCCACTTGCCTGAAGAAAAATTACGGTCGAAACCCCGGTTACGAGCTTCGTTGCTATTTTAGCGTTTACTTATATATATATATATATATATATATATATATATATATGTGTGTGTGTGTGTGTGTGTGTGTGTGTGAGTATGTGCGTGTATGGTTAAAGTGTCTTGAAACATAAAAACAGTAGTAGTTGTGTTAATGCACATTATATTTACACACACTGTTTTTATAACGTCTTCACCAGTCCTGGGTATGACGATAAACTATATCCTGCAGCAAGACCTCTGATCGGAAGATTGAAGATGTCGAGGAGTGTGGATCAATCCTCTTAATTTCTATTGTTCCCAGGTCCACCCTAATCTGGGGTGGTAGCACCTGTTATGATCTCAGCTATGCCCAAATAGTTGACCCCCAAACTGGGGTCAACACCCTATGAAATTATAAAAATAGATATTTATAGTAAAAATGCCAGCATTACATTTAAAAAAAAAAATTCCAGCAATACATGGAATATTAACAGAAATGACTGCTGACAAGAAAATGAAATTACAGCATTAAATGACCCATTAGGAGTTGATATGACGCTAAACAATCAAATGAATCTATTCTAAAAATCTTTTCGGCATTATATAACCCATTGAGGTGTTGATATGCAGTAAAACAAAATAAACCCTAACCTTAAACTGTCTTTATTTTTTTATTCTGTTTTTATAGCGTCTTTATTTATTTTATTATACAGTATATATATATATATATATATATATATATATATATATATATATATATATATATATATATATATATTATTTTTATATTTTTACAGTACATATTATCAAATTCTCAACATATATATATATGTGTATAATGGAAAAAAATAAAGCATAATATATTTAAAAAAAAATCCACATTACAACCAAAAACGTTTTCGGTTTCTCTCTTCTTTTTATTATACAGACTTTTCATTCGTTGGAACTACTATAACCTCTTCCCTTTATATATATATATATATATATATATATATATATATATATATATATATATATATATATATATATATATATATACATATGTGTGTGTGTGTGTGTATTAAGGATAATATTTACAATATATAAATACTAAAGATAATATATGCAAGAGATAGATAGATGAATGCAATGTTAAAAGTTCAGTCGATATAAAATGCTCTTTATTCCATTCTTAAAGCTGTTGTAGCCACGAGAGGAAAGTAATTCTAGTCTTAATTCATATTTTTTCTTTTTCCCTTGGTAGGCAATAATCGTGGCTTTGCGTAATTGATTCCGGATCTACAAGTTCCGAAGAAACGGTCAGAAGACTAGAGCTACGTCTATTGATAATACTTCAAGTACAATATTGAAAAACAATAAAATCTATTTAGGAAGGAAAAGATAGGTGTTTTGGTATCATTTCAAACCTCAGTAGCAAGGGACTTGTGTAAAGCTGCACAAGTATTTACATAGCATCAAATAGGCGTTTGTAAATTCCGTCGATCAATAGGCGTAGACTTTGATTTTAGATTAAACACCAGAACATTTTAGAATCGGGGTAATGTGAGATATCAATTCTCTTGAGCTGTGGTTATATATTTTATGTCTTGGTTTTGTGCGATGAATCGAAATTGATAGCTTTTTTGACGTGGATTGCTTACAGACAACGCAAAATTCCAGAGAAGATGTGTGGTTTGAAGCGACAAAATTTATCATGAATAGCTCGGCAGTAAATAAAATAAAAAAGAACAGTTACCTTGGCAAGCTCGATTAGCTTTGCAGTGTAAAGATAGCAATTGCAGACTCTGCTTTGTATATTATTGAAGCTCAAAAAATCCATGGTAAAGATCTAATCTTTCACATCAGACATTGTCTTCCCGGGAAAATTCTTTCTGAATTAAAATCACTCGTTTTTTTCCCCTGAAATATTTTTCTTCATGAGAATCGATTGCAAGCAGCAAATCTAGAAATATCGTATCACTAATAAATAATGTACTTTAGTCATCTGTCACTAAAATATAATCTGTTATTTGCATTGGGTTTTCACTTTGCTTTTGTGATACTTTCACATGTAAACCGAAAAGAGATTGATAAAAATTCCCTCATAACGCAGACAACTTTACTTACATTGACTCTTTTTGAGGCAAAGTTATTTCTTACGCAAAAATTGTTACTTTGTTCACATTCAAAGTCATAATTATCTTGGGGAAATCTTTATGGCGAGAAATCTTCATGGCGGGTTTAGTGAATGAATTTGTTCGATCGTTTCAAAATCAATCAAGAAAGAACAGCAATTGCCAACTATAAAATCATTCTAGCATATTTTATATGATGAACTTCCGACTGAATTGTAATTTTCAGTGCCTATCTTTACTTCCAAGTATTTGTTTGAAATGTTATAAGAAGTCAGGCTATCATTTTTGGAAAATTCTGAATTGAAATTCGTGAAGCATTCGGTAGGGACGAAAATTCCGAATGTTCATTAAGGGATTTCAAAGAAAATATTTTGTTATTTATACATAGATTTATTCAACCACATATATGCCATTTTGTACCATTAACTTTCGCCATCTTTGAAGAAGTTTCGATCCTCCAAGAATTTAGCATCTTTCTGTGTAATGAACTGATCTAAGTGTTTTAAGGAACCCTCAGAGAATTGAAGTTCTTCCCATTATGAGAATTTTGCAGGTGTCGAAAAAGAGGTCATCCGAATAAGCAAGGTCAAATGAATACGGTAGTGATATTATTGACATACATCCGGCGAAGCTGTACCAATTTTTACTATAGATCTCTGAAAATACTCGTGAGGTATGGCATTACCCGGATGGTAGATGAAACTCTTTCGATTGGTCAATTCTGGATGCTTTTCATCAATTGCTGTCTTTAATCAGTAGAAATGAGAATAATAATTATCTAGGTTCAGCTTCTAATTTTACAGAAGAAACTTGTAATACAAAATCTCACTTTCAGAGAGTTAACAATAGCTCAGGACATTTTCGCTTCACATTCTTGTAAGTAATTCATTTGTCATCGCTTGTGATCATTTATTTTCTCAAAATGGGTCGTGTTTTTATTGCGTTTGAGCAGAGAGTTATCGATGGATGTGCAGATCTACGTATCCAAATGTTTCCAAATGACATACAAAAGCTCATATGAGAAAATAGAGAATATCTCTGTGACGTCCTCTGTCGTATGACATCGATTATTTTGAATCTACTAAGGGCCTGTCTGACCATTCGATGTCTTTCAGATCACAATTTCCACTTTTGAACCTAGCATTTCCCTTACGATTAGTCTTAGCAATGACCCCCGCTCCGCGAAACGCCATAAGCAGAACCTGTACCATTTTTCCTGTATGTACAGCATTTCTTCTTTTCCAGAAACAAAAGAGCATCAAATGACGAAAATTTTCCTCTGTTCTCACTTTTAATATAAAAACCTTTTAAATTCACAATCCACACACGAATTCTATAGAAAGAGGCGTTGAAGTGTCACATTTAATAATATCTATGTGTAAATATATGTCATCAATTTTATGACGTATGAAATGGAATCATGTCTTCATGAGCTACTGATTGAAAGACATAATGAACCTTTGTTCCAACCCAGTATTGTCTTGTTAATGATCAAATGTTCTTTCGTTTAATTAATATTCATTATAATATTAATAAATTTAAGTGCATATCTCAAGAATATAATGAGAATTAATGATAATATTACATTAATCATTAGACATTAAACAAAGATTTAAGTAAAGATTATTATAATATTAATTAAAGTAATAAAGTGCGTTCAATAATTTAAACAAAATTTTAATAAATTATAATAAATTTAATTGTATGAACTTATGCAAAGATTTAATTAAAATTGATGGTAACGATAAGTAGTTTATGTAAATTTAAATAAGAACCTAATAAAAAAGTAATTAATTAATTTTTTAAATTATTTTAGGAGAAACTAAACGATAACAACGAAACTAAACAATAACAACGCAAGAATTTTTTGTAAATTTGGGTATAACCAAACTTCTCGAATTGCATATAAGAGAACAAAATGTTTTCATGAAATTGGTGAATATAAACGTAAGAACTTCATAATGATTATTTTCTATGAAATGTATTTCATATTGTTGTAGCATATGTACGGACGATAATGGGTATGTCCCCATACACATAAATACGGTAGTAAATACTGTATGTTGGTCTGCAGTTGGAGATTCGTCTCCGGTTGTCCCAGTCAAACTCTTTGGAAGTAGAAGACGAGGCTATGTCAAAGGGTAGAGTCACGTCTTGGGAAACAGCTACCCGACCCCATTTTATACGTGGTCTACGGGGAATTTTTGGCCGAGTCTACGGGCTCGGATACCCCACATTAAATTCAGCCTTGTGTCACATTTGACGCATTGGGCGGTTGGTAGATATCCTGCATTGTGGAATTCACTTGACTCACTTTTACCAGTTGACTACTTCTACGCACCGCTGGCGAATCTTATATGTGTTGTTCTTGTCCTAAGTATTATCGTTCATTACCAACCTTCATTTGATTATTCTTTTCAGTAAACTTCCCTAGGTTACAACAGTTATAAAATGCTAAACGTCAATGGTTAGTTTGGATATTTTTATGCTGTGATCATGTATGTTGTTAATTCAAGATTAGTGAAATCAAAGCCGATGACTTCATGTGTTTTAATTAACGAAAAGTTGATCTAAACCAACAAAGGAATTGCTTATAATAATCAGGGACAATCTCCTCATCCCAGAACTTAAATCAAACAAAAATATGTCAAAACCTGAGAAATATGTTATATTTTTTACTGTTCAATTCTATCTCACTTCCTATCTAACTAGTGGCTACGTACTGTCGTTTTAGCGATCGTTCAAAATTTACCTCAGTTACCTCGGATAGAAGTTTTTCCTTGATGGAGTCCGACAGGACTAAGCCATTCAAATATGAATATGGACGCTCCGGTGGCATGAACGCTAAACACGAGTATGAGACACCAGGCAGGATAGTCATATGGTTCTGAAATGAAAAAAAAAAGAGCTTAGAAGTCGAGTGACGCGAGAAAGATTAATTTCCCGATGAAGCAAGAAATAAGTAATTGAAATATTTTCTTGTTTAAATTGCTATAAGTAAAAAAATATATTTCGAGTGTTCTGAGGGAACAATAGAGAAAACGGCACAAAGCACAAAGAGTTGTGAAGAAATAATGCGCTGTTTTGAATGCTTTTTTTTCTGTTTGTAAGGTAACACTTTGGCTGAAAAATAGAGAAAAGTGAAAGTGAAAGTGAAAGTAATAAATTATTAAAAGACAAGAACAACAATGCAAATGACAACGTTTCATAAAAACAATTCTTGTTTCAATGTGGAATAACTAGAATTGCGAAAGAGAAAATACACACACGTATAGAAAGAAACGGTGAGTACACTATCAAAAAAGAGTTGGTAATGCAATTAAAATATATGTATTTATAGATACATACACGTATATACTAATACAGTAATATATATATATATAAATACATAAATCTACATGAAAACATTTTTTGCAGTCATATATACTAGTAATATATATATATATATATATATATATATATATATATATATATGTGCGTGTGTCTGTGTGTGTATGTGTGTGTGTATAACTGATGCGTGTATGAATTTTCATATTAAATAATAGTGTTTGACTCATGAAAAACATCTGTTTGTGGTTTTCCTGATTCATTTTCTGTGTAATTGTCTCTGTCATTGTCTGACATTTTTTTTCCTTCTTACATCGGAGAGATTTAATGGAAAAATATTTACCGCGATGTTAAATTTTTGTTTTGTTAAGTAAATATTGTGTCACTTGGGGCAAACTTGACTGTATTATTAAACAATATATTTAGCGTCTTCAACGAAACAGTTATGACAGCGAGGAACGGTCGATACAAGATCTTTTTTTTATTGCCGTTATGTCAGTATATTGGGTTTCTCATATTTTTCTTTTCATTGCGAGATCTCAGTTTGTTTACAAATCGATATAAAATCAATTCATATGTATCTACATTTGTTCTTACAGTTTGGAGTTACACTTCGTCTACTATAGACGTCAGCATTTCTTTTTTCAACGGAACTGAGTTCATGAGTAGAAATATAGGATTAAAAAAAGGTGCTGGCATATTTTATATTGATTGTCTAATGTAGGATCTTTAAAGATTTATTAAAAACGAGCCATCTATTTTGTTTTGAAAATCTGATATACTGAACCCTGACAGTGGATTCAAAGTATGATCTTTTAGACAAAAGGGATTTTAAAGAAATACCTAACTTAAAAAAAAACAAAAAAACAACCAAAAAAAAAAAACAAACAAACCCCAGAACTTTGAAGTTTTTCTGAGAACGTGTGATTGTAAAAGATTTTATTTTTTGGGCGGGACTTCTGCTTTTCATGAAAGTTGCAAGCATTCAAGTTTATTTTTTTAAAATATTTATATCGTGTGATTATATTAGGTTGGTGCAAAAATAATTTCGTTTTCTAACGTATGTTACTATGTGAGAAAACGAAATTATTTTTGCACCAACCTAATAGTTTCAAGATTAGAGGCTAAAGCAATAATTTCGCAGCTGACAAAATACGGTTTACAGAACTCGTATTGATTATAGCGTATTCGTAACTGAAGCAGTTCTGTATTTTCAACGCCAGCTTCCAGTGTTGGGGCGCAGGTAACTTTCAAGATTTCCAATGTTATTTTACGAGGTAGCTTGACTCTTATTAGTTATAGGACTGATGAAAGATAATATATTTACTCGCTATTAGCTTTTTGCCGAACTAAATAGCTAAGAAAATACTTATGATATTAATTGGTTACAGAAACACCGACCCAATTAAAATCACTTCTCAGTTGAAAACACCGAAGTGAGAAATGCTTCTGTAAACAAGAACAATTTTAAAACATTCTTTGGCCAAGAAGAATCGTTTTATAAGAATGTTATAAAGAGAAGACGGAGCAGTTCAGTTTGAATGAGAAAGGATAATATATATTCAGTTTCACTGACTCGATGGAACATTAACACGACACAATATTAAACAGTCTGTCTATATTTCTGAGATGAGGTATTGTCCTCATCTTTGTCGCCATATTTATCACAACGTTTCGGCTGTTGTACGCTCCAGCCTTCTTCAGGTGGTTGGAATGTCGAACTGAACCCTTTATTTCGCTCACTGGGGTAGACTGTTCTAGTTCCATGTGCCATGTTTGATGGATGTCAGTTATCAGTTATCTCCTGTTAATTCCCCTCTGAAAGTTCTGCACTGCCTTAACCGGGTATTGAACTCACACTCTTTGGCTCCTGTCACTGGATCTAACCAACGCCTTTATCCACTGTGCCATGTGTCCTTGAAATTCATACCCAGATGTCCTCAAGTTCACATGGCATAAAGGGTTCAGTTCGACATACCAATCATCATTTATTTTTGCTTTTTTTTTCTATTCTTTCATTTTAGATCTTTTCTGAGTTAATATTTTCTTTCGGTTCTGAAAGATTCTCGGATATTTTACAACAGAGTAGCAATAAAAGGTAAAAGAATATTGGAAATTCTTTTCACGGAGGCGTTTGGATAACTGAGAAAATGCCCAGTTGGTATGCAACAAGGCAGATCGGAATTCGTATTATAGAAAAGGCGAAGAAAGGATGGTTAAATTGTGAGAGGCATCATCGGAAGGGAGTCAAAAGTGAAAAATCGAAGTCAGAAAATAAGAAATGAAAAAGGAGTAGAAGGAGAAGAAAAAGAAAAAAAGGATAAGGAGAAGAAGAAAAAGAAGAAGAAAAAGAAGAAGTAGGAAACGACAAAGAAGTAGAAGAAAAAGAAGAAGTAGTAGAAAAAGAAGAAGAAATAGAAAAAGAAAAAGAGAAGGAGAAGAACAAAAAGGAGAAGTAGAAGAAGGAGAAGAAAAATAAGAAGAAAAAGAAGCAGAAGGAGAAGAAAAAGAAGAAGAAAAAGAAGAAGAAAGAGAAGAAAAAGAAGTAGGAAATGAAAAAGAAGAAGTAGAAGAAAAAGAAGTAGAAGGAGAAGAAGAAAAAGAAGAAGAAAAAGAAGAAGTAGTAGAAAAAGAAGAAGAAATAGAAAAAGAAAAAGAGAAGGAGAAGAACAAAAAGGAGAAGTAGAAGAAGGAGAAGAAAAATAAGAAGAAAAAGAAGCAGAAGGAGAAGAAAAAGAAGAAGAAAAAGAAGAAGAAAGAGAATAAAAAGAAGTAGGAAATGAAAAAGAAGAAGTAGAAGAAAAAGAAGTAGAAGGAGAAGAAGAAAAAGAAGAAGAAAAAGAAGAAGTAGGAAACGACAAAGAAGAAGAAGAAAAAGAAAAAAAGAAGAAGTAGAAGAAAGGAAGAAGAAGTAGGAAAAGAAAAAGAAGAAAAACATGGAGTAGGAGAAGAACAAAAAGAAGAAGAAGAAAAAGAACAAAAAGAAGAAGAAAAAGAAAAAAAGAAGAAGTAGTAAATGAAAAAGAAGAAAAGAAGTAGAAGGAGAAGAACAAAAAGGAGAAGTAGAAGAAGGAGAAGAAAAATAAGAAAAAGAAGCTGAAGGAGAAGAAAAAGAAGAAGAAAAAGAAGAAAAAAGAGAAGAAAAAGAAGTAGGAAACGACAAAGAAGTAGAAGAAAAAGAAGAAGTAGTAGAAAAAGAAGAAGAAGTAGAAAAAGAAAAAGAAAAAGGAGAAGGAGAAGAACAAAAAGGAGAAGTAGAAAAGAAAAAGAAGCAGAAGGAGAAGAAAAAGAAGAAGAAAAAGAAGAAGAAAGAGAAGAAAAAGAAGTAGGAAATGAAAAAGAAGAAGAAGAAAAAGAAGTAGAAGGAGAAGAAGAAAAAGAAGAAGAAAAAGAAGAAGTAGAAAACGACAAAGAAGAAGAAGAAAAAGAAAAAAGAAGAAGTAGAAGAAAAGAAGAAGAAGTAGGAAAAGAAAAAGAAGAAAAAGATGGAGTAGGAGAAGAACAAAAAGAAGAAGAAGAAAAAGAAAAAAAGAAGAGGTAGAAGAAAAGAAGAAGAAGTAGTAAAAAAAAAGAAGAAAAGAAGTAGAAGGAGAAGAACAAAAAGGAGAAGTAGAAGAGGGGAAGAAAAAGAAGAAGAAAAAGAAGCTAAAGGAGAAGAAAAAGAAGAAGAAAAAGAAGAAAAAAGAGAAGAAAAAGAAGTAGGAAACGACAAAGAAGAAGAAGAAAAAGAAGTTGTAGAAGAAAAAGAAGAAGAAGTAGGAAAAGAAAAAGAAGAAGAAAAAGGCGAAGGAGAAGAACAAAAAGGAGAAGTAGAAGAAGGAGAAGAAAAATAAGAAGAAAAAGAAGCAGAAGGAGAAGAAAAAGAAGAAGAAAAAGAAGAAAAAAGAGAAGAAAAAGAAGTAGGAAACGACAAAGAAGAAAAAGAAAAAGAAGAAGTAGAAGAAAAAGAAGAAGAAAAAGAAGCAGAAGGAGAAGAAAAAGAAGTAGGAAAAGAAAAAGAAGAAGAAGAAAAAGAAGTAGAAGGAGAAGAACAAAAAGGAGAAGTAGAAGAAGGAGAAGAAAAAGAAGAAGAAAAAGAAGCAGAAGGAGAAGAAAAAGAAGAAGCAGGAAACAACAAAGAAGAAGTAGAAGAAGAAGAAAAAAAAGAAGTAGAAGAAAAGAAGAAGTAGGAAAAGAAAAAGATGGAGAAGGAGAAGAACAAAAAGGAGAAGTAGAAGAAGGAGAAGAAAAAGAAGAAGAAAAAGAAGAAGTAGAAGAAAAAGAAAAAGAAAAAGAAGAAGAAGGAGAAGAAAAAGAAGAACGACAAAAAAGAAAAAAAGCAGAAGAATAAAGAAGAAAAAGGTAAAAGAAGAAGGAGAAGAAAAAGAAGAAGAAAAAGAAGAATAAAGAAGAAGAGGAAGAAAGGAAAAAGAAGGAGAAGAAAAGGGAGAAGGAGAAAAGAAGAAGAAGAAAGAAGAAGAAGAAAAAAGAGAAGAAAAAGAAAAAAGAAGGAAAAGAAGAAAGATAAGAAAAAGAAGAAAAAGAAGAAGAAAGATAAGAAAAAGAAGGAAAAGAAGAAAGATCAGAAAAAGAAGAAAAAGAAGAAGAAAGAAGAAGAATTAAAACTGCAAAAAAACATATAAAGACATCGTAAAAACATAAAATATCAATTCAATGTTTTTCTCATGTTACCGGCCATATTTGTTGGGAACGTAAGAATTGTCCAGTTTTGGCAGGAAGAAGCTTCGATTGTAAGAAGACACAAATAAAACTTTATTTGAATAACTATCTCGTCAATGATCATCTGACGAGACATGATTTCAAAGAGAAGCAACGGTCGATGGGCAATAAGAGAGTAATCAGCGATTCTAGTCGACATCATGATTCATTAATTATAATGGAAACTGAAATGTTGAAAGTGCAACAGAAAAGCTAACATCAGATTGACCCTCGTCAAGCCGGTGAATATATTTTCAGATTTAAAAAAAAAATGTAAAAGACGCAATTGTAAATTACGCATACATACGGACACACGCACACACACATAAGTATACGAGCAAATGCTTACAAACACATACACGTATAGTTGGGCAGACATAATATCCTAATATTACTATCTGTTATCTTTATTATATCGTTCTTTTTTTATTATGACTAACAATGATATAAATGATGATCTATCTATCTATCTATCTATCTATCTATCTATCTATCTATCTATCTATCTATCTATCTATCTATCATATTTCCTTTCTCTTCTCTTTTATCTATCTATCTATCTATCTATCTATCTATCTATCTATCTATCTATTTACATCATTTCTTCTTCTCATCTATCTATCTATCTATCTATCTTATTTCCTTTCTCTTCTCTTTTATCTATCTATCTATCTATCTATCTATCTATCTATCTATCTATCTATCTATCTATCTATCTTATTTCCTTTCTCTTTTTTATCTATCTATCTATCTATCTATCTATCTATCTATCTATCTATCTATCTATCTATCTATCTATGGCTGTCCCTTATCTATCTATCTATCTATCTATCTATCTATCTATCTATCTATCTATCTATCTATCTATCTATCTATCTATCTATGGCTGTCCCTTATCTATCTATCTATCTATCTATCTATCTATCTATCTATCTATCTATCTATGGCTGTTCCTTATCTATCTATCTATCTATCTATCTATCTATCTATCTATCTATCTATGGCTGTCCCTTATCTATCTATCTATCTATCTATCTATCTATCTATCTATCTATCTATCCTTCCTTTGTCTGAGAAAAGGAAGTACAATGTTGGAGAGAAAAAGCGAGTGAGAGTGTGAGAATGATAAAGTGGAAGAGAAAACAGAAAAGGGAGAAAAAATTAGATGGATATTAAAAATCGATTATACCTCTACTCCCATCCCTATCACCAACAATCGACAGAATATCAAGTTCTTTTCTTTCTCATGTATATACATAAGCAAACCGTTGCAAAGATATATATTTGTGGAGTTGAACAAGAGAGAGAAAGACAGAGAGAGAGAGAGACAGAGAGAGAGACAGAAAGAGAGAAAAAGAGAGAAAGAAAAAGAGAGAGAAAGAGAGAGGGAGAGGAGAAATGAGAGAAAGAGAGAGAGCGAAGAGAGAGAAAGAGGGAGGGGGAAAGAGGGAGATATAGATGAGAAGCAGAGAGCGGGAGACGAGAAAAAATAAACTTGGAAGGGAGACAACGAAATCATGAACATTGTCGTTTTTATTATTATTTTTAATAATAATAAGTGAAAATGGCCGCCGAAAGAAGTGGCTATCGTTTGACACAGAGTTTTTCGTTTGGTCGTCATTTTATGAATGATTGCCTACGCATCCATCCGCAAAATTGTCTTTTATTTCCCTGCAGTAATTCCGCGAGAAAGATTCGCCAACCATCACCGATATCTTGGCATGACGCTATAAGCAGTCGGTCTTTTACTCAGCAAGCCATATAACATGGCTGAAGAATCAGCCTTCGAAGAACACCTTAGGCCTTTCAGTTATTTTACGACTTACCCACCGGACATAGTATTTGCTAACAAAAACATTTGGACTATAAAGTCATGACTGAGCGTCTATTTTCTTTTTTTATATTCAAACGATGAATAGATGGCAACGCTATGTACAAATGTTCACTTTACACGATGTTGGACTTTAGTATGCGGATCAAAGTTTTATCAATAAATTTTGTATTAAGCAACGGATATTCGTATAATTTTCATGATACTTGAATAATATGAGCAATCCATCGTGTGCTTTTCATCTTATAATACAGAAGATACTTGATAAAAAATATAATACAGAAGATACTTGATAAAAAATATGATACAGAAGATACTTGATAAAAAATATTGATAATAACTTGTTTGAGATGGGAGTGTCAGATTTTATAATATGATGTGTAATATAACTTTCTATTTTTAAATAAATAAAAATATAGAAAGCGGAAACATACATTTGATTAACGATGTCAAATATACCTAAATTCTTATTTTATTATTTTTCATATGAACACGAGCACATTGACATTCTACCAACCCTTTATCTGTCTTTCACTTATAGATTTTGTTTATTTGTTTCTTTTTTTTCTTCTTCTTGACTTCGCGATCGAAGTTTTATGAAGTGGGCTGTTCATGCCAACTGAAGGCACGCTGATGGCCGACTAGGCCGATACGGGACAGGCAAGTCCAGCCGCAGCGACTGCAATTAAAGGTCTGGTCTGGTATAGCTGCTGAGGCACCCTGGTTTTTCCTCCCGCGGCGTTTCTCCTTCAGGTTGGCCCTGCGAGAGTCCTCAAAGTTGTAGACGGCCTGGTGGACGGCATCAGGCTTGACGGTCAGTAGCAAGTGTCGACCACTGGCGATGGTCAATGTGGTAGCTACCGAGAGACTTCTTGAGGGAGTCCTTATAACGCTTCTTTGGTGCCCCTCTGTCACAGTGGCCAGTGGAGAGTACGCCACAGAGGGCGATTATGGGCAGTTGATGGTCCCCCATTCTGGAGATGTGCCCTACCAAGCGTAGTAGTGACTTCAGCAACATGGCTTCAATGCTGGTGATTGAGGACCTCAATGTTGGCGACATAGTCACTCCAGTGAATGTCGAGGATTATATGGGGACAGCATTGTGGAAGTGCTCAAGGTGGCGCTCCATTTCTTTCTTTACTGTTTTAACTTTAACATAATTTCGAGTATTTTTATTTCCTCCGAGAGATCATCTTCATTTAAAGATTGCTATGCATTCACATTTTTTATGTGCCGTGTCCATTCAGGACGTAAGCTAACCACGTTCCCCTTATCCCTTGTAGTTCTCAATGTTTCGTCCCTCAGTCATCTCCCCCAGACTATGTTGTCATCCTCTTGCTTAAGCCCGCTTGATATGTCATGAGTTGCTTTCCCTTGTCTCTCTCTCCCTTTATTCGACCAGTATCAGATTCTCCAAGCTCTCCTTTCTCATTACGTGTCCTAGAAACTTCAGCTGCTTCTTCCTGATGTTAAATATAAGCTTCCCCCTTGTTTGCATCCTCTCCAAAACTTCATCGTCGCTCACACGTTCGTTTTGTGATATCCTCAGCATTCTTCTGTAGAATCATACCTCCGTTGTCTCGAGTCTCTTCTTCATTTTTGAGGAGACCGTCCAACATTTGTTGGCGTAAAGAAGGACAGATATCCACCTCTGCTTGTCCAGATTAATATTTATAGAGGGTGAGGACTATTCTATTAATCTGGTGTTTTTGAAAACATTTTTGGTAAGGTAGGCAATAGTAAACTTTGCGGAATATGGAGACGCAATTACTTGCATAAATATACTTAAAGTTCCTTGCTTAAGATTAGTACAACTTAAATAAGTGTTTGTATTTATCTAGACGCGATCGTCAGCTTTTAACGGACTTTTAATGCTCACCATACCAACTCAAAATATAATCTATCTCCTTTCCACTGTTGGTTAACTATTTCTTTGAAAAGACTCAGCCTGTAGCCCAGACACCAGGTACATCCAATAGAACTCTTCATTAATCACTAAAATAACTGATAAGAAAACAGTTTTTATGTACTTTGCCAAACTTCCAGGTTTTTCTTTTTGTAAGGACGTCGTTTGGTTGCTTTTATATGTTTAGCTAATTTTTTTTTTTTACTAATCTGCATTTTATACGTGTTGCATATCACAGCAAGTATCAATCGAACAGTAATGCAGTGATTAATGGTGGATAAGTAACACAATCACGTACAACAGCATCAATCAATGAATTCGATTTATTTGAATATTGCAATGTCGCAGTATTGAATCATACAATTTAAATATGAAAGTGATTGAAATGTCTGCATTTTTTTCTTCTCTTTACATTTGCAACCCCCGCTCCTCCAGGTATTTTCTTGCTGGATAAATCTTTTTTTTACTTATATCTTTTCTAAATTTTCTCAAAACACTTTTTGTTATATTGTTAAAACTAGGTCTTATTGTTCTTAGCTTGCTAATTTTTTATTCTTAATTTATTTGTGATCTTATTTTTGAAATTTCCACCTTTAAATATTTTATCGCTTTTTATGCAATATGTTGTTTTTTTTTACAACTATCAACTTTATATGTTATATTTGGGTTGATATTAGGATGTCAATGCTTATATAGCCGTGCTTATATTTGGTAGAATTAGGAGGACTAACACTCCGTGATTAAGTATCTTGACGTAGCGGAGTGATCATATGACTCAGATAGAGTTTCTGGCAGGTTCAACCTCTCCAGACAAGATCAATGTTTAGGAACCAGGAAAAAAAAACCTTAGTCAACTCTGGGAGTACACCTAAATAATAATAATAAAAAAAATCACGAGCGGTCAGCAGCGGTAAGCATCAATCGAACAATTGATTAGTTTGATAGTCAGTGATCAATTATGGATAATAAGTGACACAGTCAAATGCAGCGGGTATCAAAATCAATCGACTTATTTGAATATTGCAGTTAAGTGAAGTGCTAACTTCTAGTAATGACTCATATCTACAATTTAGATATGAAAGTTATTGAAACTAACATGATTAGTAAGGCAACTTCTTTATATCACATTTTCTCGTCGTATGGATGAACAAGATTCACGTCTAAAGTGGGAAGTGAAGCTGGATCGAGAGAAGAATAGAAGAAAGTAGTTAATGGCTTTCGAGTTCCGTCGAAATAAAAAATAACAATAAATTGTGAGATATGAACCCATAATTTGACACTTCCACCCTACAACCTCTTTCCCCAAATGACGAAACATCGCAAGCATCTCGCTGCTCTATCTATATTTCCATGGAAAGTTCTCAAACCAACTACATTCTTTTGCTCCACCAATTCTAATCTTCATGGTTAAGACCCGCAATGTCACGTCCATTGTAGCGAACCACCCTCATTCCCTTCGTATTCCATTGGTGAGATGTAAGTTCCACTCGAGCAGCTTCTTCCCAGAAACCGCTGCTTTGTGGAACCGACTCCCAAGAGGATGCTCTTCGATCACTACAATCTTAACATGTCCAAGTCTAGCGTTATTTTCCACGCATATCCGTATGAACAAGTGCCTCATATTCTGTAATTCTCTACCTCGAGAGGCTCTTAGGTCTTGTACAGAGTATACATCATTATATAAAAAATAATTTTCGTTTTGATATTTACATGAATTTGGTATAACAATTTTCAAGAATTATATAATAAACGCCACTTCGTCTGACAAGAAGCAAGAACACTGGCTGAAGATCAAATATACTGCAGTAAGCGTGTTATACGTGACGAATTTGCGACCCATGTCTCTATATCAAGTCACGCTTAGTCTGACTCAAGTCCATTAATAGTTGTGGAACATCCAGTGACGATAGATTTAACTATAATAAGTATGGTTTAAGAGAAAATCTTCACTTTACATTTTCGATAGAGTCTAAAAGCGTTTCCGCATCCTTTTGGGTGATGAATTATTTTCAACTCTACAACCGTCGCAAGCCTCTCGCTGCTCTGTCGATATTTCCATGGAAAGTGTTCAAATGAACTACAATGCTTATTTACATCAGTTCTAACCTTCAGGGCTATGACCCGCCATATCACGCCTATTGTAGAGAACCACCCTCATTCCCTTCGTGTTTCATTGGTGAGATGTAACTTCTATTCGAGCAGCTTCTTCCCTTAAACCGCTGCTTTGTGGAACCGACTCCCAAGAGGATGCTTCCTGGATCATTATAATCTAAGCCTGCTCAAGTTTAGGGTTAACCGGTATCTTCCCCACATATGCGCATAAAGTTTGCCTCTTACTCTGTAACCATATACCTTGATTGGTTCCCGGGACCTCTAAAGGGTGAATATCATTGTATAAAAAATAGTTAAAAAAAAAAGACTCCCAAATGTTGGTTTCTTTATCCCTACAATCTTAACCTATTCAAGTTATCTTCTCCACATACCCCTATAAAATGTTTCTTTCTTTGTAAATCTCTACCTTGAGTGTCTCTTGGGTTTTCATAGAGTGAACATCATTATAAAAAAAAATCTTTACCAAAAGATTATTGGATAAATTTATAAATTTCTTTAAAGAGAGAATTAGATTTTTACTTGAAACTTGAAATCCTCTTCGTCGTATCGCTTGTAGTGAAATAACTGTTTAGTTTGACAGAAATAATAGGTACTAGACACCGAGGCTTTCTTAAATCTCTTTAATGGTAGCTAAACCCAATAAGTAGCATTTATTGTGAAGTGAGTTACGTCAAGAATAGCATTATAGATATAATGAGACAAAATGTTCGGCCTGTTTCGATAAAATGAGTAACGCACAAAAGTCGAATGAACATTCTTACAAAATCAGACGTGTATGTGTGCAAGACTTTTACACCGTCCTTCCACAAACATATAAACAAAGAATTTCTATGGTGGGAAAAAAAAACACAGAAATTAAGATGTGAAGGACTTTTGCTTTCGAAGAAAGAATTTTGCAAAAATCTATACAAATATTCTGAATAAAAACACTCACACAATTATCATATATACATATAAATTTATTCATACCTATATTTATACCTATATATGTATATATATATATATATATATATATATATATATATATATATATATATATATATATATATATATTTATATATAAAAGTGAACATAGAGGCAACAGTCTGTTTCATGCTAGATGCAATCGTCAGGCCACACGAATGAAGATATATAGTCTTAAGATATGCTATATTTATGGGATAAAGTGCTCAATATCAGAGATAGAGCGTGTGTAAATATAAAAATTTGAAATTTTTTTAAAGTTTCCACATGTCTTCCATCATTAGCATTACAATGGGTAATACGATTTTGCAGTTCACAGAAAACATTTGCCAACTGATTTACAGTAATGCCTGAAATCACATTAGTTATTTTAGCTATATTTAAAACTAGGTACATTAAACTTGATTGGTGGCCTGATGATTGCATCTAGCATGAAACAGATTGTTGCCTCTAAGTGTTGACTTCTATGTTGAATTTTATATTTACACACGCTCTATCTCTGATATTGAGCACTTTATCCCATAAATATAGCACATCTTAAGACTATATTTCTTCATATATACAAAATACAAATAAAGTTATCGCAAATACAAATAAAGTTATAAATTTTTTAAAGTGCACACGAACTTTATGGAAACCTTGTATTAAGAAGAACGAATTAAAATGTTGATTATTTAGACATCGATTTCATTTTGATTATACAGTTTATAGAAATATTGATGTAATTGATTTCCGGATTCTGCAATTGTTTATGTTTGAATAAATTATTTAGCTATAAATCTATTGAATATTTTTATTTATCAGAATACAATCAGCTTTCATACGCGCATCTACAAAAGTTCACAAACATCTAAATAGCAACAATAAGCCTTTCTATTAAAAGTTAAAAGTAACACAACTATGATTAATTTTGATTCGTATTTTAGTCCATTTGACGTCTGTTGCTTCTTATCGGAACTCTCAAGTCGCTGTTGTACGTAAGCAGTACGGATCGATAATAAAGAGTGAATTTCGAATGAGATTTGAATTCAAGGAGAACAGAAGCGAGTTCAAACCTTGCCGGGAGAATATTTATTATTTCTGAGTCATACGACGTGAATAGCAGTTGTAAAATACAGACCACTAATTGCGCAGAAATAAAACAACATAAATGTGAATCAAAATGAATTAAATGATATTTATGAATATTTTCTAAACACACGCACAAACACACACACACACACACACACATATATATATATATGTCTGAATGAATAAATTGCAGACATTATGTCTGCTAATTTTTAACAAAATCCGTTCATACTCACGAATAACTATTGACGTGTATTGACGTTAAAGGATGAGCGAAATGTGCTATAGCTGTTTAATTTTTTTTAATTTTCATTTCCCAAGTACTTTCAATCTTCTTCCAAGATCATCTTCAGGGGTGCAAGTAGTACAAAACTATATATTGTCCATTATTAAAAGTATTTATACAAAGTTGTGCGTTGTTGTCCATTACCGTAATTTTGTTCATTACGTGTTTAAATGCAAAACGGTTGACAATATGCTGAGCTTTCATTAGAACGTGAAAAATTATACACCATTCACATAAATACAGTAGTAAATACTGTATGTTGGTCTGCAGGCGGAGATTCGTCTCCAGCTGTGCTGGTCAAACTCTCTTCCACCGGTAAGAGACGATCCCTAGACGAGGCTATGTCGAAGGGCAGAGTCTCGTCTCGGGAAACAGCTACCTGACCCCGTTTTATACGAGGTCTACGCGGAATTTTTGACCCAGTCTACGGGCTCGGATATCCCACATTCGGCCTTGTACACATCTGACGTATGTGGCTGTTTTTAGGTATCCTGCAGTTGGAGATTCATTGTGAAATTCACTTGACTGACTTCTAGCAGTTGACTACTTCTTCTACACGCCGCTGGCTAATCTTATATGTGTTGTTCTTGTCCTAAGTATTATCGTTCATTACCAACCTTTTTGTGATTATTCTATTCAATAAACTTCTCTAGGTTACAACAATTATGGAAATTTTTTTCATATTAAAATGTCTTGGTCGTGCGCGTATTAAAGCGTGAAAAACTGTTCCTTTACGAAATGATAATGTTGGAAGAAAATCAAAAGTATTTGGGAAATGAAAATAAAAGAAATTTAAACAGTTATAGTACATTTTTCTCATCCTTTACATCAATACACAGAATGTTATTTGTGAGTATGAACGGATTTTGTTAAAAATTAGCAGACATAATGCGTGTAATTTATTCAATCAGACATGCCTAAGAGAGAATTTGCTGCCTAAACACTCACACACACACACACGCACACACACACACACACACACATATATATATAAGATATATATATATATATATATATATATATATATATATATATATAATAATAAATTAATTGATTTAAATTAATTTATAATATTAATGCTCTGTAAATTTATATTGAGCACTTTTTTGTAAAAATAAAAATATCTATAAGAACACCAGATTATATATCTTACTGTTCTTTCTTTATATATATATATATATATATATATATATATATATATATATATATATATCTATATCTATATATATATATATATATATATATATATATATATATATATATATATATATTTTAATACTTATACTCGACTGGTATATAAAAAAGATAATACAATTTGCAAATAAAAATATCTTCCTCATATATATATATATATATATATATATATATGAGGAAATCATGCTTTTTTGCATGTAGATGTGAATATTGTTTGCATATTTATAAGCGTATTTGATGGACTTCACGGCGAGAAAGAAATATTAAAACATATTTAATCCAGTTATCCGTGTAACATTTAATGAAAGCATCTGGTCTTACCCGCTTATAAAAGACTCAAGAGAAATAATTCTGTGATTTACGACGGAAAGAAGCTTTATTAAATCCCATCAAACCGTATAATTTGGAGGATTTTTTTCAGATAATGTATTTAGTAACATCACTGCTATTTTGGGGTTTTGTGTTCTTCCAATCAAAGTTTCTTCCACTCTGACCAATGGCTACTCGTTCCCAATCCAATCATTGGTTAATCATTGAAATTTACTCTTGTCGTTGTCCAGTTGGCGCTTTTATGCTTGGCACCTTTGTTGTTCAATTTTGAACTGAGAAAATGCTCGAAACTCCAGAAGAGAAGCACAATAACATGAATGAACAAGAGAAGAATTAATAGCGACAAGTTGTAATCAAAGGAATTCTGAAAGGTAATCAATAAACGGTTAATACAAAAGTGAAGCAAAAAGAAAAGAAAAAAAGACAATTAAAAAGACAATTTTTAACAATTTTGCAAAATTGGACATGCACACATTGCTGTTATTTAACAACAAGATCCAAATTTCTGAGAAACAATAGAAAAACAAATGTTTATTATAAGCAACTCACGCAAATCTATTATTTCACGCAAACAACTCATATCAATATATGTCTATCAATCTAAGATTAGGTATTTTAACTATTTACAATATTTACATTGTTCGGACTGTTATCCTCATCTTTATTGTCATATTTACGACGTTTCAGCCGTTGTACGTTCCTGCATTCTTCACAATATGTCTATAATTCTGAGATGAGGTATTTTAACTATTTAAATTATCTACATTGTCCAGACTGTTGTCCTCATCTTTATTGTCTGGAAAATAAGAAAACTTAAGGAATAGGCCAGAAAAATCTCTTAAGCCGGCCAAGCATACACATGAATACAATATGGGGATCAGTAATACAAAGAGCTAGGGGAAAAAAACAAAACAAAACAAAAAAAAAAAAAAAAACAGCAATAACAACAAAATGTAATCTGAGCTCTGGTAAAAAAATCTTACTGAGATATTAGGTTTATAATTCCTAAAAAATCATCCACTGGTTTTCCCAAGGACAACATGGCCCAGCGGTTAAAAACGTTGGTTAAAGTAATCCAGTGACTTGACACAAAGAAATACTAGTACTTGGAGAGATGAGTAAATAAAGGGAAGTAACAGAAAAAGGGATGACACGTTGAACTAGAACAATCCATTCCGGCGGACGAAATAAAGGGTTCTAAATTCCAATGTATATGACCTGAAGAAGGCCGGAGCGTAAGAAACGTCGAAACGTCGTGAATATGACAATAAAGATGAGAACTTTGGACAACATTCCGAACAAAGTAAATAACAAAAATAACACATGTCAAGTAGTGACGTTTAGCTTAGTAAAAAGAAACAAACCTCAGACTAAGATTTACTTGTAAGAGTGATCGGTTGTCTTGCTTGATATTACTCTACAAAGCAAATCGCTTCAATGGCAGACAATGGTTCATGATGTCAAGAATATCTGTGAAACGGCTAATGAAAATAACGTATTAAAGTTAAAATGAATTAATTTAAATTAATTAACATACTTTCAATAATATCATCCGAGAGTATCTGTCTATATTTCTTAGATGAGGTATTATGTACTTTATTTACATTATTCGGACTATGGTGATCATCTTTGTCGCCATATTTATTACAACGTTTCGGCCTTTCACTATCTGTCTATATTTCTGAGATGAAGAATTATGTACACTATTTACATTATTCGGACTATTGTCCGCATCTTTGTCGCCATATTTATTACAACGTTTCGGCCTTTCAGTATCTGTCTATATTTCTGAGATGAGGTATTATGTACTTTATTTACATTATTCGGACTATTGTCCTCATCTTTGTCGCCATATTTATTGCAACGTTTCGGCCTTTCAGTATCTGTCTATATTTCTGAGATGAGTCATTATGTACTTTATTTACATTATTTGGACTATTGTCCTCATCTTTGTCGCCATATTTATTACAACGTTTCGGCCTTTCAGTATCTGTCTATATTTCTGAGATGAGATATTATGTACATTATTTACATTATTCGGACTATTGTCCGCATCTTTGTTGCCATATTTATTACAACGTTTCGGCCTTTCAGTATCTGTCTATATTTCTGAAATGAGGTATTATGTACACTATTTACATTATTCGGACTATTGTCCTCAACCTTGTCGCCATATTTCTTACAACGTTTCGGCCTTTCAGTATCTGTCTATATTTCTGAGATGAGGAATTATGTAAACTATTTACATTATTCGGACTATTGTCCTCATCTTTGTCGCCATATTTATTACAACGTTTCGACCCTTCACTATCTGTCTATATTTCTGAGATGAGGTATTATGTACATCATTTACATTAATCTGACTATTGTCCTCATCTTTGTCGTCATAATTATTACAACGTTTCGGCCTTTCACTATCTGTCTATATTTCTGAGATGTGGTATTATATACTTTATTTACATTATTCAGACTATTGTCCTCATCTTTGTCACCATATTTATTGCAACGTTTCGGCCTTTCCGTATCTCTATATTTCTGAGATGAGGAATTATGTACACTAATTACATTATTCGGACTATTGTCCTCATCTTTGTCGCCATATTTATTACAACGTTTCGGCCTTTCAGTATCTGTCTATATTTCTGAGATGAGGTATTATGTACACTATTTACATTATTCAGACTATTGTCCTCATATTTGTCGCCATATTTATTACAACGTTTCGGCCTTTCAGTATCTGTCTATATTTCTGATATGAGGTATTATGTACTTTATTTACATTATTCAGATTATTGTCCTCATCTTTTTCGCCATATTAATTACAACGTTTCGCCCTTTCCGTATCTGTCTATATTTACGATATGAGGTATTATGTACTTTATTTACATTATTCAAACTATTGTCGTCATCTTTGTCGCCATATTTATTACAACGTTTCGTCCTTTCACTATCTGTCTATATTTCTGAGATGTTGTATTATGTACACTATTTACATTATTCGGACTATAGTACTCATCTTTGTCGTCATATTTATTACAACGTTTCGGCCTTTCAGTATCTGTCTATATTTCTGAGATGAGGTATTATTTACTTTTTTTACATTATATGAACTACTGTTCTCATCTTTGTCGGCACATTTATTACAGCGTTTCGGCATTACCATATCTGTCTATATTTCTGAATGAGGTATTATGTACTTTATTTACATTATTCGGGCTATTGTCCTCATCTTTGTCGCCATATTTATTACAACGTTTCAGCCTTTCAGTATCTGTCTATAATTCTGAGATGAGGTATTATGTACACTATTTACATTATTCAGACTATTGTCCTCATCTTTGTCGCCATATTTATTACAACGTTTTGGCCCTTAAGTATCTGTCTATATTTCTGAGATGTGGTATTTTGTACATTATTTACATTATTCGGGCTATTGTCCTCATCTTTGTCACCATTATTATTACAACGTTTCGGCCTTTCAGTATCTGTCTATAATTCTGAGATGAGGTATTATGTACTTTATTTACATTATTCAGACTATTGTCCTCATCTTTTTCGCCATATTAATTGCAACGTTTCGCCCTTTCAGTATCTGTCTATATTATCTGATATGAGGTATTATGTACTTAATTTACATTATTCAAACTATTGTCGTCATCTTTTTCGCCATATTTATTACAACGTTTCGTCCTTTCACTATCTGTCTATATTTCTGAGATGTTGTATTATGCACACTATTTACATTATTCGGACTATAGTACTCATCTTTGTTGTCATATTTCTTACAAAGTTTCGGCCTTTTAGTATCTGTCTATATTTCTGAGATGTTGTATTATGTACACTATTTACATTATTCGGACTATAGTACTCATCTTTGTTGTCATATTTCTTACAAAGTTTCGGCCTTTTAGTATCTGTCTATATTTCTGAGATGAGGTATTATCTACTTTTTTTACATTATTCGGACTATTGTCCTCATCTTTTTCGCCATATTTATTACAACGTTTCGTCCTTTCACTATCTGTCTATATTTCTGAGATGAGGTATTATGTACTTTATTTACATTATTCGGACTATTGTCCTCATCTTTGTCGCCATATTTATTACAGCGTTTCGTGTTTTCAGTATCTGTCTATATTTCTGAGATGAGGTATTATGTACACTATTTACATTATTCAGACTATTGTCCTCATCTTTGTCGCCATATTTATTACAACGTTTCGTCCTTTCAGTATCTGTCTATATTTCTGAGATGAGGTATTATGTACATTATTTACATTATTCGAACTATTGTCCTCATCTTTGTCGCCATATTTATTACAACGTTTCGGCCTTTCAGTATCTGTCTATATTTCTGAAATGAGGTATTATGTACTTTATTTACATTATTCGGACTATTGCCCTCATCTTTGTCGCCATATTTATTACAACGTTTCGGCCTTTCAGTATCTGTCTATATTTCTGAGATGAGGTATTATCTACTTTTTTTACATTATTCGGACTATTGTCCTCATCTTTGTCGCCATATTTATTACAACGTTTCGTCCTTTCAGTATCTGTCTATATTTCTGAGATGAAGTATTATGTACATTATTTACATTATTCGAACTATTGTCCTCATCTTTGTCGCCATATTTATTACAACGTTTCGGCCTTTCAGTATCTGTCTATATTTCTGAGATGAGGTATTCTGTACTTTATTTACATTATTCCGGCTATTGTCCTCACCTTTGTCGCCATATTTATTACAACGTTTCGGCCGTTTCTTCAGGTGGTTGGAATGTCGAACTGAACCCTTTATTTCTCTCACTGGGGCAGACTTTTCTAGTTCCACATGCCATGTTTAATGGATGTCAGTTATCAGTTATCTCCTGTTAATTTCCCTTTGAATGTTCTCCACTGCCTTAACCGGGTATTGAGCTCACACACTTTGCGTCCTGTCATTGGATCTAACCAACGGCTTTATCCACTGTGACATGTGTCCTTAGGGACATGTGTGTATGAATTTCTGGTTACTATAAACCTAATGTCTCAGTCTACTCCATTGAGCGAAATAAAGTGGTCAGTTCGACATTTCCAACCACATGAAGAAGCCCGGGGCGTACAACGTCCGAAAGGTTGTAATAAATAGGGCGACAAAGATGAGGACAATAGTCCGAATAATGTAAATAATCTAAATATCAACCTAATGTAAAAGAGAAGTTTTTAGTGTTGAAGTAAATGTCAAATTTTTACAGGAATTTATTTTTTATTTGTAAATCAGCAATATTAAAGATACCTCACTAATTGTTTGATTAACGAAATTCAATTTTCGCTACCAATTTGCCAGTTACTGAAGTCGATTTGATTTCGGCTGTAACAAGGAGCGCGAAAAGTGAAAGACTAATATTATTCAATAGCGAAGAGAGAGAGAGAGAGAGAGAGAGAGAGAGAGAGAGAGAGAGAGAGAGAGAGAGAGAGCGAGAGCGAGCGAGCATGTGTAGCAAGATGTTATTTTCTAAATCTTCATATGAATATATTTTATCAATATTAAGTAATCACTTTTATATTTGCTTTACATACAAAAGTAGTTAAATGTGTTTGGATAAATCTAATTATGGAATAAAACATAAAAAACAAAACCAGTTCGTAAATAAAATGAAAATAAACAAAATTGTTTAAAAATGACCGCTTCCAAATACAATGAAGTCAAATTTCAAGAGGGCAGTGAACGACCTGCTAATTTCATGCGCTTTTACGAAGGCAGTCGGCCACTCGAGAAGCACTCTTTATTCCTGTGTGCAATCTTATGCACACTCTTTTATCACATGCTTATTTCTAATTATATATATATATATATATATATATATATATATATATATATATATATATATATATATATATATATATACACTACATTTCAAACTTTTGAGGTCATTCCTGGTAATTTTTAAATTAGCTCAAAAGTAGTTGTTTTGTACAACTAAGAAAAATAAAAGAAAACTATTATACATGGTCAAAAAATTGAGACGTGATTTTTTGGAGCTTGGAGTTTATTTGTGACCAGGACCTTTTGTTTTTTTGAAGTTTAATATCATTTGCTAGGTAGCGTTTCTTATACAAGCCCCAAGTGTGTTTCCTAGGATTCACAGTAAATAGTTTTTGTACTACAAGTGTCTAATATTATTAATAAGCGGGTGGATTTAAACTTAAATCCGCTAAGTTTAATGTCAGTTAGTTGAGTTATAGATTTATAGATTTTGGGTAATACCCGAGAACCCAGTGGAATAAATCATGCTGTCCAACACTCTTATATGCGTACATATCTTCATACATACATATATGTACATTTACATGTCCATACATATATACCACTATACCTACACATACACCCCCACATATATACACATGTATTCTTATGTAATTTTTTTCTATGTCTACATTTCGTGATTAGTTCTCTCTGTTGATTTAATAGTTTGCATTGATCTTTATATATATATATATATATATATATATATATAATAGCTAACCACATGTATTCGAGGATAACCGTCTACTAGGGCAGCTAGCAATCCCTAAATCAGACCCTCGCTCAGGCACATTTGTGTTTATTTAACATCCACAGAGCCCACCTGTGGTTTATACTTCAACTATGCTGAGCAGACCGTAGTTACATTTTCTGGGATGATCAACAATCTAAACAAGGCCAGCACACTCAAACCCTCGGTCACGATGACATGTGACTTCGTGCTAGCACAGCTATCGACGGTCCCCCAAGCGTTCCGTCTACCCAATTTCACCGACAAGCTTTGGGTCAACCCGTGGTATGGTTTTCAGGCACTTTCCAAAGGTGACACAGACTAGGATCATCGCCCTCCCTCCCGACAACATGAAGAAGTCTCCTTTCTGACAAATCAACCGTGGTGAGATTCGATATATATATATATATGTGGCATAAGTTATTCCGCATGGTTTGCAGTTCAACTTTGTAAAGTAAAATATTAGCAAAAGTCTAACGACGAGGAGAAATATTTTATACAAAAATGAAAATATTTTCTTTTGCATTTCGATATAAGAAAAATATAAGTAAAATTAATAACGATACTTATTTTGTTATGTTAAAGACACGTACATCATCGAGACGATTGTAGCAAAGTCAGCATTTCTGAGGTTTTTATTTCCCATTAACTAATGTGGGTTGGATCAGCGTTCCATGGCATACTTAATAATCATTTTGCGACTTCACACAAAACTCTGAGAATTAATTGCATCGATACGTTTTTAACTTCAGCTCAGAAATTTTATTTGCAATTGTGAAATATTGATAAATAGTTTTGGCGGATTATTTTATTTTTTTGCAATTAACACACCGAAAAACGAAAATTATGAAGACACCTTAATAATTGAAAATATATTTGTATTCAATTATCTTTTCATCTAATTTTTAGCTGTTGTGTGGAGTAATATTTCTAAGTGAACACGTATCGATATGATTTTACATACATCGTATACATACGTGTCCATATAAAGAACTAAACGTGTACACATTGCTTATGAACTTGATGAGATTGAAGCTCACTGGGTGAATCGGTTTTATTTCCCTGAATGGAAATAGGAGCGTCTAAATAATTATCACAGAATTACAAGTAACGGCGCCATTGTTTAAAGAGATGATCTTAGTTTAGTCCCGCCCCACCGCCATTTTGGACAGTAAATTCGTTCTGTTGAGGCCCCACATTTATACAAAATATTTAAATTTAGCAAATATTAGAAACGTCTTGATTTACATACATCTATTTTCTCATACCTATTTTCATAAACCTCCTTACTTATATCTAGTTTCTTATACCTCTTTTGATTACCTCTTTTCTTATACCTCTTTACTTATATCTCTTTGCATATACTTCTTATATCTCTTTTTATATTCTTTATTTATATCTCTTTTCATATACCTCTTTACTTATATCTCTTTTCATATACCTCTTTACTTATATCTCTTTTTATATACCTCTTTATTTATATCTCTTTTCATATACCTCCTTACTTATATCTCTTTTCATATACCTCTTTACTTATATCTCTTTTTATATACCTCTTTATTTATATCTCTTTTCATATACCTCCTTACTTATATCTCTTTTTATATACCTCTTTACTTATATCTCATTTTTTATACCTCTTTATTTATATTTCTTTTCATATACCCCTTTACTTATATCTCTTTTTATACATCTATACTTGTATACTTCATATACTTCTTTCCTTATATTATATACTGGGTCATTAAAAAAGAATGAACCAATTTCATGATACATTGCTTCATTTCTCAAGCACTGTCATGGAATGAGTGAGTGACCATTTGAAAGAGGAGTTTTCTAAATTTGGAATGGCTGCCATAGTGGCGCTGTAGTCGCGTCGTATCTCCAGCCATATTCAGTTCTTTGCTTACCCCCGCAATGGGTAGTCCTCAGTAAAAGGCGTTCTGCCTTCTCGAGTTTCCGAAAACAAATACAGTTGCCACGATACAGCGAGCTTTTCGAAGGCAATTCGACATTAATCCGCCCTTTCTAAGAACATTAGGCAGTGGTTTAACCAGTTTCAAGAGAGTAGTGGGTGTCTGTGTAAAGGAAAAAGTCCAGGACGATCACGAGTTTCGGAGGAACAAGTGGCGAGAATCCGTGCAGGGTTTGAGGATAGCCACAGATCAAGCTAGCCGTGAACTTGCGATCTCTCAATCCACTACCTGGCGTGTGCTAAGACGACGTCTACATTTGAAACCTTATAAATTATGCCTCGTTCAAGCGCTTACCAAGACCTTGTTCTTTTTGTTTGGACTGCGAGATCCCCAGACCTAACCATGTGTGATTTTTTTCTTGTGGGGATACATAAAAGATCATGTTTATGTCACACTGCTACCTACTAACATCAATGACCTTAAAAATTGAATAACAACAGCGATCAACTCAGTGAATCATGATATGCCGATGTGTGTCTGGGAGGAATTCTTTTATTGCCTTGATGTTGCCTGTGCTGCAGGTGGTGGCCACATTGAACACATGTACGACAGGTAATAAAAGTTGATTGTGAGTAGAATACTTGTCACTTGGCTGGAGTTTTCTATTGCTTTTCCTTATTAATATATTGTGTAATGAAATCACTTCATTCATTTTAATAACCCTGTACTTCTTTTCTTCTATCTCTTTTCATATACACCTTTACTTATCTCTCTTTTCATATACCTCTTTCCTATATCTTTTTACTTATATCACTTTTCTCATATTTATTTATTTATATCTCTTGTCTTGTATCTCATAACTTATATCACTTAATGCGAATCGGAAATAGTCGAATTTCTTATATTAAGACGGAATTTGCTTCAGACAGACAATTCGGCATTTTGAATGCATCCTAAGCTTAATTTAATCTGACACAGTGATATTAGAGTGCAGTAATAGCTGAAGACTGGACTAAAATCACTATACTAATATATAGCTTTCTTTACCAATTTTTTTTTTACCATCGCTCTATGAAAAAAATAGGACGTGGATATTTGTTGCATATATATATATATATATATATATATATATAGTATTTAAATATATCTGAACGTATAAATATAGTGAGTATGGTGTCTGTTTATTGAGTCGAGGAGATTTCAATCAGTTGATATAAACCATTGAAACAAAGTCTCGTTTTCGAACGACATTGAAGTCAATATTTAAATTTAAATTCTTATTCAACATTTAAATTTATGCCGAAAATCCTAATAAAAAATCAGGAACGGCTTTTTGAACGAGTAGAATAACATGAAAAAATTTCTTTCTTTCTTATCCAGTTCGCCACAGAGTTCATCATTGCCTTATTTTATTAAGCGGATGAAGGCTGAAAACGTTCTTTGAGTTGCCAATCTGGCACAGGACGGCCCTATTATTTATTCAAAAAAAGAACTACTGCAGTTCTGCGACTAAGTCTGAAACTTGGTTCTTGAAAGTGGCGAGGCATTGACGCTGTGACCATGTTCTAGGCAGTCATTTATTTGAGTTGGGCAGAGAATGAGGTCGACCAATGAATGAGGTTTGTGGACGTTAGTGATAGGTTATAAAAGAAATCAATACTTCAATCGGCCAAGAGTTATTGGCTCGTTCCAATCAGCGGTCAAGAAATGAATCTGGAAGCAGACATTTTCTTTTCAAAATCGATTGCATTCTTTCGACCGGAATTTCCTGCACGAAATCCGGCCAACTCCTTACATTTTCCTATTCAAGTTCTGGGATCGGCGTTCAGACCATGTCTCGATTTATTAGATAAGCTTTCAATGTTTCTATACGATGATGGCGGATGACTTTGATGCAGTCCGCTCAGCTAATAGCTGACCATAATGAGTGCTTGAATCATACACACACGTCCGTGCGTATATATATATATATATATATATATATATATATATATATATATATATATATATATATATATATATATATATATATATATATATATATATATATATATATATATATATATATATATATATATATATATATATATATATATATATATATATATAAATAAATAAAAAAAATAATAAAAAACTAAGTGTAAAAAAAAGAATTGGACGGCCGCTGGGACTCATCAGCAGCGTACATCCACTACCGAGAATTGAAACCCGGACAGTTACAGTGACTGGCAAACGTCATAAGAAGTGTACTAACAGGCTCGGTGACGAAGAGGTAGTTGGTATGACGTTTGTCTTTCAATATAACTGTCTGGGTTTCAATTCTCGCTACTGGATGCGTATTGCTGATGAGTCCCAAATATAGGACGAAACGGCCGTCCAGTGCTTTCTGCATTCTGTTGAGGTTTCTTCTAGACTCGATGAATTACTATAAGTAGAGCTTAAATTATAATTATTTAGGAATCATATTTTTTAAATAATAAATAATTATAATATTATATATATATATATATATATATATATATATATATATATATATATATATGAGAGAAATAATAATATATCCAAATTCAAATGTAATGTCAATCGACGTCTCCAGTTGCCTTGATCTATCCACTATCCTTCTTCTCATCCTTTCCTCTATCACTCCTATCTGATCTTGTTCCAAATCTTCTGTAACCCCTTGCGTCCTAGTGGCTTCCCGCCTTACTTGGGGTGAAACGCTTAAAAAAAATGGGAGGAAGAACAAATAAAGTAAAATTTCGCTGTTCGTAGGATAATACTTTTTTAAAAAAGTGCTCAATACAAAGTAGAGCAATATACTATTATTATTTGATTATAACAAAATATGTTGAAATCACTACACATAGCTTTCGTGTTTCGTTACTACGTTGTACCACTTCAGGTGACTTGTGATTAAATTTAAAAATTCAAAAGCAAAATGTCACCTCTTTTCCGAAAGATAAAGTGGTTGGTAAGAAAACACAAGGTCAGAATTAAAATTAGATTTGTGTGTTTGTCCTGATCAACCAATTAAATGTCACATCTGCGCTAAATAGAAAATTAAGCTCAGAGAATAGAGGTTGAGGAGTTATCACAATACATTTGTCGCTTAAATGTTTTCCGTAATTGTCTATGATGACCTGTCTAAGTTCCGGTTTGTCATGTCATGAAAAAACTAACTTCGCCATATAATACAATAACATTATAAACGCAATATTAACAAATTTTCCAGGACAAAACTATCCTTACGTTAGAATATTATTTTAATTATTTATGCAAGTTATAAAATATATGATATTTATATGATATTATGACGTGGTAATCTATTATGTTTTCTATGTGTGTCGTAAATTGTTAAAAGAACTTAAGTTTACTGCAATGAGCATGCGCATTGTTCATTTGCTTATCGACAGTCAAAACAGCAAAAGTGGAAGGATTGTCTGTCGATTTAAAGCAACGAACTGTGAACACTTTCAATTTATGAATGAGCTTTGAATTTAAAAGCTAAGCAGTTTTAAATACCCAAGTGGAGTTTATTCTTTTCATTGAGAAATATCGCGAGGCAAAAACCATCGTAATTCTTCCCGAAAGAAGCCGTAAGATGCTATTTTGGCTTGTTATTTATGTTTCATAAATCTACTTTGGGATGTGATCTATTTTTAGCCGATATACGGGATGTTTATCGCTAGA
The DNA here is from genome assembly GCA_963932145.1 of Acanthosepion lycidas. Lineage (NCBI taxonomy): Eukaryota > Metazoa > Mollusca > Cephalopoda > Sepiida > Sepiidae > Acanthosepion > Acanthosepion lycidas. Next base: position 12,626,778 of record OZ010591.1, read on the forward strand.
ATATTGTTAATAGATTAAAATTTATTTAATTTCGTTTTATGAAGTTCTGAAACTTGAATTGTTTGGTTTAACGTCACGAATAGTTATTTTTCAACATAATATCCTTCTTTGCGAATTCCCTTTATACTGTAAATATTAACTTTTTAGTGTGAGAGTATCGGTGGATTTGGGCATCAGCCCCTCTTTTATACAAGTTTCGTCAAAGACAACTGACAAAGCACTGCGATTAAGATTTTAATTTAATTTAATTTTTTCCTTACAATTGTTTTCTTTTCTGGGCACAAACTTTGTAAAAAATGTCCAAAAGTTCTGCATATCCGAGCACTTTGGGACACAATTTGTGTTCAGAAAAGTAAATACTCGTACGAAGACACATAAAAAAATTAAATAAAAAACTTAATCGCACTACCTTAGCAGTCGTTTTCGACTACATTTGTTGTATATATATATATATATATATATATATATATATATATATATATATATATATATATATATATATTCATGTACATATATAGATGCATATACATGTATACATATTCATCTATATATATATATATATATATATTCATGTATATATATATGTATATATACATATACATACATATATATATACATAAACTTGTTATATGTACTTGTTATATATAGATATATTCATATATATATGTACATATGTATACATTTGTATATATACGTATATATATATATATATATATAATAAGTATATATTATATAACAAGTTTGTATGTGTATATATATGTATATATTTTTTTTCTTATATATATATATGTATATATGTATAACTTTTATCTTGTGTATACGTAAAGCAGAGATAATTACATATAAATGCATAACCACTCAAAGGGGCACAGAAAAATTGAAAAAAAATGAGTGAAGCGGGGTAGTATCTGGTGGTCGTTGGGCTGAGAACTTTTCAACACAGCCTAGTATTAATTCTGCATTGAATATCAATGTAAAATATCAAACATATGCATATAAATATGTCAATGTCCTTTTCTGATATGGTTATAAATATTCATGAGGTCACATCCATAATTCATAAAAGAACAACACTGTTCGGATAAAAGAATAAAAATGACACGAACAAGACTGGAAATTTCAATAAAAAGCAAACAAATATTTAGAAAATATAAGATGATTGATTAAAAGATCAATGCAAATTATTTATCAATATGACGTATAGCAGAAGCAGCAGCAGCGGCGGCAGCGGCAGAAGCCTTAGAAGCGCGAATTGTTCAAAACACGAAAATGTCGGAAGAAAATACATGAATAAACAAGGATAGTGAAGTAATCATCAAGAGAGATAAGTTGAAGTAGGGGGCGCTGCTGCTCAAATCTCAATTACAACCTGATTAAGAAAAGCTGAGGAAAATATAGACGCTGAAAGACCGAGATTTTAGTTACTTCGAATAAAACAAAATGGCTGAAAAATACTTTGTCGAATTCCGCATCAGTTTTTTTTACGTCTTTTTAAAATTTTCACTAAATCTTTTTTTGCCTTGATTTCACGAATCACACCCAGGTTTTCCTTTGAATGACATAAGTCTTGTTAAAGAGAATGAAAGTTCTAAACAATAAAAATGATTTAATTATACTTTCAATTTCTAATTGTTGAATTCTTCAAAGTCTATCTTTCTCACTCTGCCTCTTCGTAAAAGTGATTGAATTTCAGTTTACTTGATTTAATTACATCGATGTCTCTACGGTTTTATATCTTACCATTTGTTTGTCACTTGCAGTTATTACTCAGACCAGAAAAGCTGAGAAGAATTTTCATTTCCAATTTCCTTAAAATGGTTGCCATTTTCTTTGATTTCTTTTATTCAGATGTAGTCATGCCAGAATAAAACATTCTTTGATGCCATTTTAGACTGTTCCAATATGTTCTTCTTCATTCAATGATTTTGAAGCCTTTGCCATCATTATCAGAATTACAATAAAAATAGAACATTTAATACCATTAGAAACAAAATGTACAATAAAATTCATGTTTTTTTTTTTAGATATTTCCACGAATTTCATGTAAAAAAAAAATATAAAAAAATAATTAAACAGCTTCAAGTACAAAGCTTTTCGATAAATTTTAATTCGAAACTTTTCTAATATGAAAACTTTTGATGACAACTTAATTTTTTGAATCTAAATCTTCCAACCTGGATTATGAAAATGTCAAATAATAAAACTTCAGGTGAAATTTGCGCCCACAAGTAAATCAAATCGTTTGATTCTGATTTTTATTGAATAATAACCAATAACTAAATAAAGGTCAATATTTGGCTGAAACGCCTTATCATACCAAAGGCAATTAATGTCGAATTTATTTCAAATAGATTCACGCATTGTTTCATCAAATATGAACTATTTAATAACTTGTTCATTTTGCAAGTCGTGGGGGACTGATCGATTTTTTTAGCTTGATCGAAAATGCCCAAGATAAAAAATAAACTATGAAAAAAATGAATGCTTTCTATTAGAACGTAAAAAGAAATCTTTAATACTGCAACTTAAAAATGAAAGTAATGTTCTTCGAAAATTCGTAAAAGAACGCAAATGGAACTAGAATACTGATAATTTTTGAAAATTTGCCAGTTTTTTTTTTTTTTTTTTATCAACATAAGAGCAACAAGAAAAATAATCATGGATTGTAAATATTTTGATCTTGTTTGAACATGAAAATGGAGAAAAGTAATGCAGAATTCTTTACAAGTTGTAACGAGAAACTCAGGTTTCTGGATTTGTAACTTACAAAAAAAAAAAAAAAAAAACTGAAATAGAAAGAGAAAATATATAAAAATACATTCAGTGCATTTGATGGCGGATGAGAACCTGTCAGCCCCAACCCCCCACCAAAATGACTGTAAAAATATATTCCAGGTTCTAGATGTGAAGTTGATATCTCTATTAGACTGCAGTTTATGCAGATGGTAGAGATTAACAGTACTTGCATCTAGACTGACTTCAGAATAGAAGGGACTTTATAAACCATCAAACACGTTAGATAAACTTCACACACGCATACATATATAGAAGAATTTATATCTATTCTCTCCCTATCTCTCTCTCTCTCAATATATATATATATATATATATATATATATATATATATATATGTCGAGACATGTGGGTGATCAAATGACATCGGACATTTTATAAAAAATTAATCAACCAAGAAGTACTGACAGATAATGGCGTCTGTCGCAGCTAACGAAAAATATGAAGTTCTCACATTGCAGTTAAAGTATCTGGGAAAGAAGAAAAATAATTGTATTTAAATATGGACATGAAGTCTCTTATTTTATGCCAGTCTGTCTTGTTCAGAAAACTAACGGGTTTTGTTTACTTCAAGATGACAGCCACATGACTTCGTTTTACATTATTAATTGATTTTCATACAGGTTCGCATATATATATATATATATATATATATATATATATATATGTGTGTGTGTGTGTGTGTGTGAACTTGTACTAAGCGGTAAAAAACGGATTTCTACCGCTAAACGCACGGTCATATCCATATCAAAGCTGTATCAAAGCTCATTAGTGTGATTCACATCGAATTGTTTCAAGCTGGGATCGAAATATATATATGTGTGCGTGTGAATGTAGGCACACACACACACACACACATATATATATATATACACATGTGTATACACACATACATATGTGTGCATACATTTTCCCAAATCTACAGAGTTTTCCGGACACATACTAAGCTTAACATAGTATGTATATATATATATATATATATATATATATATATATATATATATATATTTTGAACAATAAAAAAATAAAAAAATTAAAATCTTTCGACACACTGGGTTGTAGATTAATATTCTTTCGTTTTTTTTATTATTATTCCATTTAGATTCCTCGACGAGTTTCGACCAAAAATGGCCATCATCAGGAGAAGAAATATTTCTGCTTGCTGGTAGCAGTGAACTACAGAAATGAATGTCTTGATGGAGAAAATGAACTTTTGTCTGTAGTTTTCATTTGGTTTTTTATTTTTTTAACATGAATCTTTTAACATTCCTTGTGTTGGTCAAACAGTCTCTTTTAAGTTGTTATTTGAGATAAGAGCTGGATAGATACATGCTGCTATGAATTCTCTGGTCAGTTTGGCAGTTTTATTGAGCCTGGTGAGGGGATGTGTCGCTGTTTAGTGTTTGTGTGTGTGTTATTTGGTTCTTAGGGAGTGAGTGAGTATGATATGTGTAAGCGTGTGTATTGCTGTGGGTGTGTGTTATCATTTGGCTCATTGGGGAGTGAGTGAGTATGATGTGTGTAAGTGTGTATATTCGTGATGGTGAATGTATAAGTGTGAGGCCTCCACACCTCCGTAAGCATGTCTGTCTTGTGTGGGTGAGAAATGTGGGTAGGTTTTGATTTGTTGAGTTATATATTGTTAAATTTATAGTTCAGCCCGGCTGGGTATTTTGTTTTTAGACATTGTATCCACTTATTTTCATGCGACTCTAAAATCTTTCTAATGTTATCTGCTCTGAACTTTTCTATTCTCTCAATTATAGTGAATTTGGCATGGGTTTTGAAATCATGTTTTTCCAGGCGGAAATGTTGTTCTACAGGTAATAATTTTTCATGGGGAGTCGACTTAATTCGTTTACGATAATTGTTAATTCTGTAGTGAAAGGGCCATTCAGATTTTCCTACATATTGTTTCTGGCATAGTGTGCATTCTAGGAGGTAAATTATGTTATGACTTCTACAGTTAGAATCGTGGTAGATTTTGAAAGTAGATTTAGTGATTGAGCTAGTGAATGAATTCGTGTTTTTAATATGGTTGCAACATAAACTTCTTTTGTTGTTGCATGGTTGGGAATATCCTGTTGTTTTTGTTCTTAGTTTATTACGGATTACCTTGTCCCCTGAAATGTGGTTACTACCTATGATTTCTTTTAGGTTCTTAGGTCTACGATATGCAAGAAGTTCCTTAAACAGTTTTTTTTAGGTCTGGTTTGAGATGTAGTATTTCCCAGCGACATTTGATTATTTGGGATAGTGGAGGCAGAGTGGGGTTGAAAGTGGTTACTAGAGGGATGCGGCTAGATTTATTTTTAATCTTGTACATTAGGGTGACTTCTCTAGGTGTGGAAATTGCTTTATTTATTTGTTCCCTGATTAGGTGTTGTTTATAGCCACGTGTTGTGAATTGATGCTCCAGATTTTCAATGTGTTTATTTAATTCTTCATTGTTGGAACATATCCTTCTGAGTCTAAGTGCTTGTGAATAGGGAAGGTACTCTTTGAGGTGTTTAGGGTGGGAAGGCTTAAAGTGTAGATAGTTGTGGGTGTCGGTGATTTTAGTGTGTAGTGTCGTTTGTAGTTTCCTGTTTTCATCTATGTAAATGCGGGTTTCTAAAAATGTTACTGATGTTGTGGATTTTTCATAGTCAAACTTAATTGAGTCGTGCACTGTGTTTAGGGTCATAAGGAATTGGGTAAGTTTGTCATCACTACCCGTGTACAAAGAATATATCATCGATATATCTTGCATAGAATACGCAGTCGCTACCAATGATTGGATAGATATGGGTCGCCTCAAATTTTCCCATGAATATTGTAGCATATGATGGAGCTGCAATGGTACCCTCTTATTTGAAGGTAGTGTGCTCCATTGAAGTTGAAAGTATTCAATGTAAGGACATGCTCCATGAGTTTTATGATGACTTCTGTGTGTGTGGGAGGTCTTGTTTTCTTCTTTTAGTAAGTGCTTCCTGAAGGGCGGTTAGCCCTTCGATGTTTTTAATGTTTGAATAGAGCGACCTAACGTCCATAGTCACTAGAGTAGCATTCTCTGGTACTGTTTGTATGTGATTAATTTTGTTCAGTAGATCTGTTGTGTCTCTGATCTAGGATTTTACTTCCTTAGCTAGCGGTTGTATATAATGGTCTATATATTTGGAAATTTTTGTCGTGTGGCAGTTGAACGATGAAATAACCGGCCTTCCTGGGTTGTTGCTTTTGTGTATTTTAGGAAGGAGATAGAAACGAGCAGGTGTAATGTTTGTGGGTGTAAGTGCTGTGTATGTTTCCTTGTCGATTAGATTGTTGCGAAGCATTATGTTTAGTGAGCTAGTTAATTCTTTTTGGTATTCTGGAAGGGGATCTGTAGGTATGCTTTTATAGGTTTCTTTGTCGGCTAGCTGTTTGTTGGCCTCTTTAATGTATTCTTCGATTCCCCAGATCACTGTCGCACCCCCTTTGTCAGCCTGTGTTATGATTAGGTCATCTCTATGTGTCAGCGTATCGAGGGCTATACGTTCCCCTTCAGTAATATTGTTACATTGCAGCTTACGTGCTATTGTTTTCTTTATGTCATTTGCTACGGCTAGTTCAAATGTCTGTATAGTAATGTCTGTGTTTTGTGGGGTGTAGGCAGTATCATTATCTTTTAATGTATCAAGTATGGAAGGTGTGTGATCATTTTCCCCGTAGTGGGCTTTTAATCGTATTCTTCTGGAGAAGGATTTCAGGTCCTTTGCCAAGGTGTCTTTATCAAACCTTGGGGGACTAGGGCAAAAGCTTAGTCCTTTATTTAATACCCTGAATGTATTGAGTGAAAATTTATTGTTATTCAAATTTATAACTCACCCGTATGGGTCAAGTTTGTATTTTCAAGCATGGCGAAGTTCTTTTGTAAATGCTCGAAAGCTTGCATCATATCTCCTATTAGGGATGCTATACCCCCATCCAGGTGTCCTGGTTGGGGGCTTATTCCGTTTTTTTAAGGTTGAGTGTGTTTGTTGTTGATTGTCTACTAGGGGCTAATCTAGGTGGTCTGGGATGTCTAATGGGGTTATGTGTTCTGTAGAAGGGCTTCTGTGATTTGGTTTGTGTATGTTTGTACGGCACCCTAAGGATGTCCGCGTAAGTTAGTGGTTTGTTTTGTGTGTGTGTTTGTTTTGAGGTTCTAGCTATCGTTGATGGTGGCGGTGTTGTTATTGTTGGTTGTGGTGCTGCTGGTTGTCTGTTGGTGTACTTATTTGGTCTGTTTTGTGTTTGCAATGCTTGTGTGGTGGTCAGTGTATTTGGGGCGTTTTGTTGTTTTCTTTTGGGGTATGGTCGTTCACATTTTTCAAAGTTTGGCTTCATTTCTCCTTTGTTCCTCTGTCTGGAGGAAATATTCCATTTTAATTTTCTTTGTTTTTCAGTTTTTGTTTTTTGTAGTTCCCTCACTGTTTGGTCTGTGTGAGCTTTTATGACATTCTTTATGTTGGTATATTCTTCCGTGTCCGTTTGTTTTTTTATTTTCTCATCGAGCAGGTTAATTTCTACTGTTGTTGCTGTTATGCTTTGCTGGCAGAATTGCATGGTGTCCTTCATGAGTTCCCTGGAGAAATCTTCTAATTTACGGAACAACAACCACTTAATTTTCTTTCTTTCACCATACCGTCACTTTTAGACCCACTGGAGTGACAGGGTGTAAAAGATTTCTATTTTTCCTCAGATTAGGTCATTTGCAATGGTGTGCAATGATATGAATCTATTTTCGGGGTGTGTGATCAAATTTATTTGGCTTTGAATAATATTGCGTCGCCCGTCACTGCATCAGATTTTTATTACGCCCAGACACTATTGTCCCTACTGTCGATTAGTTGTCCTACTGTCATTGTCTGCGGTGGACGTTACTCTAAGGAAGCGTAAGAAAATTGTAACGCTGCACAAAAACACTGGCAAGCCTTATTAGTGAGCAAATCGAACTCTCCTGATTTAAATGCAATCGAGAATCTGTGGTCAATCTGCAAGGAACGACTTCGTAAAATGGACATACGAAGCACTGATATGCGCACTGGGTTATGCTTCACTGAAAGGATACAAAAATTGTTCGTTTTGTTTCAATTAATTTGCACCAGGCGTAAATTAAATTCATTTTACGACAAAAGAATTTAATGTAAATATAAACTTGTAGAGTTTTCGAATAGTTACCGTCTGAATTTTGAAAATTTGTTCCTAAAATCACATCGTACCCGACTTATCCGAGATATAGCTTAATAATTCTAGTGACGGATATTCTGCGCTAACAAAATTAAACTGCGTCTAGAGATTATATACAAGTTATGAATTGGTATAAAGAGTTGCGTCTTTAATGTTAAAAGTCCTATTATGATGATGTTTAAATTCTACTCAATATTATTAACTTAGATATATAGTGATAGAGAAAACGATTGTTTTTCGTTGGAAAGAATTTTACTAAGTTAACAAAACAGACTAATTTGACTGTCAGTAGTTTACTTGCAACTATTTATTTTGATACTTTTACATTATTATACCTTGTAAAACTAATGTAAAAAAATAATATGAAAAGATTTTAGAACAAATTCGTCAATTTCTTAAAGGAAAAACATAAAAAAACATTTTATTTTAAAAATAAAAGATATAACAAAAAATAATAAAAACCTCCTAAAATTTATTGCACAAATGCGCCTTTCTTTTCAATAACTCTTAGCAGCCTATTGTCAACATCTGATGTCAGATTTGCAATTTTAGCGGCTGGTAAGTTGTTTGCAGCAACTTTAACTGCCTCCCAGAGGTGACAATTGCTGTTGAATTGCCTTCCATTAGAATAAATATCTCTCTTGAGGATGCTCCACAGGTTCTCAATGGGATTCAAGTCACAACTATTTGAAGGCCAGTCCATAAGAGAACCTTCAACAAATCTCTTTTCTTTCAACTAGGATTTAGTAAACTTTGATGCATGACTTGGTGCGTTGTCTTGCATAAAGATCATAGATCTACGCTTGGCTAAAGACTGGTTATCAAGCCATTCAAAGAAATATTGCTCTAGAAAATCACAGTAACTTTTGGAATTCATTTTAACCCCGTCTTTCAGTTTAAATGGACCCACGAGCTCATTACCAATAATCCCAGGCCATATCATGATCCCACCGCCGCCTTGTTGGCGTTTAAAAAATTTTCTTGAGTCATGTTGCTTGCAAACCCATCCTCGAGCCCATCCATCGGGCCAATCGAGGTGATCCTTGATTCGTATGTAAAAAGCACTTCACTGAAATAAGTTTTCATGTATTTTTTGCCCACTGCAATCTTCTTTCCTTATGTTTTTTTTATTAAAATGGGTTTCTTTATTTGATTTTTTACATCAGCAAACTTCCTTAATGCTTTACACCTTGTTTCCCTTGACACCATAGGACCTTCAGTGGCCTCAAATATGAACGCACTTGACGCATTTGGGTTTCTTATTAATTCTCTTCGGATATGTGATAGATCTCGCTTTGTTAAATTCCTGAATTCAGCCTGAGACTTTTTTTCCTTGGTTGAATTTCCATTTGACATATTTTCTTGATTGTTCGATGATCCCTTTACAAATCCTTAAAAATTTGAAGCGAAGACTTTCCTTTGCTACTTTCTTTGATTATATAGTTCTTTTCATTCATTGTTAGTTCTTTTTTACGAGCCATAATACTAAATTCTAGTTCTTGCAAGTAATCTCTTGACACTGCAAATTGCTATAATTACTGAAAAAATACTAAATATCAATCTGAAATTGAAAATTGGGACTTAATTGCTTTCATGCTTACTCGCTATACATAATAGTACAAATTATTTCATTGGATAACACATATCTACGAATTTTACATAAAATATTTGACAATACCTGTTTTTCATATAATCTCTAGACGCAGTTTATAATTGTGACAGAGAATTAATAATAATGATCAATGGAAAATCGAGGAAGAATTGACAGTATACAAAGTGATACTGAAGAAGGTGCTGGAAAAATTGAAGATGCCTGCTGTCATTTGATCTCCAGTAAAAAGCAGCAGAGATTCCTGATGAGAAAACAAATCGAATAAAATAATGATGAGGATAAAGAAGAAAATTATTGAGAATTGTTAATCAGACAAATTTGGCAACGACGAAAACAATGATGAAAGTTAAAAGGAAAAGGATTTAACTTCAGGCAGCAAAAAGCTTTTTAAAGGAAATCTTGTCAAATAGTGGAGATATTTATCATTATTATTAGTGGTAGTACTAGCAGTATTTTATTAGTATTTATTAGTCTTTTTCCAGTTTAAAAAAAATTATTGATGAAATTCCATATATTTCGTTGCATGTCTGCTTCTTTGTCTGTCTATCTATCTATCTATCTATCTATCTATCTCAGTCTGTTAATATCTATCTATCTATCTATCTATCTATCTATCTATCTATCTATCTAGTTAGCTAGCTAGATATGCCAATTAATATCTATCTATCTATCTATCTATCTATCTATCTATCTATCTATCCTTCCTCCCTCTCTTCCTTCCTTCCTGCCTTCCTTCCTTCCTTCCTTTTAATCAATGTTTTACCATTTTTAATTTTAACACATATTTATTCATAAAATCATTAGTTTCTCTCAGACTTTTAATTTATTTATTTCAGTCGAAGATACATTTCATGCTACCCATTTCTTTCTTTCTTTCTTTCTTTCTTTTTCACTCTTTTCATATCTATCTTGGTCTGTACATTTCTATTCGTTTGCGTTATGAATTCTCTCCTTTTTAGATACATTTATACATAAGTACCTATTTACAGAAATATTCACATATGTTCTTAGGTGTAGAAGCAAATGGATACTGAAAAATAAAACAAAAAATAAACCCGAATCAAAAGAAAAATACGTTAAGAAGTTCCCACGCTAACCTAACCTTTTCTCTTCTATTTATTCTAAACAATAACTTATTTATTTATTCATTCATTCATTCTTTCTTTCTTTCTTTCTTTCTTTCTTTCTTTCTTTCTTTCTGTATTTATTTATTACCTTGTTTTTACTCAAAGCTAAGAAAGCTTTAACGTTTTGCTTAAGTGACTTCGATTAATTTGCCCGGGAAAGTAATCCGTTCGACGGAGACGGGGATGTGGCGAAGGAGATGACCAAAATGCGGAGATCTACTTTTCTCCATTTCCGGGATTCAATGTCCAGAGGTTGGAAAAGGGAAAACATTTGGCAAATAAACAACTCATATCTCTAAAGCTTGGCAATGACCATGATCTAAAGCATTTAGTCCAGGGCCGATCGCTTAACTGACCAAATCGACATATCTTCATCGTTCATCTCTTTGTCGTCCGACGTTCCGGTTTCGTACGTTGCGACGCACTGATCCGGAAAGAAGTCTCCACGAAAAAGCAAGGACACCACCCTTCGATGTGGAATTTAATTTAGAAATGGACATAATGGTCGATTCGGGCAACAGGGTGGACAACTTATCTGGCAACAATCAAATTTCTGCTCAGTGAAATAGGCAACGATTATAAAATTGGGTCTATCGAATCAGATGTCCATTGAGCTTAGGGAGGCGAATGGGTTGAAGCGGACGCGGCGTGGTGGCGGAAGCAAATGGAAACTGGGAGAGGGAAAGAGTTAAGACGGTCAAAAAACTGATGGCTACATTATAGAACATTTTAAAAGGAAATATGTCATTAGAGACACACACACATACACACACTAAAAGGAATATCTATCTATCTATCTATCTATCTATCTATCTATCTATCTATCTATCTATCTATCTATCTATCTAGCTCATTATTGAAGAAGAATTTTGCATGGACATATAGGTTTCGGCCTGTTTCTGTACGCGTGGTGAATGTGGTGGGAGGGCGAATGTATGACAAATTCATTCCATCAAAACTGACAAAGGAGAAAAGATATATACCGACAAATATAATCACTAACCGTTTCTCCTCGTATAACTACACCGAGATCCCAATAGTTTATTTACCTCATTCTGCTCATATTTACCTCATTCCCTTGCACCTGTCTATTTCATCGCCGTCTGGCACCAGACAAGATGAATAGGAACAAAACAGCAGAGCTAGATGCTCTCGGCCTTAGAAAAAAAAAATAAATACATGACAGTTTTGACAATACTGGAAATCTTAGTAGACCCGTCATTGTAGCGCTGCCTAACAAAACAGGTGCAAATGAATGCGAACTCCAAGGGACGAACAGCTTAATGAATCGCATAATTAATCTGATGAATACAGCACGATGCAGAATTAGATTGGAACTTGACAAGAAGATTGGGACTTCGTCAAGAACAAGAAATTCTATATTCACTATCAGAATTATATCAAAGAGGGTAATACAAATGCGGAAGACGGTAGTTTCATGCTTTATAGATTGTGTAAAATAATTTGATAAGATGCGGTACAAAGACCTATTTGAACTGTTAAGAAAAACTAGATCTATTAGGTTGGTGCAAAAATAATGTCGGATTTTGACTTATTTTTTAACGTCAAAAACCGACATTATTTTTGCACCAGCCTAATATTTTGGAAGGCGGTTAGATAAACATATACTGAAGCAAAGTGCCTGCATACAGATAGAAAATGAATTGAGTAGGTAGATAATAATAGAAAGTGATACAAGACAAGGATATATAGTCTCACGAGATTTATTCATCCTCTACAGTGATGCTATCCTACCAGGAATTATTATCGGTAGGCACAGAAGAAAAACTGCAGGACTTCCTAGACAAATTAGTAAAAGAAAGTGGAAAGAAAGGACTAGCCATCGATTGTAAGAAGACAGAATGCATGTTTGTCAGCTAGATATGAACTACGAATTGCAGATGCCAGAAATTGAAGTATGAGGATAAAAGCTCGAATAATGTAAATAATGCACGTAATCATAATACCTCATCTCGGAGATATAGAGGCCGAAATGTTACTGAAGCCAAGCCTTCATATCAGGACCAATAATATTGCTAATTCTTCTTTGGATCTTATTAAGTAGCTCAAGGTAAATAGCAGGGGCACCGGACCATATATGGCAGCAATATTCTAAGCATAGACGAATGGTAGAAATAAAGACATGTAAAATAGATTCTGGAGAGAAAAACTGTTTCGTCCGACACAGTGAACCGACTTTCTGAGCAGCTGACCTAGCAATGGATTCAATATTGTTTTTCTACTGAGAATGTTAGTCAGTGAATATGAGGCCATCACCATCAAATTAGAGAGTTCTTTTCTTATCAAAACGATCAGAGTGAGTTTTCTGAGTTGCCTTATGACCATTAGATTTATCCAACTCTTTCCAAATCCTCTGCACTGTCCTCAGATTGACAACTAATCACTCTGAAATGTTCGTATTGGAGCTTCTGTCGCGAATGCCAAGCAGTACAGTGTGCCTTTTCCAAATTTCTGTCGGAGCGAATTGCGTCATGGTTCTCTTTTTCTCACAGACGGTGCCCAACTGACCCTAATATACTGTGCAGCCGACAAAATAAAATAAAAAAACAAAAAACAACGCGCATGCGCGAAATTAAAATATAAAAGAGCGACAATTTACCCATTGCACCCTGTATATGAGTCCATCAGAGAAACATTATTTAATCTGAAGAAGTCCTTTCGAAGAACGAAACGCAAAACGGGAGTAGTTTTTCTCATTTCATCATTTAGTTTTCCACCATCAATCTGTTATATAATGTTTATATACATCTCTCCCACAACTCTCTCTCTCTCTCTTGCCGTTAATATTTATATCAGTTTGTTTGTAACTCTCTGTCTTTGTTCATATCTACGTAAATATATTCATAGCTATGTCAGTCAGTAATTTCCCATAACTGTTCGTATTGATGTTAATCTGTTCATCTCTTCCCCCTCTACTTGTTTTTCATGTATCTCTCTGAATGCATGCATACAACTCTTCTTTTCCAGCATCCAGCCAGCCTATAGTTTTAACCTTTTGCTTTTTTCTTTGCTTCATTCCATTTAAACGAATCAGATCTTTGAATCGGAGCATAAATTGGATGAAATAAAATAAAGCATTCGGCTCTGAATTTTCTTTTGCTTTGGGCATATTTCATCGAAAGTATAACATGGTTTCAAATTGTTTTTTCTGACCCAATCGCTGTTATTTCATTGGTTAATATTTTTACAGATTTAACTTAAACATATTTGCCATCGCTAATGACTTGAAACAAAATCCGACATAAATTCAACTGTTTGGATCAACTCGACGTTCATGATTGATTGAAAATTTTCACTTTTATTTTTGTCAATACACATGGCTCGATTAAATCATTTAACGCCCGCAGGCAAATATCGATTTTTATCAATCAAATCAGGATTTCGATTGATATTTTCGGAAGAGGATTTCATCGTTATTTTCGTTTGTACTCAGTAAATCATCACTCGGCGCTATTTGATGTGTGGAGGAATAAATTTGAGGTTTTATAAAAATCTTCGGTGATAGAAAATCCTCTTGCCTGCTTTTATCATAAGTACAATAAGTCAGACATTTTACTTACACGAAACATTCATTGGATTTTGAACACAAATAGGTTCTTTTGTAGTATGTATTTTTATAAATCTATGTATATGATATCGTAAATCCAACAACGTAAAAATGACGTTAGAATACCCCCGCCCCCGCAAAAAACCCAAAACCGCGAATCTTCTAACTTTTGATCACGCACACACACACACATATATGTACAAACACAAATATGTGACGAGGAAGCGTTGTTGTCCCGAGCGTGACGAATACTGATGTCATTGAAATACTCGCGTGGAGAAATAGGTGAGAGCAAGTATTTCAGCACTCCACTGTGTGTGTGTGTGTGCGTGTGCGTGTATATATGTATGTATGTATATATATATATATATATATATATATATATATTTGGTTGGATTGATGTGAGTTTGTGACTCTGGGTTTCACGCTTTTGCGATCGTCAGAGTTTGTCTGACGATCGCAAAAGCGTGAAACCCAGAGTCACAAACTCACATCAATCCAACCAAATCTATTAGCTCTATCTCTGATATTGAGCGCTTTCTAATAAGTACCGCGCATATAATATATAAATAATTATATATATATATATATATATATATATATATATATATATTTATATGCACACACTTTTCACACACACGCACGAACACACACACACACACACACACACATATATATATATATGCTAGGGAGTGGTGAAATACTGTATATATATAGAGAGTGAGAGAGTGAGAGAAAGAGACAGGGAGAGAGAGACACAGAGAGATATATAGAGAGGTAGATAGACGGAGAGGGAGAGGCGGGAAAATGGAACAAACTAATTTTAAGAGCTTGATGATCGGTTCCATCATCGCTGGACTTCAGTTACGCGTATGTTTGGCACGTTTTTAATAAGATCCTCTAAAGTAATACACACACATACACACAGACAGACAGACATATATATATATATATATATATATATATATATATATATATATATATATATATATATATGCGTATATGTTTTTGTATATATATATATATATATATACACACACAAACAGACATATACCCATATATATATATATATATATGTATATATATATATATATATATATATATATATATATATATATATATATATATATATATATATATATATAAATATATATATATATATATATATATACATACATATATATATATATATATATATATATGTATAAACATATACGCACATAAAGAGAAATACACACAAATTCGCGCACATACATACACACACATACAGTTCCACAAACATACACACACATTTATATATATATATAAAAAAAAATTAGCACCGTATAGTGACTGACAATTTCACGCCTTAAGCGGTGATCAAACCAACTGCTACTCCCGATGCAGTGTTAATTTCTATGTTCGCACTGTTTTTATCTACATTTGCTTTACACACGATACTAAACAGACCTCTCCCATATATATATATATATATATATATATATATATATATATATATATATATATATATATATATATATATTGCTCTTATGGTTTGAAGATCACATAAGGCAACATATAATGTTAATTTTTCTGCAAACACTAAATCTACTGACTCTTACAATGCAGTGTTTTTCTTCTATATATCTATCTAGCTATCTAGTCGGCTTACATATATATGTATGTTTTTATGTATAAATTGATATCAGTCGATATACACGCATATCATACATATATATATATATATATATATATATATATATATATATATATATGTATGTATGAAATGTGTATATATATATATGTGTATGAAATATATATATATATATATATATTTGTTTTTTTCTCCGTGTGGAGAAGGACTGAGAAGAAACATTTCAAATGTCAAATTGACTGTAACAATAATCTTTGTCTCTGAATTAGCAAAATATTCCGTTGCAGAACAACTAAATGACAAATGTTCAAAAGTCAAAATTAAGAAATGATAAATCCATCGGAAAACATTTTCTCCCGTGGAAAATGATAACTTGATATTTTCTTCGCTGTAACTGGCCATTCTTACTTCTGTTATACCTGAAATAGTTCCATAAAAAATCCGTGCCGTTGAACTTACCTAGGAAAGCTGTTGGTGAGACAGCGCCCTCTCGGATGGCGACGATGATTGTGATACCAGTCTCCAAAAATGGAACCGTGAAATCTACTGCTTCGTTCCGTTCAGGGGTAATTTTCATCGATGTCATTATAAAATCTGCTTTCTTGTCAAGAATTGATCGCACCAACCCATTCCATTCACCATTTGGTTGCTGTCAGTGAGAAAGATTTTAGAATTAGCTTGAAAATATTACAATAAAACTCCCCCCTCACCCCCCCCCCCAAAAAAAAGCAAAAGAACAGGGATACATAAAGTATAGTGACGATTTACAGCTGATACTTTTTAGACTAAGGTTAGGTAGCTATTAAAGCAAATTTAAGTATTTATTGAGTCGGCTTTTTAAAATTATTTCATCCCAAGCAAGACGATATTGTCACTAGGATGCTGGGAGCTACAGGGAGGGAGAAGAAAGGGCAATAAAAACGGAATTCAAGAAGATGGCGTTTGACGTTGCATTTTTGAAGATTTTAGGTTACAAGGAAGCAAGAAATCGGAAGGTAGTTCCACAGGCGAGAAGTGCGAGAAAAGAAACTATTACAATAGAAGTGGTGGTTGCATGTAGCTAGTTCAACAGTTAAAAAGCGAGACCTAACTGCCAATCTAGTCGCACGCTTAAATTCATGTAGTCGAGTCCCCAATGAGAACAGGTCACCAGATTAGTTGCCATGAAAATATTTATAGAAAAGACAAAGGGAAGCAACGTCATGTCGGTGAGAAAGTGACTGGAGACAAGATGTTTTCGTTAGGATCTTTGGATTTTGTCAAGAATTTTGAGATGTACAGCAGGAGACCCAGACCAGATATGGCAACAGTATTCAATGCACGGACGAATGCTACATTTATAAATGTGCAGAATGGACACTGATGAGAAAAATTGTCTGTCACGACACAGTGAGCTAACTTTCCTAGCAGTAGACCTGGCAGTTAATTAAACGAAAACACTCCACTTCATGTCAGGGGAAAGGGCAATCCACCAAAAGCGCAAAGTGGTGCTAATAATTTTAACTGTTTCATCTTTTGCATAATTTCCTCTGTCATTGACTAATATATATATATATATATATATATATATATATATATATATATATATATATATATATATGGGATGAAATAAATATTCGTACAAATGAGCATTTGTATTTTTATAAATGTAAAAGCCTTAACTAAAACAAATTTTGATACATTTTATGTTTAAAGATACATTTTATTAAAAAAAATAGTAATAAACTTAATTCTTATTTTAACAGAAATTAATGCATTTTTTTTTCATTTTAACTGATGAAAAAAGTATTCGTACAAAACAAAAAAGCATATTAACTTAATTGAATATTTGTGGAATATCCTTTATTGAATTCAACAGCTATTAGTCTATTCCTGTACGTCTCAACTAATGATTTGTACACATTGAGTGGTATTATGTCCCATTCTTCGTGGCATATTGTCTTCAAATTCTTGATATTTGTTGGTGCTCTTTTCCCAATTTGAATTTTCAAATATCGCCGTTCAATGAATGAAATGCAGTGCATTGTGCAAAATAACATTTCGTTCAGCCATTTTGGATCAGGAGTAAATCTAGTTGCATTTCATCTCAACGCTTGCAAAACTGGATAGATTTGTCGACGGCGACATAAAAATGCAAGTGGAGTCATTGCATTATTTATTTGCTTTGAGGACCATGGATCCATTTCATGTTTTCTGATCATATGTTTGTACAAATATGACGATTCTACTTGACTTATAGCTGAGGAAATTGAGTTCTTCCCAGCCCTTCCACTGGTTCGTATTTATGTCTAGATAAAAACCAAAACAAAACAAAGCTTTGAAAGACGGCATTTAGAGTAGATAGATACTTGGAAGATTGGCGTATCACAATCTTCTTACCCGGAAATCTGTACCAGTCTCTCCTCCTCCTCTTCCTCCTCTCTCTCTCTCTCTCTCTCTCTATATATATATATATATATATATATATATATATATATATATATATATATATATATATATAGAGAGAGAGAGAGAGAGAGAGAGAGAGAGAGAGAAATTTTGGGCTATATCGCCCGAGGATACTGAAAGCTTGAAACAAAGATCGCGTGATTGGCTGATCTCCTAATTATATATATATATATATATATATATATCGTGAACATAGAAGTCAACACTTAGAGGCAAGAGTCTGTTTCATGCTAGATGCAATCGTCAGGTCAATTCATATATATATATATATATATATATATGTATATGTATATATCTATCTATGTATATATAAGTACACACACACATATATATATATATATATATGAATATGATAAAATATAGGTTTAAAGTATGCTATATCTATAGTGCTCACTATCAGGGATAGAGCGTATGTAAATATGAAAGTGGACACTGAAGTCAACAATGGGTGTTTATTTCAATGTCCACTTATATATATATATATATATATATATGTGTGTGTGTGTGTGTGTGTGTGTATGTATGTATGTATGTGTGTGTAAACGTTATAATCTCTGGTTATTATTATTTTTTATAACAGTGCAAATGATTTCTACCGGCCTGGGCATTTGAAATTCTTAATAAGCACATTATGCCTTTCGGCAGTGTTCGAACCTGCGTCTCCTTTATATTAAAAGACCTTTAAACTAGGTGTGCTTTTGATCCCCCAGTCACGAAGTACTTCACAGCAAAGCAAAGCTAAATTTACTCTTTTTAAGAAATGTACGTCTCTCGTCGAATCCTTTCAAATCTTACATATGTAAGTGTGACACAATATCAAGATTTAAAGAGGGCTTAACGGGAATTTCGTGGAAAAAAATTGTCCAAGCGCCCTCGGCACTTCCCCTTTTAGGGATGCCTCAGGCACCAAGCAGCAAACCCAGCCCTTTCCCGAAAAAGAGATACTGCCTAGGGGAAGGCCCTTCACCTGTGGCCTGGGCATGGTATTTTTTTATATTTCCTTGGCATGTACCAGGTTTAAACAAAATAATAATAAACAGAATTTTAAAAACATTTATAATCCAACATTTTTTCTTATGACTATAATCTTTATATTTTTGAATAAAATTGTTTGATTAGATATCCTTTCTTTTGTAAATACTGGAAATTAAATTCTGCCGGCTTGGAGACTTGAAAATCTTACAGAAGAAATCGTGACTTTCGAAAGGAAATGAAAGGAGATTCTGTTGCACGAATCCTCTCAATGACCTGTATGCTAAATCGGTTTTCAAATTCCTAAGTCCTGGGTATGACGATAAACTCCATCTGGCAGCAAGGCCTCTGATCAAGGTTTTGAGGGACGTGTAACCACCTCTTAATTGCTGTTGTTCCTCCCTGACCCGGGATGGTAACACCTGTTAGGTTCTCACCTGTGGGCAAATAGTGACCCCCCAAACAAAAACAAAACATTATGAATGTATAAAAATAAATTTTTATAATAAAAAATACGAGCAATATATTTTTATGTAAAAAATAGCAACAAGATCCATTTATAGAAAAATTAGCAACAATACATTTTTAAAGCAACATAATCAACAATTTTATCTGGAGTTAAAGGCATATAACTGCGTTCAAAATATGTTGAGTTGAAGCCTTGTTCAACTAATTTCCATGTCGGCATTAAATAACCCTCAAAGGTTGATATGCCGCTAAACAAAATCAACTAAGAAAACAATCAAAATAAAATAACTATTTCATTACATTAATCCCTATAATATCCGACAACTTCTTAAATGAAACTGTATTCAAAATATAATTTCAACCAAACTACAACATAAAACATAAGAATTACTGCCTCTAGTAATTATGTCCACACAAACATGTATATGAACAAAAGCGGAGTATCATCTACCATGTATTCAAATGTGAAAGCAGAACAACATATATTTTTATTACTTCAAAGCTGCCAAGAAAATTAAATTTCGGCATTAAATGACCCATAAAGTGTTGTTATGCCGCTAAAAAACCCCAAATCAAATCAAAATCCTGTCTTTCATCAGTGTGTCGTTAGGAATTAACCAGCAACTTCAGCTATTCACCCTATCTGTCGTTATTAACGTTGTATTATCCACTCTTTTTAAAGGTACGGTATATATCACGTGCGTTTATTAAATTTGTTCCTTTCACGTTGTGAAGGAAGGTGCTGGCTTCAAGAAGAAGAATAAAAAAAAAATGATTGTAAGCAATCGAGAAAAGAAATTAAATAAACTGACCCGTGACCCCCAAATCCGGTCCTCGACTTCAAAGAGTTCATAATCGAATCCAACACGATCACTAAGGATTTTCAGCAGATCGATACTCAATCCAACGCAACATCGGGTGATTGTCTCATTCGTCTCTATTCGCTGACCACTGCAAAAAAAAAAAAAAAAAGCAAAAGTGTAAAGACAAGTTTAAACCAATCAAATTCATTCTAAAAGAAAAAGTATGGAATGCTACATTTGATGAAAAAATATGTTTGTTATTGGATAAATTTCAAAGAAGTTTCTGCAGTGATTAAGTGACACAAAGTTGGCGGGTGGAGACATTCTTTATTATTGATTTTTAGCTAGGTCCGAGTTTAATCAGAGGGAGGGGAAGGTTTACATCTAGCCATGTCCACTGTTTTCGCGGAAAAACAGCATAGCGTAAATGAAAAATGCCACAAACTTAAAGAAAATAAAGTATTATCGTCAAAATGCTTATGTTATTATTAAGATGAAATAAAAAAGTATTTTTTAATTATTTTTTGAATTTTTTTAATATTTTCTAACACGTTCGAAATTTTGGTTAAAGTCGTCTTTTTTTTACCTCATCGCGGTGACGTTAAAATAACAGTTTTTTTTTGCGCTTTTTTCCCGTTCATATTCATATTTATTCAAATAATTGTGTGATCTTAATGATCTTCTGTTATATGACTGATCAGGCAGATTTTTTCACGCAGTAGGTTGCTATTTCTTTCTGCGGTAGACCAGTTTCTATAGAAACCGGTTTATCCTACTATTTACCCATAGGGTAATGAATGTAAATACCTTTCCAAAGGGTATTAGCACGTAAGTGAATATAATGGATTCGGCTGGAATTCGAACTCGGCTCTCCGATTCCTCAATCCGAGCCGCTATCCATTACTCCTTAGATTCACGGTGGAGTAATGGATATTCAATAATTCAAAACATGCGGAGGGTCGTTTGGGGGACCTTCTTGTACGTGTTGCACCGGGTCTTTGTATTCGGCTCACAAAACCTTCACCACTATAATCAAATCATATCGCTCCTTAGGAACTGAGTTGCCTGTCCCTGATATGTCGTAAAAGAATTCCCGGTAGGAGCGGATCAACAGTCCGCGTGGATCACCCACGGGAGAGTTCACGGCATACAAGGAGTTGTGTTGAAAAGTTCTCAGTCAGGTTCATTTGACAAAATCGGCAGAACTTCCCAAGCATCAGAATTTGAGTCAGGGAAAGAGACTCTTGATCGAGTTTTGATTTTTCGGAACCGCTTTCGAAGATATAAAGAAAAAATTCACTGTATAATAATGTTCCATAGTTGTGAAATATGGGAGACGCACTGGATTAAGTGCATTATCAAAGAAGGTAATGATTTGAAAATAAATATTTTCTGTGTAAAGTAAATATTTTTTCAACCTGTCACTAAACACACACACACACACACACACACACACATATATATATATATATATCATAAATGAATATTGGTTAAATTTTCATCAGTTTGTTATGGTTTGGGATGGGCGCATTTTTCTTGAATATTATTCGCTTACTTTTGCCTTATCAGATTTTGAATTATGGCACTTTGTGTCCTCCATATGTTTTGACTGACCTTCAACCCGCTGATAAATATTCATGAACGTCCTCAGATTTCAATGGCTTGATAAAACAATGACATCCTTGCTCTTGCATATAAACATATGCAACAAAATAAATCCTTACATTTGCCTTGATAAAGTCCCTCAGAGGACGAAACACGTTGGCTAAGAATAATTTTTCCACTTGTCTTTTCATTCATTTTGCTCCGTTACATATACACTCTGTCTGAAAGTAATTTACACACACACACACAAACACACACACACACACACACACACGCATATATATATATATATATATATATATATATATATATATATATATATATATGTATGTATATATATATACTCCGTCCTGGGTATGACGATAAATTACACCCGTGTCCTGGGTGAGACGATAAACAAGGCCTTTGATCAGAAGGTTTTGAGGAGCGTGGAACCACCTTTTAATTGCTGGTGTTCCCAGGTACATCCTGACCCGGCGTGGTAGTACCTGTCAGGGTTCCAGCTATTGGCAAATAATTAACCCCCACACTGGGGTCAAAACACTATGAAAGCGTAAAAAGAAGTTTCCATAACAGAAATCATTTTTTGTAAAAAATTATTACCCGCTATACTTTTTGAAAAAAAAAAATCCAGCAATACATTTTTGGGGAAAAAAAGTGTTACTAGTAATAAAAATCTTGTCGGCATTAAATAACCCATTGAGGTTGACATGCCATAAAACGTACCGTACCAAACCAAACACACACACACACACACACACACACACACACACACACACACACACACACACACACACATATATATATATATATATATATATATATATATATATATATATATATATATACTGTATACCCCCGCTAGAATCTGTTCCTGCATTTCATTAACATCCAAATATTTATAGACTGAAATATCAGCAACCCGCCCCGATAATTTGGAATTATCTGCCTTTTAATTCCGGGTAGTATGATCATTTTGGTTGTTACACTCATAACTCCCTGACATTCTTCAGATGTTTGTCGTACACAGTATTCTTCTGTTTTCCATGTTTACGGGTAGATAACTTGTATCCGTAAATTCTCTTTAGTCTATTTCATCGTTTGTGTCTTTTGAAGTTTCTTTCACTGAATCAAAATATTTGACATTTTAGCCCTAACCGACCGCAAATTGCCAGAGAAACAGTTGTGACCAACATTTTGAGCTATTTGCCATTTTGTCTCGTAGACAACTGGGTTGAAAGTTTAAATCTAATGTTCGTAAAGTTATGAGATGTCGTTTCTTTAATTAATCTCGATTGAATAAATCTGGATCAAAATTCCGAGAAAGTACGATGACAGGCGCCTGAAGAAGGCCCGAGAGATCAACGGTTGAAACGTTGGGATCATAACAATGTATACTAATTGAAATGGAAAGGTATAGCTTAATGAAAATTCCAAGTTATTCTATAAGTATATAAATGTATATACGAAGGGATGCTGAAAGGTTCTCGGCCCGAGCAAGAAGGAGTTTTCTGAAAATTTCTGATGTCTGGACAGATTTCAGGAAGTGGATCAAGCTGAAAACTATATTGGAATATACCATATTACATTACTATATATAAAACATGATAAAAAAAATTATTGTTAATTTTCTCTCTTTCTCTCTCTTAATAAAACTCTGGTGAAATAAATTATAACTAATGGAACCTTAAAGTGGTGTGTTTTTTCTTTAAATGATATATATATATATATATATATATATATATATATATATATATATATATATATATTACTTTGGGTAGGTTCTCTATCAATATTTTGACTGCTGTCAAAGTTAAATTTTAAATCTCTAATTCCGACACTGAACACAGTCCATACACCGCACTTGAAGAAGACTACCGCACTTCGCGTTGGTTGAAAGAGATCTATACTCATGTGAAGTAATTTTAAATTTTGTTGTGTAATTTATATGCTCTGTTATAATAAATGCACTGAGCTCTTTTTGTGGATCGACTCTAATATTTGATATAACAAGGATTCACTTGGATTTTATACCAACGGATTTATTATATATATGTGTAGTACACACACACACACACACACACACACACACACACACATATATATATATATATATAGTACAGGTAATATATATATATATATATATATATATATATATATATATATATATATATATATATATATAATTTAAAGGAAAAAACAGACCACTTTATGGTTCCATTAGTTATAATTTATTTCAGCAGAGTTTTTATTTTTCTCTGGATCTTCAGACTTCACTAACTAATGGAACTTTAATGTGGTTTGTTTTTTCTTTAAATTAAATTAATCGCTCTGGCTTAACATTGAGCTCTCCGGATTTCATCACCCTTGGGATTATCCATACGGATTACCAAGATTTTCGTTACTTAAATATATATATATATATATATTTGCTTTATTTGTATATATTTATGACGATGTGAACGCATAAACCCATATAATCAATATAAAACTAATATGTATATCTACATTTGAACATACAATGTACATATAGAATAATATAGCAGTATTTTACATCTAAAATGTCGAGTGATTTTTTACAAATGACTGTTTAGTGAAGAGGCTGGCGTAAATAGATACATAGATAAGCACGACTGCCATCCATCAATAATTCCATATATTGAAACGTTCAAATAGGTAAAGATATGAATAAACTTAATACGATTGCAGACAGACATGATCAATTTAGTCCTACCCTTTAGGTGAAACTCTGGAAAGGTAAAAAAGAATTGTTTCATTTCTTTTTTCTAAGTTGATTCATTTCAGTTCCGTCAAAAAATATTTGCAGGTTTTGTTCAAGGAAGAAAAAGTCATAGAAAAATATTCCAGTTTCTGAATATTACATGTTTCAAGATATTTTATAGCGACTAAAATTCAAATTGTATTAAAACGGATTGTTTGGCGGCATATCAACACCTCTGTGGGTTATTTAATTCCGAAATCTAAATATTTTGTACGCAATTTTATCCCCTCAACATTTTGTATATAATTTTATACTATAAGGGCAAACATATTTTTTTTTATATACACCCTTTAATTAATTGAATCAAAACGAATTATTCCGTTGGTATTTAATTTTTTCGTATTTTTCCAATGAAACATGACCCAGTGCACACATTAGTTCTTCGTATGTCCATTCCACGTAGTCTTTCATTGCAGATTGACTACAGATTCTTGGTTGGTTTTAAATCAGGATAGTTTCCTGGTCAGTCTATAGTACTTTGATTGGCTCACTGGTAAGCTATGCCATTGTGTTCCTGCACCATTACAATTTTCGTGGAGTAACGTCCATCGCAGACAATGGCCGTAGGACAACTAATCGATAGTCGAGACAATAGTGTCTGAGCGTGATACATATCTGATGCAATCACGGATGGCGCAATATTTATCAAGGTCAAATAAATTTCATCATGCACATCGAAAATAGATTTGTATTACTGCACACCACTGAAAATGACCTAACCTGAGAAAAAATAGAAATCGATTACACCCTGTCAGTCCAGTAGGTCTAAAATTGGCTGTATGGTGAAAAATGGAAACTAAAGTGGTTGTTTCAATTAATTTGCACAAGGGTGTATATATAGTTTGTAGATGATAAATATAGATAATTGTTGGCAATTTTAAAAAGTGTATTGTTGGTAATTTAAAAACAAATATGTATTTCTGGTAATTTCGCTATAAAAATGTACTGTTGATTTTTGTTTGGGCTTTCACTATTTACCCATAGCCGGGACCCTAACTGGTGCTACCACACTGGGTCAGGGTGGGCCTGGAAACCACAGCAATTGAGAGGTGGTTCCATGCTACTGAAAACCTCCAATCTCCCGATCAGAGGACTTGCTGCTGGATGTAGTTTATCGTCATACCCAGGACAGTGTAATTCATGGTAAATATGCAAATGATACAGGTGACAAAAGAAACGGGTGCGTTTTCGATTATATTCATGAAGTTTAGTTTAGTTTGACACAAGGATACAACAGCTGGGCACTCGGTAAAGATGAAAGTAACTTCTCGCAACAATTTGCAAGACGAATTTAAAAACCATCATTTTATGACATGTAGTGATCACTTATTTCTGAATATGACATCGATCTTTATATTGATTGAGATGACTAGCGATTGGACCAAATATTGTCAGTAATAATGAGTGTAGTGATATCATTTTCGAATCGTTACCATTTGCGTCAACTTTTGTGCCGCCAAGGCAGACACATCTCACAATAGACGCCTAGAGAGTTGTTCAGATTTCTTTTGCATCTTTTTAATCTTTTCCCCTCGTCTATGCGATAGTTCTTGTATTGGTCTTGTGTATTCATCAGATAATATGCCAAATCCAAAGAGTATATCTCAGTTGAAAAGAGGGTGCTTTTGCCTGGAAGCAAAAGCGGCCATTTTGGCGTCTATTCCACAAACCCTACCTGCCCATCTTTGCAAAGCACCAAAGCAATCTACAAAGAAGACATTGATCTTAGAAATCAATTTCAATGCTCTTCACGTCTCCGTCTCGACATCGGGTCAATGGCGCCAAATTTTACTCAAACAAGTATCTCGACTATTCTGACATTCCAGCCTGCATTTTTCGCGTCAATTGCGAAAGACAAATTTTTGCACATTCTAGAATGAAAATGTACATGGAAAATAATAAATAGATTACAATAACCCTTTTCCCTGTATCTGTCTGTATTTCTGGGATGATGTACACTATTTACATTATTCGGACGATTGTCCTCATCTTTGTCGCTATATTTATTACAACGTTTTGGCCGTTGTACCTTATCTCAGAACAATGACAGGATCCAAAAAGTTGTGAGTTCAATACGGTTAAGGCGGTGGAAAACTTGGAGAAGGGAATTAACAGGAGTTAACTGATACCTATTAGACATGGCACATGGAACTAGGACAGTCTATACCAGTGAGCGAAATAAAGTGTTCAGTTCGACATTCCAACAACCTGAAGAAGGCTGGAGCGAACAACGCTCGAGACGTTATAATAATTATGGCCACATAGATGAGGACAATAGTCCGAATAATGTAAATAGTGCCATTTTCTTTGGTTGTAATTTTTTTCTTCAAAATGGAATGATACATCGGAGGATTCAAGGCCAATATGACTCTTAATAAATGTAAATCTCTAATAAAATATGACGTTCTTGTGGGGTCATGGGAGGTGAAATTTCTCCTGTGTATTTTCCTGTTCTTCAACCATAAAAAACAATAATGAAATAATCTGACAAATAACATGTTTTTTTTGTCTCTGTGTTTGTATTCTAGGAATCACTGTCGGGATAACGACTGGGCCTTTTTTCTCTGTCAGAAAGTAAGTACGATGGATTTTTGATAGAAAGGAGAGAAAGAGATTTGAAAAGGGGAGGACAGAGAGACAGAAAGAGATATAGACAAAGAGAGAGAGAGACAGAAAGGGAGAGAGAGACTGGAAAAGAGAAAGATAGAGAGAAAGAGAGAAAGAGAGAGAGAGAAACAGAAACAGGGAGAGAAAGAGAGAGACAGAAAGAGAGAGACAAAGAGAGAGAAAAAGAGAGAGAGACTGAAAGAGAGATAGAAAGTGAGATAGAAAGACAAAAGGAGCAAGAGAGAAAGAAAGAGAGAGGGAGAAAGAGAGAGAGACAAAAAGAGAGAAAGTGAAAAATATATGCAGAGAGATTGTGTGAAGGAAGAGAAACAATGCCTTTGTGATAGAAAGAAATATGAACTGAGATATGGATATCAGTAGGAACATTATACATAATATATATATATATATATATATATATATATATATATATATATATATATATATATATATATATATGTGTGTGTGTGTGTCTGTATGTAAAGCATATTTAGATAGAAATTTTATATTATTCACTGTGTCGTGCGAGAAAATTTTTCTCTCTCGAATCTATCGTACATACTTAGAATATTGCTGTCACATATGGTCAGGTACCCCTGCTATTTACCTTGAGCTCCTTGATAAAATCCCAAAAGAATTAGCAATATTATCGGTCCTGATCTGGCGGCTCGTCTCCAGTTACTTTTTCACCGCCATAAGGTTCCCTCCCTGTGTCTTTTCTATAAATACCTTCATGCCAATTGTTCGGATGAGATCTTCGCTATGGTACCTAGACGTTTTGAATTTAAGCGCAGTACTTGACTGACGATGATTTCTCATCAATATAGCGTTTAGTTGGCTAGATGTAACCGTAAGATCTATGCTTAAAATGTCTTTTCTCGCACTTCTCACTTGTGTAACGCCCTTTAATCTTCAAAAATTTAAATGCAATGTCAATCGCTATCTACTATCCTCCTAATTCTTCTTCTTCTGTTTTCTACACACTTGTGCATTAGTGGATTTACTACCTTGCTTGGGGTGAACTTGATTAAAAAAAACAGTTTGCATAGAATTCATACTTTTATTTGTATTTCAGTTATGGAAAGGAAGCTACAAGAATTATTGCAGAAGGTAGGGAAGGAAAGCGAGAAGAAAGGACTAAACACTAATTGCGAAAAAAAACTGAATGTATGTTTGTTAAAAAAAACCCCCCAAAATAAAACAACTCAACATGCAAATTACAAATTGGAGAAAACAAAATAGGACAAGTACAGCAATTGAAATATTTTGAAAGCGTGACACGGAAATCCCAATACGCATTGGGATTGAGGAAGTATCTTTCCAAAAACTTAATAAAGTATTAAGAAACTGAAAAGTTTCGTTAGTAAAGGCTGGACAATCTCCTCACAGAGGAAGAAGAGAGTTGAAGCAAGAGAAACAAAGAAAAGAGTACTGAAGTGTTATGTAATATCAGTCCTCCTGTATGGCAGTGAATACTGGACAATCTCCTCACAGATAAAGAAGAGAGTTGAAGCAAGAGTAACAAAGAAAAGAGAGCTGAACTGTTATGTAATATCAGTCCTCTTATATGCCAGTAAATGCTGGACAATCTCCTCACAGATGAAGAAGAGAGTTGAAGCAAGAGAAACAAAGAAAAGAGTACTGAACTGTTATGTAATATCAGTCCTCCTCTATGGCAGTAAATGCTGGACAATCTCCTCCCGGATGAAGAAGAGAGTTGAAGCAAGAGAAACAAAGAAAAGAGTACTGAACTGTTATGTAATATCAGTCCTCCTCTATGGCAGTAAATGCTGGACAATCTCCTCACAGATGAAGAAAAGAGTTGAAGCAAGAGAAACAAAGAAAAGAGTACTGAACTGTTATGTAATATCAGTCCTCCTCTATGGCAGTAAATGCTGGACAATCTCCTCCCGGATGAAGAAGAGAGTTGAAGCAAGAGAAACAAAGAAAAGAGTACTGAACTGTTATGTAATATCAGTCCTCTTATATGGCAGTAAATACTGGACAATCTCCTCAGCAAGAGAAATGTGATTCTGCAGAAGGATGATAAGAATACCATAAACCGAACATGTGAGCAACGGTGAAGTTCTAGAGACACTGGAAAAAGGAAAGTTATACTTAACATCATGAAGAGAGAGTTGACATTTCTATGGCACATAATGAAGAAAGAGCACTTGGGATATTGAATCCTCACAGGGCAGATTGAAGGCAAAAGGGGGAGAGGGAAACAATACAGGAACCTAACTGGTGAACTTGAATGAATAGATGGTGGATTTTAGGAGTGATAGCAAAAAGACAAAATTTATAAAGCGCTACAAATGACGGGAAATTGTGGAGAGCCATGATCGCCAACTTCCTGAAGTGACACGGTACATAGAAGAAGAATGAGAAAAAGAAGGAGAAGAGGAAGAACGTGAAGAGGAAGAAGAGGAAGAGAAAGAGGAAGAAGAGGAAGAAAAAGAAGAGGAAGAGAAAGAAGAGGCATCAGAAGAATAAAAAGAAGGAGGAGAAGAAGAGAAAGAAGAAGAGGAAGAGGAAGAAGAAGAAGAGAAAGTGGAAGTGGAAGAAGAGGTACAGGAGGAAGAAGAGGAAGAAAGGAAGAGGAAAAAGAAGAAGAGGAGGAAGAAGGAGAAGAGGAAGAAGAAGAAGAAAGAGAAGAAGAAGAAGAGGAAGAAAAAGAAAGAGAAGAAGAAGAATGTTTTTAAAGTTGGATGCTTGTTTGCTTTCATGTTTTTGGCTCTTAATATTTTCTTAATATTCTGCATTTTTTCTGTTTATATTTTCCCCGCCATCTTTTTCCGACGTTACTTTTCTTTTAATTTTCCTCAAATCTCATTTTACCATATTCTTATAGCCAAATTATTCTTTTTTGATTGTCCTATGATCTCTGTTGAACTTTTATGCAATTTCTAACATTGTCTTCCATCCAATCAATAACTATAATATCCCTTTAGGCATTATATATTTCTTACGATACATCTGCAGTCGATCTATATGTAACATTTACAAAAATAATATCATTAACTATACTTTTATATTTATTTCACAATATCAAGTAAGTTATTGTAACTTTTATTTCCAATAAAAAACATTAGAAGTTGAAATTCACTGGGTACATTCATCATAAATATACCCCAGAAATGTTATCAATTTTATTGAGGAAACATTGACTTGCATAATGAAATCTGACTTATAGTGATTTTCCAAGTTTAGTAGTTTAGATGTGACAAGAGGCCGAAAGTATGGGACACCCAGTGAGGATCGAACTCACTACTCAGTCGTAATTGTTCTAGCGAGACAAGCTTGCTAACCATTACACCGCTTCAAGGTGCCCAGTAGATGTGGCACAAGGCCAAAAGTATGAGGCACCGAGTGAGGATCGAACTCACTACTCAGTCGTAATTGTTTTAGCGAGACAAGCTTGCTTACCATTACACCACCTCGAGGCGCCCAATCTGACTTATTATATGCATATATACAGGGTGTATCAAAAATAGCTTTACAAACTTTGGTCACGGGTTCTTCACAACAAAACAAGGTGGGTTATGTAAATGTGATTGACATTATTCCTATTTTGAAATGATAATGATGTAAGGATAAAAGTGCAGTGTGATTTCTGGAAGAGAAATTGACATTCAAAATAGTATTATCAGGTTGCAACTAATTCTGGTAGTCTCATAAACTATTACTAATGTGTAGTGAGCTTGATCTTTATTAGGCGTTCTAGTCCCAAATGGTCTTGTACCAAATTAATCTCAGTTTGCTTCATACGTAATCGAGTTCCTACCAGGCTTAGAAAGATTAGTCAAGTCACTGATAGCAAATTAATCCTCAAAGAGTGTTCAATGATTTTGGCCCTGTACCCGAATAAGTGAATAAAAGTCCATTTTATGAAACTAACTTCAGTAAAATATCACTTTGTCCACCCCTCCTAGAAACGAGTGAAAAGTTGGAGACCAAATTCGGTTTGGAAACGCAATCTGAAACAGCCGTGCAGCCTCGCGTCCGTTACCATTTGCGCGTCCGTATGTAAAAATCGTAACTGCCTGCTCACGATATAAATATCCTGTCATTGTTAAACGGAACTCTTCTCAATTCTCTCACAACTCCACACGTTAGACGTTGAAGACAGACTAACCACAAATGTACACGAATGACAAATGTAAACTCGTCTACGTGGCAACACAGCGCCATCTGCCGTAAACTTTCTTTAAATTTAATAACTAAAAAACGAAGCATATTCGAACATATCTTCATATGGACTTTGTCAGGAGTCCACCTCCAAAATTTGTAAAAATATTTTTCATACACCTTGTGTGTGTGTGTGTATATATATATATATTATAGTAAAAAGAAAGAACAGTAAGATATATAATCCAGTATTCTTGTATTTTTACAAAACAGTGCTCAATGTAAATTCATAGACCATAATTGATACAATAATAGTTAATAAAAATGAACACGCTACCGCCCCTGTCTAAATGATTAGATTTCTCTGTATCCTTGGAAACAAAAACTATGAATTATATGTGCGTTTAAAACTCAGTAAATTAAAAAATAAGTTATTCCAAAGTTCGCTTGAAGATGAAACAGAACTAATACTTTTAATTTAATTATATAATTAAATTTGAAGTTTTTAGCTTCGGTTTTTGAAACATGGTAATTCCTTTGTACCGGAGGAACCATATTTTAAAATTAGTTAATTTATAATATATATATATATATATATATATATATATATATATATATATATATGTGTGTGTGTGTGTGTGTGTGTGTGTATGTGTATGTATATATATATATGTACGTGTATATATATATATATATATATATATATATATGTGTGTGTATGTACCGCAAGAAAGAAATCTAAAAGAGAAAGTAATGAATAGATAACGGAAATATTTGAAAATGGAAAGTGAATCGGTGTAAGTAGATATACACATACATATAAGATAAAAAAAGAAAGCAAGTGAAGGAGAGGGGGTGGACGTTAACAAATGGAGAAAGTAAGTAAAACCCCAGTTAAACGCAGACAAAAGTCAACGGAAAATCTCCAAATTAGAAAATTTCTTTCTTTCTTTATTCACAGGCACATTTTAGTTTAATGAATCTCCTAATTTTAGTCTCAAAATTATCGAAACAATTTATGAAATAATCATCCTCTCTTTAAAGGTCATTACTGAAAGACTCACAATCAAATAAATCTTTTCTGCTTGTCTAAAGATATTTAGCAAAAACAAGACAAAATCAATGATTTTCTATCATATAAATATAGTCGTTATATTTTTCATGCTAACAATGGACATCACATATAATAATTGGAATGAAAATCCAACCGTTTTTATTTATTATGAAAAATAATTGAGAATCATAATTTCTCCTGAAAATTCGAAAAGAAGAAACAAAAATTTCTTTTTTTTTTTAAATTTCATTTTACTTCTAAGATAGTAAAATAGCTCAGTACATATTTTATTGTTTGTAATTCGTTTTTCAACATCATGGCGCAAATTGTGAGGATCGATTTTCTATATCTTAGGTTTTTGATATCTGGAAATACATTGGATATTAAGCACAATAACGACGATTCCAAATAGAGGCGATGCTTTTTCAGTAAATTCAATTCTGCCATATAGTTGTTTTTTTTTATTTTTTATTTTTTTTTTTAACAAAATTAATGATTGACAGATTTTTCTTAACCCAGACTACATAATTGACGCTAAGAAATTTGGCGGATTTGACTCCTGTTTCAGATTTCGGATATCCAACATGCATACCCCTCGCCGTTCATTTGTTTAATTTAGAACGTCTATTTTATACAGATGATTATTGCTATAGAAATAGTTGCTGGAAATACGATATATCTTGTCATTCCAATATAGAATTACTATACACGCGATATAGCACTTAAGCACACAGATGAATAAAATTACGGACATATATATGTTTGAGATATTATTTACATAAATGAAAGTAAAAATACTTTATTCATGGGGAGAAAGAGATGCACATTAGAAGACATACAAAAGACAAGACATTAATGTTTTACTTGTTAGTTGGCTTGGTCATAAATTGCTTCAACGATGTGATTCGCCGACGAATGGGTGAGAGAAAATGGAAGTCTGTAGATTTATCGGTTAGAAAGATTAGCATCAACTAGAGAGGTGGATTACATTTCTTACCTCTGCTATACTTTCGTATGATGCATTTTTACCTTCGACATGTATATAAATTATAGCTGACTGAGAGGCAGATAATTAAATTTTGTATAACTACAATGCGAACGAGTTTCTTTTTTTTCCTATGCAATGATTTTCTGAGTAGACGGCTGTTCAATTGATAAATATATTTTAAATTGCAAAGAATAATATGTTTCCTTTCTGGGTGTGAAAGAGTCACTACATATGAGTGTAATATAATTGCAGATCCCCCTAACGAATAGACGGATTGATTTCTGGAAGGGCTCGTCTACGAAATTCTGGATACGTGATGCTCAAGGCAGCACCAATCAGTTAAATGACAAACTTTATATTTGCATTAATTCCATATATATGGCCTGGCGATTGCGTTTAGCATGAAACAAACAGTCGCCTCTGGGCGGTGACACCAATGTCCACTTATCTATCTATCTATCTATCTATCTATCTATCTATCTATCTATCTATCTATCTTAATGATATTTCTCAAGCAAAGCAATGAAGTTACTAGGACGCAAGGTGTTACTGAGTGTTAGAGAATATGAGAGGACAATAAAAAGATAAGAATTAGGAAGATAGAAGATATATATATATATATATATTGTGCATTTAAGCATAAATCCTTCATTTATACATGTTTCATTAAAGACTACAATCAGGGTACTAGGATTAAACTTTTTATTTAATTTTTCTTGTGTTCGAATAAGTGTTTTTTTTAGGATACAGAGCGTGTAAGAACTGTTCAAATGTTCAATAATTCCGAGTGCTTTCGGCTATACTTTTAGCCATCATCAAGGATGATTTTATTTAATTGGGTGTATGGGTTGTGTGTATGTTTCTTGAGTTATAAGGATGTTTTATTTTCCGAACACAGGACATTTTGACAGTTTCTACACACATGTTCGAACACACACACACACACACACACACACACACACACACACACAAAAAAAAAAAAAAAAAAAAAAAAACAAAAAAAATAAATAAAAAGCTTAATCGCAAAACCTTGTCTGTCATCTTTAATGAAAGATATATATTCTGGAGGCACTTTACATCGGGTCCCTTAAGTCTTCTTTGTG
The DNA here is from genome assembly GCA_963932145.1 of Acanthosepion lycidas. Classification (NCBI taxonomy): domain Eukaryota; kingdom Metazoa; phylum Mollusca; class Cephalopoda; order Sepiida; family Sepiidae; genus Acanthosepion; species Acanthosepion lycidas. The sequence continues at coordinate 12,661,665 of OZ010591.1, forward strand.
TAAACAACGTGAGTGTTTGTTGGGGCTCGCTGTCATTTGTCTCTAGTTCCTTTTGCTATTTTTTTCTCCTCCCACAACTTCCTTTTATTTTTTATTGTACATTTAAATTAAATCTCCCGTTGAAGCCTGAAGAGCGGGAGCGAAACCGGTTGCTTGTCCCATTTTTAATATGTCTCGTAATATTAAGTTTTATACTTTTATTTCGATCATTAAATTTTGTACCTACAAAAATATCTTTAAATATATATATATATATACCCTTGGAAAAGGTATTAATGCTCTTCATTTCCTCCCAAGTATGGGTAAATAGCAGGACAAACTAGATTCTATAGCCTTGGATAGTAACTGGTCTCGGAGAAGGACAACTATGAATTCAAAACCTGCGGAAGTTCGTTTGGGGTCCTTGTGGCACATAGTGCACCGGTTCTCTGCATTGGACCCTCTAAAAAGTGTTGTTTGATAACTGCACAAAGCCTTCACCATTATAATCAAAAGATATGTGCAGGTTGTCTGACTGTCGGTTCCTAGGAACTAAGTTTCTTGATCCTCATACATCGATAAACGACAGGAGAATCCTGCATATATATATATATATATATATATATATATATATATATGTATGTATATGTATGCAAATGTAAGTAAAATATTTGTAAATGTATGGAAATCATAGATATATTCATGCAAAATCTCATGTAAATTCATGTGAGTCTGTGAATTGCTTGCTGTATGTAACGTACACACAGAGTTTAACCATTGTGTAATAGTTGCACTGGAATAATCAGTAAATAAATGAAAATCAACAGAACATGTGAAAAAAGCAAACAAACACATAAAATGAACTCTTGTGAAAATGAAGAGAGAAAAATGAAGCGTCAAGTAAATAAAGGGAAATAACTCACTTGTCCAGTTTAATCTCTTTTCGTACCCGGCACGGCACGGCGTTCATATTACACTTGCCATTTTCCATATCCCGGTAGCGGACGTAAGGAATTTCTTCGAGGGTGACAACTCGCATGAAGAATTTCTCAGGCTTCCCCACGGGTGGCACTGTCGAGTTTCCTGGCCACGTGATATCATGCATCACCAGACCGTTGTTGTCCCATTTGCCTACCTGCAGAAAAAGCAACAGTCGCTCAAACAAACGGTTCTCTTTCACACGAAAATCATTAAAAGTAAAAAGAAAAAAATACAGACAAACAAGAAAATCAACTTGGAAGAGACAGAAAGAATACATTGTTGTCGACTTTTGCAGTTTTAAATGGATTACCTCAAGGAATAGTCATTTTTTTTAAAATAATTCCCTTCACTTTTTTCCCCAAATATGATAATCTGTTTATAAATTCAAATTTGAGATGACATGGTCTTTTTATGTCTAATCTTTTATCCTAAATTTTCTTGTTTATATTATCGCGATGTTTGTAGTTGATATCTTTTACGTAATTTAGATTAACGAAATTCGGAACAAAACAGCAACTTCGAACGAGAATCAAACTAGTATCTTATACCACAGAAGCTTTCTATGCCATAAAGCGTACATACAACTTTGATTAGGAGGTCAGAGTTGTAATAAAAATGTCATTTTAAGGAACAACGAAATATAAAGACGTTTGGAATAAGCAAAAGAGATATTAACAACTGAAATGATCAATAACACCACTATACAAATTCTGTAGTAAAGTGGAGGCTAATGACCAAAATGATATATAAGTTAGCACGTTATAATATAGATACGAGTTTGAGTAACGTCCCAAACTGCTTCTCAATCGTAAATTCCTCTACTTTAATTTTAATGCCGAAGCACATATCAGCTGGAAATGATGAAGACACTCTTCTATAAATTATTGTAATTTTATCTTAAAAGAATAAATAACAAAGAACGTACTTATTAATTTTTGAGTGAATTTCCGCACCAGTAGAAGCTGGTGGCTCCCGCTGGGGACCAAGTGACAGCAAGTCTCCTCAGTATTCTAGTAATAGAAAAAGTAAGTTCTTTTGGTATTTTAAAATTCAAACAGACCATCCTAACTAGACCAGGAGATAAAATCTAGTCATGGTAAACAAAGAAAGGAAGATCTGTCTAATTGTTGTAGTCGTAACAGTGGACCACAAGAGACGTAAAAAAGCTTCATAAAATATGAATACCTTGCCAAAGAACTAAAAATAAAATATAATAGGACGGTGACGGTTGCACCTATGATTATGGAAGCACATGGAACACAACCGAATGCTCTTGGGAAAAGACTGAAAGAAATGGAAATTCAATGAAAAACTGAAACTGCTCACTCAACAGTATCAGTGAAATTAGCAAAGCTACCGAGGAGATTTCTGGAGTATTTAAGGAGCTTGCTGTCGCTTGATTCCCTGCAAAGCTCACTAAATTCTAGTGAGATGAAAATACAATAGAAATAAAGAGTAAAGGAGAGATAGAGACTGCTAATGATGATGATGATGATGATGATGATGACGATGAGTGTAAGGTAGCGTGACGGCTATCAGCACAAGAAATGCAATCAGCAAACCAATTTCAACTGAGTTCTGTTAGCATAACTTTGGGATAAGCACGAATTCACCTCTCCCTGCACTCTGTACAATTACCAGTTATTTCAGCAAAAGATATCTCGTGGTTGACAATAGAAGAGAACGAGTGAGTAAATACTTGTGTAGTATGTGAACCACATCAGGAGATACCAGTGGTGTGAATCGATTATAATATAAATAAAAAACGAAAGAAGATTTGATCCGTGGTGACCCCAGTATGTAGTGGGTTTTTTTCCTAAGAGATAACAACGTAAGCTTTCTATTCGGTGTCACATCAAAATATCAAAAGGTCAAGATACACCAAAGGGTTGAACTAGAAGACGTACTCATCGCCACCATGTGCAAAATCAAGCCTCGAAGCAACGTAAACAGTAAGGTAACCCAAATAAATTAGTAGACACACAGACACGCACAACTGGATTACATAAGGTTCTATAGGCGCCCGACCAATAAGGAGGGAGGTAAAACTCTACACATCTTCGTCAAAAATTTGAACATTCGAAGAAGGCTCCCCCAAACACACATACCCTCCACGGCCGACGTTAATTTTATGGAATAAAGCGTAAATAAATGATTATTTTACGTATAGGGAGGTGGCTAAGTGGTTAGAACCTTCGCAGTCTGATCATAAATCTCACCATGGTTGATTTGTCAGGATGACGAATCGACTTCCTGTTGTCACTGGACTGGAGGGTTCGATCCCAGCGTGCGGCAACATTGAAAAATAACTGAAAGTCATATCACAGGTTCATCCAAAATGAAATTGGGTAAACAGAACTCTTGTGCTCCGTCGATAACTGTGCAAGCACGAAGTCACAAGACATCGTGGCCGAGGGCTCGAGTGTGCTGGCTTTGTTCAAATTGTTGATCACGATAGATAACACTGTCTCTCCCAGAAACTGTAGCTAAGGTCTGCTCTACATAGCTGCAATATAAACCACAGGTGGGCTCTGTGGGTGTTGAACACAACAAAAATGTGTTTGAGTGAGTCTGTTATAGGGATTGTCTCGCCGTCCTAGTAGACGGCTATTTCTTGGGGGCCGTCGATAGCTGTGCTAGCACGAAGTCACATGTCATATCTCCCAGAAACTGTAACTAAGGTCTGCTCAGAATAGTTGCAGTATAAACCACAGTTGGTTCTGAGGGTGTTGAACAAACACAAATGTACCTGAGCGAGCGTCTGCAATAGGGATTGGCAAGCCGTCCTAGAAGGACTACTACTAGTAATTTACGTATGAAAAATTCAGTCTCGTATTTTTATCAGACGTCTATGAGTTTACACTTGGATAGAGCACTTTAAATTATCTAGCCAGCAATGACAGTAAACATCTATTATATTAATTGTCGACAAAACATTCGTCTTATCTTCCATAATATCAGCTTATAAATTTAATTCTTTATGTGATTAAAAAGTGAAATTAATAAGAAAAAATATATGCGAATAAATTGGATAAAATACGAGACTTACACTTTATATTTTCAACCTTACGAACTGCCAAATCTTTACCATTGTTGATTTTAGCCTAAAATTTCGTCTTGATGGAGTGAGGAAATGATAAAATCTGTTAAGACTAAGGGTTTTTCATTCTAAATGTACATCTATTGAAACAAGAGAAAAAGACAAATAAGTAAGCTTATGTAATAGGATATAGATAATGAAAAATTCCGGCATCTTCTTCTCTAAATAGCAAAAACACGAGAAGAGCATAAAACATGCAGTGGCGATTCAAATATCAGACATAAATTTCGAACATGTCATCCAAACGCCGTGTACTTTATTACTAATAAAACGCGTTTCTCTGCAATCTGACGCGTGCCATATTTTTATGAAGTAAAATATTTAAAAAAAACCATCTAGGAAATATTGGTTAGTGAAGGGACCAGTATAAAAAAATAGCCAGTATGGTTTGGTAATCTGAGTGTGGAATTCTTTCTGAAATGTTCTGAATGAGTGTTTGCCATGTCGAGAAAGAAAACTCATAACGGCCATTAAATGTACCTACATAAAAAAACAAAACAAACAACAAAAAACAGAAAAACAAATGCAGTTGCCCTTTATCAAGGAGCTGGTGAAAAGTTAGCGGGTAGTTAATAATAATGGCTGAAATTTGAGGAAGATCGGCTAACATATCGCTCGGAACAAGATGATATTTTGATGGAATAATGACTTAAGTTTCTTCTGTTTGCTTAAGGACGTAGGTGTTTCAGAAAAGCAAAAGCCTGTGTAAAGTCAAAAAGTAGTAAGAAGTACAGGTTTTATATTTTGATTCTAAAATATGCTGATGACTCAAGTGTCTGAATTTTTTTTCTAAATTATGTCCTTGCTCGGTAGCTAAGATAGTTGCATATTTGGCCCTTTCTTCTCTAATTTCCCCATAGCGATATGATTAAATGAACACTGATAGAAAATAAAATTGCAACACTAAATATGTTTCAATATAGTCAAATAAAAAGGTACAAACGATATAGCTGCATTACAATAAATGAACACATCTAAATGGCCACTCGTATCTGAGGATGACCATCTACTAGGGCGGCTAGCTAATCCCCGTTGAAGCCACCTGCTCAGGCATATTGTACAAGAACACAGATCCCACCTGTGGTTTATACCGCAAATATGCTAAAGCGGTCTTAGTCATTGGAAGAGTGCGCGTTATCTATCGTGATTAACAGTCTGAATCAGGCCAGCACGCTCAAACCCTCGGTCACGATGACTTGTGACTTCGTGCTAGCACAACCATCGTCAGCTCCCAAGAGTTAGGTCTACCGTGGTATGGTTTTTAGGCAGCTTCCAAAGGTGCCGCACCCTGGGGTCGCCTCCTCCAGACCGACAATATTAGGAAGTCACCTTCTTGACAAATCGACTATGGTCAGATTCGAACCCGTGTCTCATGGTCAGAAATCGAACGTGAACATAGAGAGATAGACTAATAAAAGTACTAAACCTAAAATATGGGGGTATATCAATGGCACTCAGATCCTAATGCATTGGGCATTGACACAGGAATGTGCTCTCGTATGCATTATTCCATTCACCTTGATCGTGTTGTTGCCTTACAGTAATAGTTGTAGGCGGGCTAACTGAACGAGTTAGGCATCATCTCATCCTGTTTCTTGTTCAATGCGAGACAGATCTAGCGATTGTGTTGGCGAAAGGTGTCGAGAATCTTACAGATCATGCTGAGTAATGTAGACGAGCTTTATCTTGATAGTACAGCACATCACTTTCCTGTTACAGGAATGACATCAGAACGAGTGCGAACATATATAACACTGCTCGACTTTCCCTCCACAAATACCAAATGCAAGCAAGTGTTGCTATTTCACCCTAAACGATAATACCGTGTGATTTGGATGTATATACTTTGGAATGTATTGCTCACACGGTCGATGTCGCACACGTAAACGATTATCACATGCATAAAGGAAGAGAGTGCTCTCACCACTGAATGCTATAGGGTTCTGTTCAATCTCGCAACAACACAGGAGACATACACAACAGTTGTTGCTTAAGCGGATCTGGCTAGAGGCATGCTTGTGTCTGTAGTTAGTGTTGACACTTCTGGTCTTACATTTGATCTGACCTGTGTTGCCGACACCGACGTGTGTAAATTGGTGAGCATCTCTACTCGGTGGTCGTCCAGAACCTGGTCTACGAGTTTAGGAATGTTCATTTGACCACAGTTTTGCTAGCATTGAAACTCTATCTACATGTTGTGTTGAACAGTCATAAGAATTCTTGAAAACGTCCATTCACCCTCTCCAAGACACACAGTACGGTTACCTCTCATTACAAGAGGAACTCGGATTCTTGACACGTAGCATGACACCGGCCTGCATTGGTCCCTTTCACTACCCTGGATTTTATTGTAGCAGGCATCACCTTCTATAACTTGTGTACAGATGATGCACTGCTATAATTGTTACACCGTTACAAGAGTGTCAAAAACTGAAAACTTAATAAGATTAGCTACTAAAATCTTGCAAGCAAATACTGTACCCAGATCCAAATCAGTAAAGCCCTTCATGGTGTTGAAATTTTATTTTTCGTCAGTGTATGTTACACTATTATGAAAATAGGCAATTTTACTGGAAATACTCTGGTATGTATATTTATGTATATTTGGTTGCGTCTATCAAACGAATATTTATTTCCTATTATAGTTACTGCTGCTGAAATAAATATTTGTATTTATTTCGGAAAAAATGAGAAACGTCTGCGAAAACTAAAATAGACTAAACTTCTTTGTACCCACCGTAAAATGTAATTACTTTGATAATAATAATAAAAAACAAGCAAAGCAAAACAATAAAACACAAAAAAACAAAACAAAAACAAAACAAGCAAGTATTTCAGTGGATTCGATTTAATTATGTTAAAGCTTAATTTAGTCTGGCACAAGGACAGAGATATGGAACCCGAGGAAATGTGCACTGTGGATATTTACAAAGTACAGCTTAGTTTAATACAGGTTCATATTAATGATGTCCGAGTAAGGATTGAACTCACTATTTGAGAATTGATCTGCCTGACGACTATACAATCCTTCGGTTACAGATTTACAGAATGATAATCTCTTTGGTTCATAGCTTCCTGTTCAGCCGGTATAATCCACAGGATACACTTTTCAGACTGCACTAGCATTGATATTTACAATTACAACCAACGCCTCTTGATGTCTCCGTGTAATAATTGTAAATGTATCCTCAAATGAACTAAATCTTTATTTGTTGGTAATAGTGTGTTAAATAAGAGTACATCTTTACTCCTCATCACTTCTCTCAATTTGAAGCGTTATTCTTTTCTATTGATAAGAAAATGTTTTGCTCGTAAATTCTCTTCCAATTCTACTCTTGACTGATCTGAGGTATCTTTGCCTGACTTTCCACTTAGAACAAAGTCACTAGTGAGTGATATGCATATAACTCCGTCGATCATTTTTAAACTGAATCCCCATAAAGCATGTGGATTTGATGGTATCCCTGAAACAGTCCCTTAAGAAATGTGCTCCTGAACTGGCCCTTGCTCTAAACTCCACGTTCAATTCACTGTTGCTTCTTGTTTTTCTACTTGTTAGAATCATTTTCTAGGTTTCCAGTCTTTAAGAACTCAGGCGATTAACATTATACCCTCTCTTTTACTACAGCCTCTATTCAACTCTGAAATAGTTAAACATCTCACATCGTAGGGTCTTCATTCAGACAAGCAATATTTCCTTTCTCTGTGAATATGATAATGATTATTACTAACAATCTTTAGATAAGAATGGTGAAGCTCTGGATGTTGCATTGGATACCACGAAACCATTTGACAGACTTTGGAATGCTCGTCTTCACAACTTGACATGGAAGGATTTTTGATCTGATTCAATCTTATAAAATTGTAAAATGAAAACCGTCTTGAACGGCCACTCTTCTTGATCTTTTCTGCATTAATGCAGGTACCGTATGCCTTTATTTTTGAACCTGAGTTGTTCCTATCTTTTTTTATCAACGCCCTTCCTGATGTCATGAGTTCTTAACTCAGTTCTCGATGCTGATGACCCAAATATTTACTCTTGTCAATGATAACTGGCAGCTGATCTAAAAAAAATGACCTACAAACTGTGGCAGAAACGGCTTGTTAATTTTAACGCCTTCAAAACGAAACTGCTCTTTTTCAATCGTTTGAGAGAACGTATTTTACCTTTCATCATCATGCCTGATGCTACTCGCCCGGAAAGTAAGTCATTATGCCTTCCTGGGATAACATTTTCTTCATACATGAAGTGGAAATATTATATTAGATCAGTTCCTGGGTTTCATGCCAGGAAAAATTAGTTCCCAGTGTTGAGCTGTCATCTCGGTTTCAGTCAGTTTCCCACTGCTGTAATGTAGCTTCGCTGTAGCTTTTCTATAAATATTGTCATGGTAATTGTTTTGATCAGCTTTCATCTTTGGTACCTAGCCTTTACGAATTTAATCGCAGAACTAGATTGGCGGCTAGATCTCACTATTTTACAGTTGAAAAGCTTAGATATAACCGTTAGTTCTATTCTAACGGTTTCTTCTCTCGTACTTCTTGCCTGTGGAACTCTCTTCCAGCTTCTTCCTTTCTAGTCAACTGTGATCTTTAATAATTCAAATGTTATGTCAATATTTATTTTCTGTTCTCTGTTCTTTTATTGATCTCATGTTTTCTTTTTTTCATATGCTTTCACACTTAGTAACGCTTTACATCTTAGTGGCTTTATTGTCTTGTTTCAGGGGAAATAATTAAAAACAATTCATATTGGATTATTAGTTTTTGTCCAATAAATTAATTTCTCTTCAATCAGAAGTCACTGTTCAGTTGTCTTTTTTCTCTTTCACCCTCTCCGGCCATTTTATTTCATTTTCTTTCTTTCTTTCTTTCTTTCTTTCTTTCTTTCTTTCTTTCTCCTCTCATTTTTGATCTTACGTTTTCTCGTTCTTTTTCAATTTCTCCCCCACCCGCCTTCTTTCTCTCTCCTGTTCTCCTTTTATAGCTTCTTTTCTATCTTTCGCTTTTCCTTTTTTGCTCCTCTCTTTCTGTTATACGCCTTCCTTTCCTCTCCTTCTCGCCGATGAAACAAACTAACTTAGACGTGATTCATCACGGTTTTCCAAATGTTACTCTAATCGAGTTTCATTGTATGGCGGCAAATCCGTAGCGCGTCTGAACATTCACAACGAATTTGCTTTACTTAGATAAAAATTAATAACGTTAAAAGATTCAACTTCCACTCAGTGACCAAACATTAGGGATATTGGAATGGAACTGCGCAGGTGCACAGAGCAACGGCATTCTCACATGGGTCACAGCACATATATATATACACACCTCTGTGCAGGTACGATGATTTCAATAGATTATATATTCATACCTTAACACACACACACACAGACACACACCGCATACACACGCATACATACACGTGCGCGCGAGGGTAATGGAAAATTTTCGGCTTTAACTATATCCCAAAATTTCGAATTAAATGTTGGTCAAAACGTGGAATGTTCTGTACCACTTTTCAAATATATATATATATATATATATATATATATATATATATATATATATATATATATATATATATATATATATATCTATATATATAGTTTCTTTTTTAAATAATTTTATAATTTTTTAAAACTTAATACAGATTAAATTTAAAATTGGTAATTTTTAATTTTCAATTTTATAGTAAAATTTAATATTAATTAGAATGATTTCTATTTTAGTCTAACCTTAAGATTAAAGCATTAATTATTATAACCAAAGTTCGTTGTCAAGTTTTTAGAATTCTCATATACTTGTATTTTGATTGATCATTACAGCTTATGTAACAGCGTTTCCCCTATCTAGGAGTGTTTGATTTATTTGAACTTTTAAAAACTCTTTATTCTACATTCAACTCCATCACTTGATAAGACACCAGAAGTGTTCAAACAAAATGGCTATTTTTGTAGTGATTTTATAACATATTTATGTTATAATTTTCGAATAAATTATATATATATATATATATATATATATATTATGATGGCTAAATTGTCATTATCTTATATTGTTTATTTCGCGCATGCGCATTTTTTGTTTTGATTTTGTCGACTGCACATTATAGGAGTATCAGTTTGGCACCGTCTGTGAGAAAAAGAGCATCATGACGCAATTCACTGCGCCAGAAAATTGGAACGGGTATGCTGTACTGCTTGACATTCACACCGGAAGCTCCAATGCGACCATTTCAGAGTGTTTGGGTGTTAATCTGAGAGTTGGATGAGTCTAATGGTGATTACGAAGGTACGGCAGCTCGGAAAACTCGGTCTGAATTTCTTGCCGAGGGCCTCAGACTCAACACGGACGCCCGCATCAAATACCGTGAGGCGGTAGTGCTGCCCTGGGTCAACAGGATGGCTGCTGAAAGTCACTATATCTGACAACAAGACTCTGCACCAACCACATAAGCAGGGGAATCCAGTTATGTCTGTTAGATAATTTATGCGACCACAACACCCCTTACATCTGGCAACTTAACTCCCCAGACTTGCACCCACCTTGATTATTATGTGAGGAGCGCAGTTAAGCGAGAGATCAACAAAACTTGTAACACCAAAGATGAACTGAAGTCGATGATTATGGCAGCATTCACCAACATAATCAAAGAGAACGTCCAGAAGAATTGCAGGAGATTCCAAAGTTGTCTGGATGCCGTAGTTGAAGCAAATGGCGATTTTATTGAATACATTTACTCTTTTATATTTCAATATATTTTTGCGTAATTTTGGTAAATATATCTGTTAAAATCAGATGTCAGTGTTATTTTCATTTTTTACGTTATTTGTAAATCAATTTATCAATCGCACCCTGGTTTGCCGCCGTTAAATATTTTGAACTTAATATCAGGAAGAAACAAGTATGCATAATAAGAATATAATTATTATTTTGAAAAAAATTATGTATTATTTCAATACATGTAAATTTCCCTAAGCAGATAACTGCTATAAGTTTTTGTTTTATTTTTTTGATATTTCTTTGTGTTTTTCAATGACCTTCACAACTGAAAATTATAATATGGTAAATACTAAAATTGGTATAACTTGTCACCCCGAGGCTACTATTACTTGAATGGAAATGCCTTTAGTGTGATGTCAGATTGCAATTCCATTCTAAAAAAGGAAACCTTTTTTAATTTTGTATTTGGTCTAACAAATATTGTATGAGTAATAATAATTATTAAAATAACTTTTATTGCAAATATAAATTAAAATATATGTAATTAATGATAAAATTAAGAGAATTGTTACCTCATCATAAACTGCTTTTCAAAGGTACCCAAAGGGTTTAATGAGTGGGTCTATTATTTTATAAATAGCAACTTGTACAAACGTGTTCTTTGATTTTGTTAAGATCAAGATTTAAAGTTTCTATCTTCTTTAAGATATTAATATCGCTGATATTTAGAATATTATCCAATATTATTCCAAAACCTTTCCGTTATGGAAGTATGCCTATGAACGTTGTTTCTTTCAACAATGTTCAGAACAAAAAGTAAGGAAAATATTGTTTGAGATTCTAAGATTTTTTTGACAGCCATGACTGGGTTCTCCTGCTTATATGGCATGGTGCAGAGTCCTGTTGGTAGACATAGGGTCTTTCAGCAGCCAAGCCACCTTCTTGACCTAGTGCAGCACTACTTCTACAAGGTACTGATGTAGGCCTCGTATTAAGTCTGAAGCCCTGTCGGAAGATGAATGGAGGCATAACGTCGCCATCACTAGTGATCACTCCAAACACTATGATTGGATATATCATCCAACTCTTTCCGAATTCTCTGCACTGTACTCAGATTGATAAAGAAACAGTCCGAAATGTTCGTGTTGCAGCTTCCGGCGAGAATGCCAAGCAGTAGAGCATAACGTTTCCAAATTTCTGACGCAGAAAATTGCGTCATGGTGCACTTTTTCTTACAGACAGTGCCCAAATAAACTTACTATAATGTGCAGTGGACAAAATCGCAAAGAAAGAACGTGAAATTTAAAATATAAGATCGTCACAATTTACTACTTACCTCCTTTATTTATCTATGAGCATCAAGTTTATGTAACACTGTTTTTCTCGCCATACACATTATTATATCTTATCATGACAGAATCATATAAGCCTCTTCCCTTGTCAAATAGTTTCCAAACATCAGTGTTATTTTGTCATGAAATGTAGTGTAGTGAATTGTATAAATATCAGTCTATATTTCTGAGATGAGGTATTATGTACACTATTTACATTATTAGGACTATTGTCCTCATATTTGTCGCCATATTTATTACAACGTTTCGGCCTTTCAGTATCTGACTATATTTCTGAGATGAGGTATTATGTACACTATTTACATTATTCGGATTATTGTCCTCATCTTTGTCGCCATATTTATTACACGTTTCGTCGTTTCAGTATCTGTCTATATTTCTGAGATGAGGTATTATCCACTGTGCCATGTATTCTCAAAGACACATGACACAGTGGATAAAGGCGTTAGTTAGATCCAATGACAGGGCCCAGAGAGTGTAAGTTCAATATCTTCAAATACTTCATGAATTTTGGCGTTCTACTAGGCTGGCATCTAGCTCGCACCCTTTCACTGTTGAAACTGTTAAATGTAGCCGTCTCTTCTACTCCAATAGCTTCATGTCTCGCACTTCTTGCCTGTGGAACTCCCTGCCTTTTTCCTGTTTTCCTGATAGCTATAATCTATTCAAATATAATGCCAATCGATGTCTCCAGATGCCTTGATCTATCCACTATCCTTCTCTTTATCCTTTTCTCTATCACTCGTCTTTGCTCTCGCTCCAACTCTCTGTAACCCCTTGCGTGCTAGTGGCTTCTCGCCTTGCTTGGGGTGAAATGCTTAAATATATATATATATATATATATATATATATATATATATATATTTATATACACTTAGAGGCGACAGTCTTTTTTCATGCTAGACGCAATCGTGGCCTGTCGATTGTACATAGCATGAAACAGACTGTCGCCTCTAAGTGTTGACTTCAATGTTTACTTTTATATTTACACACGCTCTATCTCTGATATTGAGCACTTTATCCCATACATATAGCACACCTTAAGAGTATATTTCTTCATATATATATATATATATATATATATATATATATATATATATGTTTTCTATTCTCATTTGTGCAATTTTTTACATATTTTTATGTCCCAAAAATAAAACACTTACACGAACTCAAGAAAAATTAAATAAAAGCTTAATTGCAATACCTTGTTAGTCCTATTCTATATAGCTAAATAAAAAAGTAATTTCATTTTCCTTGTCAGCTATATTTGCTGCCCAAATATGCATTAATATATATATATATATATATATATATATATATATATATATATATATTTGTGTGTGTGTGTATATAAATATATATATATATATATATATATATATATATATATATATATATATATATATATTAATTAATATATATTTGGACAGCAGATATACATTATATATATATATATATATTATAAAGAATAGTTGTTGCTGCTAATGCAATGCTCTTCAAATAGAAACGAGCTCTCCTAGCTACTGCCTAGCTACTGCCTAGCTACTGCCTAGCTACTGACGCCTTTTGTATAGTAAAGTCTTTAAAATTTTCCTTACTCTCTGCCCTGCTACGATAGTTTGTGGGTAGAATCTCTGATTGGTGCCAAATCGGTCGGCTTTCGATTCCAGCTTGAAACAATCGGATGTCTAGCTACACTGATGAGCTGTGATGCAGCAAAACAGTCTGTCTGTAAATTTACTATTAACTTTCGGCTTTGCGCCACATCTGAGCTACGCTTGGAAGATCACTATATATATGTGTTTGTGCGTCTATGCATGCATGTGCGTCTGCTTGTGTGGTGCTATGTCTAAAATGATGCTAAAATGAAATAAAGCAATGAAACATTTTTCTCCTAAAAAGATTTTAAAAAAAGAAGCAATAAGAAAAAAATCATTGATATTGGTAAAAAACAAAATCTATAAAGGATTCCAATGAAATGTAAGAGAAAAACACGAGTGTAGTTTTTTTCCATAGGTGGAAAGAGAGAACAATAGTAACTCTGTCATCGTGGTTGGGCTCTTGTCATAGATTGAGGATTAGTATTAGCTTAAAGATTCTCGGTTATTTGCAGACTGCATGCTCGGATCAAATGCTTTTCGTTTGTATTAGCCAACACGTTCACGATGACAGCCTTTAACAACTCGACAACGCTATCAGTTGTAAAAATCCATGGATTTTAAGTCAGGAGGTGACATCTTAGGATGAGATAATCGCGAAAATTCTCGGCCGGCCACTTGTGGGTTACGGGGACGATGTAGGGTAGGGCATCTATTAAAACACGTGGGTCGATGCAGGGGGCTTGATCACACTATCTGGTATTTAGACAGTGGTGTCGATCCGGACGTCCTACATACAAAACAGGACATAAACCTAACTGCCTCACCGTGGGTATCTACGTCGATCCACCCAAAGCTACTTATTATTCTTATTCAACTAGCCGCTTTCAAGGAGATTGCTCTCCCCGAGTTGCTGGAGCTAACAGTTACTGCCACAGAACAGTGTGCCTTTTAGTTTCATTACGAGAAGATGCAATGTTAATGCCCTTTATATATGAGAAATTCAATTCTTGCTAAATGCTCTAATATAATAGCCTTGTGCCATACTAAGAACTATTTTACTACTTTCCTTAGTCCTTGTCCTGTCATTCATTCACTGAAACAGATCCAATTGATTAATCCTTCTTCCCCTTTGCTTCTCCAATATGTCTTGTGAATATTAAATTCTCCACACCTTCTTTCCTATTATGTTCCAGAAATTTCAGCTGTCTCTTTCAGAATGTTAGCAGTTTCCTCGAAGTCCCATTCTTAAAACTTCCTCGTTACTCACATGTTATGTCTCTAGTATTTTCAGTATTCATTGGCAGTCAATATTTAATTATAAAACCTGAGATGGATTTAACAACTTCGGCCGCTGTACGCTCCTACCTTCTTCGGTGATATACGTTGGAATTTCGAATCGAACTCTTTATTTAATCCACGGGAGTAGATAGTTCTAGTTCCACGTGCCATGGTATTTTATATCTCAGTATCAATTAATTGCATTTACTAAAACACAATTCTCAAAATTTATATTTCCCCTGCTCTGGCCAGGTATTGAACTCATAACTCTTTAGGCCAAGTCACTTTTGAATGACCCAACAAACACTTTTATCCACTCGTTCATATGTCCTTGGGGGGTAATGTATATCACCTGAAGAAGACCGCAGCGTACAACGGGTGAAACGACGTGAATATGACAATAAATATGAGGACAACAGTCCGAACGATGTAAATAGTTACAATACTTCTCAGAGATATAGACAGGTCCTGAAGAAGGCAGGAGTATACAAAAGCCGAAACGTCGTGAATATTGCAATAAAGATGAGGACAGCAGTCTGAACAATGTAAATAGTGTAACTAGTTACAATAACTCATCTCAGAAATATAGACAGATCCTGAAGAAGGCCAGAGCGTACAACGACCGAAACGTCTTGCATATGTCAATAAAGATGAAGACAACTGTTTGAACAATGTAAATTGTGTAAATAGTTACAATATCTCATCTCAGAAATATAGACAGATATTTAACAAGTTCATTTGTCTGCCTATTGGCAATAGTGAGTTCGATCGTCATGAACTGACTTTATGCTTTTGCACAGTGCAAAATAGACTTCGGCTTATTCGATATTTGATTCATTTCTTATAATAACTGAACAATAAATTCATGTAAAGAATATTACATGAGAAAGTCGTTTTAACCCAAAATGCATGACGGGAAAGGAACTTAATTGGAATAATTTCAAAATTCCTCATAGATCAAGAATGCTCTTTATTTCACAAATGCATCTCTTTTAGCACCAAAACATGAGAAGAATTTTAACATTTTTATCTTCTGCTTTCTTTTCATTTCTTTTTGGAAAATTGAACTCCAACCAAATTGTTGCTGTTTACGTAATTTAGCTTCGATTGGCACATGGTCACAAATATGGGACAAACAGTGACGATCGCATTTACTACTCAGTAGTAAAGGTAGTAAAGGTCAACCAGATTAGCTCGTTGACTATAATCCCGAGAACCGTCCTGTGTATGACGATAAACTGCATCCACATCCTGGGTAAGATGATATACTACGTCCAACAGCAAGGCCTCTGATCAGGAGGTTTTCTGGAGTGTAGAACCACCTCTTAATTGCTGGTGTTCCCAGGTCCACCCTGACCCAGGGTGGTAACACTTGTTAGGGCCCCAGCTATGGGCAAATAGTTAACACCCAAACTTGTGTAAAAATAGGTTTTAATACTTTGTAATAAAATAAATATTGCTAGCAATAATTTTTGAAGGAAGGATTATCGTCATCAGTACTTAGAGAAAAGGAAATGCTAGTAATACAAAGGTGTATATATTCTTAAGAAGTTGGATTGTAATAAAAAATATGAGTAATTGAAAAATGCTTCAAATATACATATCTACATACACATCTATTTTTCTAAACTATTGCTATGAATCTATTTAAAAAAAAATTTTGGCATTAAATGACCCACTGATGTTTTGCTATGCGATAAAACAAAATAACACACCAATCTGGAGAAATATAAAACGTGATTAAGTAATAAGGCAAAGAATTTGAAATCGTTATGCCTTTCAACTTGATGGTCTTTTTGTCGTTATTTGGGCCACAAATGGACAGAAAAAAAAGAGTTTGTCAGATAAATCCGATAATACACTGTTTCTATAAAATTATTCGACTGATAATAATAGAAAAATATTTTTTATTTTTGAAGCATATCAAACCAAGCAAGGCGAGAGTGCCACTAACACGCAAGAGGGTTACAGAGAGTGAGGGCAAGAGTAAAGAGGGGTGTTTGAGGAAGGGATATAGAGAAGGATGGGGCTCAAGATCAAGGCATCCGAAGATGTCGATTGACATTACATTTGAATATTTAAAGATTATAGCTGTCAGAGAAGCAAGTAAGAGGAAGGAAGTTCCATTGTCTGGAAGTGCGAGAGAAAAAGCAGTTAGAGTAGAAGAAGCTGTTACATTTAACTGTTTCGACAGTGAGAGGGTGGGGCCGTGATGCCAACCTAGTAGCACGCTTAAATTAATTCAGTTGGGGTACCAGTGAAAATAGCTCATCGGAGCATTTGTCATGAACATATTTATAGAAAAGACAGAGGGAAGCCACAGACGTCTGTGAGAAAGTGACTGTAGACGAGATGCCAGATTAAGACCTATCACATTGCATATCCGTCTCTAGATATTATCGAGAACCTCGAGATTAACAACGGGCGTACAAGATCATATATGGCAACAGTATTCAATGCAAGGACGGATGGTTGATTTGTAGATTTGAACGATGGACTCAGATGAGAAAAGCCTTCCGGCGTGACACAGAGAACCAACTTTCCTTGCAGTAGATTTAGCTATTGATTCAATGTAGCTGTTCCACCTCAGGTCAGTGGAAAGCTCTCGTGGAGATCAGCCATTCTGTTAGGAGTCAGGGAGGGTTCTCTATGGTGGGTTAATATTTTATTGTTAATCCTGAGAATTAGGAACGTTTACATATTTCTTAAATCATTCTAACACGTTTTGCGACTCAAAACGAACACTCGTTGTCACTTTTGTGATGTCAACGAATAATCGTTGTCACGTTCGTAATGCTCGTTGTAACAGATACTTTATAATCGCAGGGATAACTATAGTAACGCCGTTGAACAATACGGTTGTCAGATACATTCGAATAATACTCGCACTAGTACTTGCTCGATAATACTCGCTTGAAGAGTAATCCGTATAGTGAAATAGTGTAGTAGTCCGTATAGTAATAGAGGATATACTAGAAATGGTGATCCGAATAGTAATAGAGGATAGACTAGAAATGGAGATCGATTAGACACACGCTACCTCCCATGCGTTTCCTCTATGGTCACGTGTTATACCCAATTAAATAATGGGATCGCTGTTGTTTGCTCACTGGCGATCTGTGTTCAAACTCAAGTGTCGGCAGTGATACTTTATTTCTACATGCGTGCTAACCAATGACAATATTGTCTAGTTGGAGCAATTTTGCACGGAGAAATATTTTTATATTATGAAAGTCTTCAATTGACGCCATTGCATGCAAACATTACATCAACATACCAATGAACTTTTTTTATTGTTAACTTATTCATGCGTAAATATGTCTATATATGCCATTAATTGCATTGATAGAAACACGCACACATGAATAACTGATTACAAATATATTCATATATGTGTGCACGTGTGTGTGTGTAAATAAAATGTATGTGCAGATATTTCTGTTCCAAATCATATCGATACATATGTAAATATGCGTGTGGCATTTACATATAAAGAAACACATACGCGTTTATAGTTACGCTAAGCTATGACTGACACAAGATTAAAAGGAGGGGGCGCCTGGTGAGAATCGAACTTACTAACCTAGCGAATGGTATGCGATGCCAAATCAGTATCCATTGCGCTATAACCGACATATATCACTATCTATCTATCTATCTATCTATCTATCTATCTATCTATCTATCTATCTATCTCAATCAATCTATCTATCTATCTATCTATCTATCTATCTATCTATCTATCTATCTCAATCTGTTTAATCTATCTATCTATCTATCTATCTATCTATCTATCTATATATCTATCTATCTATCTATCTATCTATCTATCTATCTCACTCTGTTTAATTAATCTATCTATCTATCTCAATATGTTTAATCAATCTATCTCACTCTGTTTAATTAATTAATCTATCTATCTATCTATCTATCTATCTATCTATCTATCTATCTATCTATCTCAATATGTTTAATCAATCTATCTCACTCTGTTTAATTAATCTATCTATCTATCTATCTATCTATCTATCTATCTATCTATCTATCTATCTATCTATCTTATTATTATTATTGATGCTTCCTGGCATTAAGAGTATTTCCAATATAAGTGTCCGAAAACAGACAGATGTGAGGCTCTTTTAAATGTTAACCATTTACCAAGAGAACATTGGTATTATGAGCGACCATTCCATAATGATTGTTGAAGAAATAGAATGCGAAAAAGAAAAAAGTAAAAAAAAAAAATTATTTTGCAATTAAATGCAAAAGCAGGTTAAGTACCAGGTGTCGAAATGAACGATCGAGAAATTCTATCAAAATATATGAAGATAAAAGAATTTCAATTAAGTCTTCTTGGGAAGTAAAAAAAAAAAAAAAAAAAAAAGAAAAAGAAAAAAAAAACAGAAAAATCATGCACGCCATATTTGACACAAAGTCATTAGCGCCCGTAATACGTGCGGATGTGTAAATTTGCGGCTGCTTATTACGCTCTCTGGCGTTAGGGAACATTCTCAAAAACAAGCACAAAAATGTAGACGAATTAAAGGTGATATAAATACAAGTATACTTGATTAATTTCTTATATATTCTAATACTGGTAATATTTTAATCACAGCGATGAGTTTATATATCTACAACACTGTGTTCAAATATCCAATTTAATATGTTTCTATCAAACTTTTTCATGTTCACTAAAACACAAAAATCTAACATGAGAATCTTTTTTCAAGATCATGGCTCTCCATAACTTCCCGTCTCCTGATGTTCTATGTCCTGGGCATGACGATAACCTACATCCGGGAGCGAGGCCTCTGATCGGGAGGTTTTGAGGTGCGTGGAACCACATCTTAATTGCCGACACGGAGTAGTAGCACCTGTTAGGGTCACTGCTATGGGCAAATAGTTTACTTTCAAACAGAAAAGCAATAAATTTTTGAAAAAAGATATTACCAACAATAATTTTTTTAGAAAAAATATTACTAGCAATAGATTTGACTCTCGACGAAAACACTCTTCACAAAAATACGTCATTAAGATTTGATCTACAAACTGATTTCCTACAAAGAATACATACTTTATTCATCCGAACCTATCCTAAAAATATTGTCGGCATTAAATAACCCACTTTGCTTATCTTCTGAAAGCCATCTTTTGTTTTTTCTAGTCAACTTCAAAGAGTAACTTATTAAAAACATCTTATGGTAGGACGAGGGATAAAATCTTTTATATGGTGGTTTGTTATTTTTAAAAAAATATTTTTGCGCTTTGATTCTTCTGGCATAAGGCCCCAAATATGGGGCACTGAGTGAATATCGAACAAGCCAGTCAGTTGGAATAATCTATGAGATCATTTTTTAAACCATGGCCCTAACAGAAATGGCCATTATTAGTTTGCGCATTTTGTTAGAATATTCGTAAATTCTGCTTATATATCTTTCGAAATAGCATACCATACAATTACCTACCCATATGTATTCACGTGTGTGATGATAGTTCAAGAGACGTATTTACTTAGCTGAGTTATGCACAGGGCTAAATAGACAAACAGGAGAGAAAGAAGTTTTTTTCCCTCGACTGAAATAGGGTCATCTTTATGAACTAAAAGTTGAAGGAACATAGTTTTTATCTCGGTTCAAATGCTGAATCGAACGGATGCCAGTCGAGGAATTATGACCTTTTCACTTTAGCTTGTTTATTTCTCAATCTTGCAAAATGGTTTGGCGAACAGAAATCAAGATAAAAAAGAACCGAACAACAGACTAATGATCGGATTTTATTCTGATCCCTTGTAAGAATGATCTTTAAAAAGGCATGAAACAGATTTTCTTGTTGTTTATAACATTACTATTTTATTTATTTCTCCTCCAGTCTCTTCATGGGAATAGTTCATGGGCGGAGAAAAATGTGTTGTATTCTTTTCGTAATTAAACAAAAGTT
>OZ010591.1:12687609-12690478 GCA_963932145.1 Acanthosepion lycidas
TTGTATTCAAATCTCCTAAAACAGGAAGAATATTTTTGATATTAAATATTATTTCACTCTTCGTTTAAAAATGGAAGAACGTTAAAATGTTTAATTTAACTGTACAGGTTTTGGCTGGAATTATCTTGTCTCAAGAAAATAAGATTACTATTTGTTAGCAGACACCGAGTAATTGATAAAGGCATCCTTTTATAGTCATTAATCTCCCTTGATGTCAAATTATGTTAATGGCAAAGGGAAGAAGAGAAAAGATCAACTGGTTCCATTTTGAAGAGAAAACAAATCCCTTCAAAGTGTGAACACTTTAACAAATCGATTTCACCGAAAGAAGAAAATAAATTATCATTGGAACAATTCGATAATTTTCCATAAAAAGAATTGGCCACAAGATAATAAAACGAAATAATGAAAAGAAAAATCTGTAACAAGAATAAAAAAAAGATCTCTTGTTAAAGAATTTGGCATCGAATATAGCCAAATATCGTGTTTGACGCGTTTCTATAGGAAGCCAAAGTCCAGAAGATGGGAAAAATCATTTGGTGTTTTTTTATCTGCTTGTTAGTCGAATTTTTGGTCATGTATTCACTTCAGACAATAAATATAATGAACAGGGGTATTATTCGTTCATTGTTTGGCGTAAAAGTGGCAACACCTAGCCATGTGAATAAATTACGAGGGTGGCTCCGAAAATAATGCTTTCTATTTTATTATGTTGACCCCTAGCTTTAGAGGCGATGCTAGTGGGGTATGGCAGTAGATGAACCCCCTCCCAATAAACTATAATGCATCTTATTTTATTATGTTGACCGATCGTGTCAGAGGCGATGTTGGTGGTATGACAGTAGAGGATGAACCTTCTCCCCAATAACCCATATTGCTTCTTATTTTATTATCTTAACCGATGGTGTCAGAAGCAATGTTGTGGTAAGACCAGTGGAGGACGAACCAGAATATCAAACTTTTCTATTTTTTTCTTTCTCTCCATATCTAATTCTCTGATGAAGCTTTAATAAAGGCGAAACATGGTAGATTGATAAACGTTTCCTATTTCCTCCTTATAATAGAATTCTGTCGTATTCTGATCCATATTTAATCTATATTTGACACCAATTCACACACACACACACACACATATATATATATATATATATCATAATTAAGTAATTCATCGAGTCTTGAAGAAACCTCACCAGAATGCATTGCACGGCCGTTTCGTCCTATATTTGGGACTCATCAGCTGATCGGGTGGGGGGAGTGCACAGTCCTATGGGCAAGTGAAACACGGATGAGTTCCACCACGGAATATGTGATCGAGCGGCGCTATATCGAGTCTAATTCGCTAACCCTTCGTCACCGAGGTTCGTTGCCACAGTTGGTATGACGTCTGCCTGATATCGTAACTGTCCGGGTTTCAATTCTCTGCGTCCTCCGACAGGAATCGAACCTGTATCCTATACGGAACCGTCATATAGCCTGACGTTTTTTTACCGATTGAGCCACAGAAGAGCGTTTCGGTTCGGAGGACGCATATTTTCTATGAAAATTCCTCGGACATTCAGGTGGTTAAATGTTGTTAATACTGTTTATTATAAACAGAACATTTACTTAAATATTTGTATCTATAAAAAAGAATGTATAAACATAAAAATGTCATAAAATAATTGTCGGATTTTGTCCATTTCATAATATATATATATATATATATATATATATATATATATATATATATATATATATGAATTGGGATCAAATATGCATCAAATATGTTTCGGAATCTGACAGAATGATGAAATAAAGACCGGAATTTGAGAATATTTACTGTAAAAATATAAAAACAGTGCATGAATATGAGAAGTATGTCTAGGGCATTTCACAATTGTTGAAGGAAAGCAGCGGGCCTCTCAGAGCATCCCCGTTGACTGTATTCTCTTTCTCTTTTCAGATTATTGCTAGGAAATACTTAACCTTTTGATCTATTCAACCAAATATGGCGACATCATGCTTTGGACGATGAAGAAGATCTTTTGTGTTAAGACATATTACGAAACTAAGTCTTTCAAGATTGTTCAAGCAAGATACAGAAGGAGGTTCAATTTCAAATAGAAGTTAGATTTTCAAATTGGCCAAGAATTTTGAAGCTCATGGCACTTGTGAATATCGTAGGGTAAAGTACTCGTCACGCGTTATCAACAACTTTGTACGCCGCATTTAACAAAGCATTCAACTGAACTGCAGACATTTGGAGCGTTATACTCTACGGCTTCTCTTGATATTCTTGGTTCATATTTCAGGCTAAATAGTTTCACATTCTAAAATGTTATCCTTTTACCTTTCAAGAAATGTAATTTCCATTTTACTCTATTATTTGTGGTCTTTGATTTTGCCCGATGATTTTGTTTGAAAAATTGTGAAATAGCTCGTATAAGAAAGAGAAAGGCTAACGTAAGATAGACGTTAATAAAAAAAAAAGCTAATTTATCTTGTCGAGCTAGATTGAAGAGAAGAAAACGGCAAGAGAGACTCGGAAGGAAGTACACAAAGACTGAAAAAGACGAGCAAGAAAGAAAGCAAAAGTGAAATTCGTATGGCAGACGCGTTGTTCGAATTGTTACAAAGTTGGCTGTCTTTGCTTTTAATGTTCATAAAAAAAAAATTAAAGAAGATATTACGATAGACTAAAGATCTTTGCTATCCGCTTTGATTTGACACACGAAAAGCGAAACGAATCCAGTTAGAAAGAATTTAATTACAGCGAAACAATCAATTGATTGATTCATAAATTTTACACAAACTGTCTTGTATCGAACTGTTTATAAGAAAAACTGGAGAGACAAAGAAAGACGACAACGCGAGGAAGGTAGTGGAAAAG
>OZ010591.1:12690678-12710678 GCA_963932145.1 Acanthosepion lycidas
TTAAACGTGATTAGAATTGTGAATAGTTTGTAAAAAAAATAAAAAAAAATCGAAAAGAAAAAGAGGATAATAGAAGATGAAAGATAAAAAAAATCAAATTGGAAAAGATTGAAAAACTAAAAGAAAAAAGAAAAAAGAAAAAGAAAGGAAAAAAAAAAGGATAAAATGCAACAAAGAAATTATGGCGAAATTAAAATAAATATTTTAAAACCTATAAAAAAAAAACAAAAAAAAAACTCTAGATGTAAAAATTATAAAAATCCGAATGAAATAATAAAACATATTTTGAAAAGGGAAAAGAGAGTAAAAGTGTGAATAAAAAAGGAGAGAGAGAATGACAGAGAAAGAGAAAGAAATTCGAGAGGAGAAATTTAGAGATTTAGAGAGAGAAGGAGAGAGAGAAAGTGAGAGAGAGTGAAAATACCTAAAGTTTGAAACCATGGTCGCATAATTGGATGATCTAATTTATATATATATATATATATATATATATATAATATATATTCACATTTCATTGAATACGACAGACACGATGCTTTTATTTAGTTTTTTTTTAATATAATTTCTCATGCAATCTAATATTTTTTTTCTTTTCGGATGATAATTTAAAACCTCTAACCTTATAGTTAAAAATAATAATTCACCTCTTAGAACAAAATTAAATACGGCAAATATTATTTACGAATTTAAATGCACATAAAGTAATTGTATTCCTGATCAATCAAAATTCGTAAATAATTATATAGGCCACACTACAACTTATTTGACACGAAGACACAGTCTACACCTGTCTGATCATAGGTCATTTATATATCATTTAAATATTCACGGAGACCTACTGGACACTATTCCTAACATGTTGACAACACTAATATAACAGCATCATCTACATGTAAAAAAAAGGCTAAAAATAATGGAAGCCTTATTAATAAAAACAAAAAAAGCAACACTTAATAATATTAACTTTGAAGATGGACATAATATCTTGACCGTGTTTTGAAAAATGAAAACATTTTATAAAACATACATACAACAAACTATTTCTTATTTTAACAGTTAAAATATAATCCTTGAAAATGGCTAAATCTATAGATGAAAGCACTCAGATAAAAAAGAACATTCAGACAGTTTTTGTATAATTTATCATCTGTAAAGAAAAAAAAATATTAGATCGCATGAGAAATTGTATAAAAAACCAAATAAAAGCAGTTTGTCTGTCGTATTCAATGAAATGTGCATGAAAGAAGGATTGCTGACTAAATACACACATACACACATATATATATATATATGAAGGAATAGTATTTTTACTGAAATATGATATATATTAAGAAATAGACTAAGTTCGACAATTGTTTTAATATATTTTCTGTTTATGCGTTTTTTATGGATACAAATATTTAAGTAAATGCTTTGTTTATAATAAACAGTATTAACGAACGTGTATCCAATAAGGAACCGTCATATCGATTGACGTGCTATGCCATTTAGCTACAGAGGAAGCATCTGCCTAGTAAGTTCGAATTACTTTTTTTTAAACTACAAATTTTACAGGCTACCTGACTGTTCCGTGTGGGAAACAGGTTCGATTCCTAGCGGAGGACACATATTGTCTATGAAATTTCTCAAACATTCAGACCGGTAAATGTTGTTAATACTGTTTATTATAAACAGAATTTACTTAAATATTTGTATCTATAAAAATAACGTATAAACAGAAAATATGTATATATATGTGGGTCTGTATATGTATATATATATATATATATATATATATATATATATATATATATATATATATATATATATATATATATATATATATAAATATATTACCATAAAAATAAATAGTATCTTTACGGATATATATATACATATATATATATATATATATATATATATATATATATGTGTGTGGGGGGGGGTGCATGTATGTGTGTGTGACGGAGGGATAGGAAATAAAGAGAGAGAAAAACGAGGTATGGAAAAATCGACAATTGAGAGAAAGATATAGTTTTGAAATGAAAGATACTAAAACCTATTAAAGGGGGGGGGAAGAAATATAAGAAGTAGTTATTTTCCCCAAGGAATAGTTTAGAGACTTACATTTTTCCATCTTTTGTCCTTTTGCAGGTTGACGATATCAATTTCGACATTCTTGAGTGTTCCATCCTTCTTGAATTCTACAGGGATCTTTTTGTTTTGGTAGATGACGACACTTTTCATGATGCTGACGCAAAAGACAAAAAAAAAAAAAAAAAGACTGATTGAATATCAAAATAAATATGTACATTCTGATAATCGTATACAAGCATACATACACATCTTCACACACAAATAATTCTCTTGAAAACGTCTCTCTTTCAGACATATACATACATACATAGATTGGGCACCTCGACGTGGTGTAATGGTTAGAAAGCTTGTCTTGTTAGATCAATTACGACTGAGTAGTGAGTTCTATCCTCACTGGTTGCCCCATACCTTCGGCCTTGTGCCACATCTAAGCTGGGCTTAGAAAATCGCTACATGCATACATAGATATATATATTCATTTGTTACAAAATAAAAAAAAATCTTTATAAATTTACGATATAATTGCATATATAATATTAAGATTAACTCGAAGACAAATACTAAAGAGAGATTGGTACAAGGCCGTCTTTTAAGGAATGCAAATCAGCTTCTTTGAAAATCTGCTTTCAGAATTCTGGTATTCACCTGCGTTTGAAACAAAGTGCAGTTGCAGAATATGCAACAGTTTTATAATTATATAAATATATTTCTGTAGATAGATAGATAGATAGATAGATAGACTGAAATATATGAATGAAACAGATAGATAGTGATTTGGACATAAAGCTTAAATTATATGGACACACTTGTATAGATAGATAAATATTAAGATATGAACCGGCAGAGATAGCTAGATAGATGGAAAGACACAGACGAAGAGTAGATAGATAGATAGATAGATATGGACAGAAAGGGACAGAGAGATAAAGAACAGAGATAGATAGATAGATATGGACAGAAAGGGACAGAGAGATAAAGAACAGAGATAGATAGATAGATAGATAGATAGATAGATAGATAGATAGATAGATAGAAAGAAATGTATAAACAGAGATATGAACAGATTCAGATAGATCCATCTATGCAAACTAAGGTAGATAAATAATTTTGAACAGACATAGATAGATAGATAGATAGATAGTGAAAAGATCGAAATAGATATATAGATATTAACAGACATGAATATATAGATATTAGTAGAGGTTGATAGATATTAATAGACTCAGACAGATAGATAGATAGATAGATAGATAGATAGATAGATAATGAAAAGATTGAGATAGATCGATCGATGGATAGCTAGATAGATAGCTAGATAGATAGATATAAACAGACTGAGTAGATAGATATAAACAGACTGAGTAGATAAATAGATATGAACAGACTGAGTAGATAGATAGATATGAACAGACTGAGTAGATAAATAGATAGATAGATAGATATGATCAGACTGAGTAGATAAATAGATAGATAGATAGATAGATATGATCAGACTGAGTAGATAGATAGATAGATAGATAGATATGAACAGAGTATTTCTCAATTTCAGCCTTGCACATAATCAGTTGTGTACAGAAACACAAAATAGCTTTTGTGATAATGTTACAGACATTTTCTGCTTTCAAAATAACTGAACGCTTTGCCTGATCTTACGTGATTCACCATTGTAATAAAGTATCCACTACTGGGGCCTTGTGCCAGACATACATTTACTATAATTCATTATTTTGGCCAGGTTTAAGACTGATGCAAGCAAACAGTAAAGTCTACTGTGACACAGTGGTAGCATATCTTACTACTGTGAAAAAGACGTTCCTTACGGGGTGACCCATTAATGTTGCCTTGTTCCCGGTTAAGTTAATTTTTAGTAAATAACTTTGTCGTAACTGGGATAGTGTACCTATTTTCTACTGGTGTCGTTTTTAGAAAAATGATTTTCTTGCTTAAAATATTTCTTATGTACCTCCTTGATTTTGACCTTGTACCATGCAAGGTTTTGTAACTACAGAATTGGTGAATGTATTTTCTTCTATGTAAAGAAGGATGAGCCCCAGAGACATGAAAAACAAGAAAAATCTTTCAAACATGACACTTGACATGAAATGCATTTCAAATGATAACATCATTCATAGGAAGAAGACTTCATTTGTGAATAGACTACATGGAATTCTTTTACACGCATATCTTTGTCACGAAAAATATCATATATATATGTATATATACATAGGTTATGGAAGACAACTTACTGCATCAAAATTTAGTGTGTCTGGACTCTCTGTTTCTCTTTCTCTCTCTCTCTTTTTCTCTCTCTCTTTTACTCGGAATTTTTTTTAAAGAACTCAAGCGAGCATGACTCTCCACACATTTCGTTACTATCTGTAAATTGTCATGCATTCTTGGTTTATTTTGTTTTACGGCATATCAACCTGAATGGGTTATTTAATGCCGACAAGATTTTTATTGCTTGTAATATTTTTTTTTATCTATCTATCTATCTATCTATCTATCTATCTATCTATCTATCTATCTATCTATCTATCTATCTATCTCAGTATATATTAGTTTGGTTTGGTTTGTTTTACGGCATATCAAACTGAATGGGTTATTTAATGCCGACAAGATTTGAATTTCTAATAATATTTTTTTACAAAAAATGCATTGCTGCTAATAATGTATCGTTGGTAATAATTCTCAAAAATTTATTGCTAGTATTAAAACTTATTTTTACACTTTCATAGTGTTTTGTCCTCAGTTTGCCAATAGTTTGGACCCTGACAGGTGCTACCACCCAGTTTCGGGTTGGAACTGGGAACATTAGCAATTAAGAAGTGATTCCACACTTCTCAAAACCTCCTGATTAGAAGCCTTACCATGGGATGTATTTTATCGT
The DNA here is from genome assembly GCA_963932145.1 of Acanthosepion lycidas. Classification (NCBI taxonomy): domain Eukaryota; kingdom Metazoa; phylum Mollusca; class Cephalopoda; order Sepiida; family Sepiidae; genus Acanthosepion; species Acanthosepion lycidas. The sequence goes on from OZ010591.1 coordinate 12,695,645, forward strand.
CTTACCCAGGACGCGGATATTGCTTATCGTCATACCCAGGACGGCATGCGTTCTTGAGAAAGATAATAGCCTGGTTTCCCGTTTCTTTCTTCAGGGTTTGAGATTCATTTTCCTTCCCTTAGACTGGTTTCCAGCCAAGGCTAGAGAGCCTATTCTATTCTGATATACAGGGGAGAAGGATTCATGCCTATCACAGGCAACATTGCGAAACTCGTCTCGTTGATTCCACTTTCCTATCATTTACACCACCTGCACATCCTGTACTCCATCAATCTTCTCCTTCTATGTGCTGTGTCCCTTCAGGACGTGGGAAATCACGACTCTCCACAACTTCCCATACTTTGTGGCCCTTAGCAGTGTTTCTCTCTTTGTCAAGCCTCTTTCCCACGTTTGGTCGAAGTAGGTGTCATGCTGCCTTCCTACGTCTCTCTTGCCCTCAATATTTCATGTGAGGATTCAATTTTCTAAGCCTTCCTTTCTCATTACAAAATTTCAGCTGTCTCTTTCTGATTCTGACTTTAAGTGTTGTTTTTGTTACCATCTTTTAAAAACTTCCTCGTTGCTTATTCGCTCCGTTCATGGAATGCTCAGTATCCTTCTGTAGAACCACAGTTCTTTCGAGAAATAGAAATATAAAATTATTCATTATGGCACTGGGAATCTAATTGTACCATTTAAAGAGAAAAATCCTGATGCAGTGGTGCGTTAACTCGTAAACGAAAATCGGCGAACCGAGTTCGAATTTTAGACCGAGTTAGTTGCATTTACTTTCACACAAATACCGTTGGAAAAATTTACAATTATGTTATCTCTTTCTCAGCTGTGTCATAAATAGAAGGGTTAACTAGGTTTCTTGCTTTGAGGCAGCAGCAAATCTAGGAGAAGATAAGCGTTGAATTCAAATCAGCCTGAAGAGGGATGGGTTCCGTTAGGCTATCTTGCCCTAGACGCAACAATCTATGCTATAGATGCAGTGCATGTGGAAGCCCCTCAATTCTAATCGATTAAGGGACTCATGACGCTCTGTAGAATATATTTTTGTAACCTAGGGAAGGTTACTGAATAGAATACTCAAATAAAGGTTGGTAATGAAAGATAATACTTAGGACAAGAACAACATATATAAGATTCGCCAGCGGCGCGTAGAAGAAGTAGTCAACTAGTTAAAATGAGTCAAGTGAAGTCCACAATGAATCTCTAACTGCAGGATATTTACCAACCTTCCCACGCGGTAAGATGTGGCACAAGGCCAAATTTAATATGAGGTATCCGTAGGCTAGGCCTGAAATTTCCTGTAGACACCGTATAAAACGGGGTCGGATAGCTGTTTCCCGAGACGAGAGTCTGCCCTTCGACAAAGCCTCGTCTGAGAATCCTCTCTGCCCGGAGGCAGAGAGTTTGACCAGCACAGCTGGAGATGAATCTCCAACTGCAGACCAACATACAGTATTTACTACTGTATTTATGTGAAAGGGGACATACTCATTATCGTCCATAGGTATGCTACAACAATATTAAATCTCATTACTAGAAAGATAAGGAAAGGACTAGATTAAAGGTGATTTAATCCGTAGCTCTGCATTTATTCTTCGTTTATGATGACTTTATTTTAATATCAGTAAAGCAAAAATAAATAAAAAATAGCGTTGATATTTTGAAAATCTATTTATCATTTAAATGACAAATGGCATTAAATTAGGTGGAGAATTCGGAAAAAAATTGGCATCAAAGACACCCAAGTTTGTTTTATTTCAAAATAGTTTTTAATGGGGCTACAAAGAACAACTAAATAATGATACATTAAATACTCTGTATGTGTAAGGAACATTTGATTGCTTATATACAATATAATTACCTTTGTATTTTTTATTTATTTCATTCGTAGATTCGGAGCTTAACGATGAAAAAAAATTCACTGCAGGCTGGGAACTAGCGAAAGTAGGTCGTCAGAGCAGATGTCGTGAAAATACTTGTAGAAGAGTCAAAGCGAAGCCACAGCACGTCTGTGAGAAAGTAACTTTAGATGAGATGCCAGATCAGGACCGATCATATTGCAGATCCGTCTCTGAATTGTGTCGAGGACCTCGAGACGTACAGAGGAGGCAACAGGGTGTATATGACAGCAATATTCCATGCAAGGACGGATGGTTGATTTATAGATTTGAAGGATGGACTCAGACGAGAAAAACTTTCTGGCAGGACAGAGAGAAGCAAATTTCCTTGCGCTATCTATCTATCTATCTATCTATCTATCTATCTATCTATCTATCTATCTATCTATCTATCTATCTAAGTTTGATCATTATCTATCTATCTATCTATCTATCTATCTATCTATCTATCTTTTGAAAAATCGGAATCACCCCAAGCAAGGCAATAAATCCACTAAAATACAAGGGGTTACAGGGTGTAGAAGAATTAGGAACAGAAACATTAATGATGAACAGAAAGAAAAGACAGTAATCATTGGATAGTAATTGACATTACATTAAAATTTTTGCAAATGTCTAGGAAATATAGCGAAGAGCTCATTCGAACAATTAGCATAAAAGTATTTATAAAAAGACACAAGGAGGCAACCTTACGGCGGTGGGAATGTTACTGAAGCCGAGTCGCCAGATCAGGACCAATAACATTACTGATTTTTCTTTGGATCTTACCAAGGAGCTCAAGGTAAATAGCAGGCGCACCGGACCATACATGGCAACAATATTCTAAGTATGGACGAATGGTAGACTTATAGATATGTAAAATATATTCTGGAGAGAAAATTTATCTCGCACGGCACAGTGATCTTTTTTCTTAGCAGCTGACCTAGCAATGAATTCAATATAGCCTTTCCACTTCATGTTAACTAAGAATGTTAGCCTGAGAAGGCACAACGTGTCATTTTCCTGGAGAGTAGCATCAGACATGCTGATATAAATAAGCAAGATAGGGGTCTCTCAGATGATTAATGGAGAGAAGCTTACTTTTGGAGGCGTTAAAATTAACAAACCATCTTTTACTCCAGTTAACTACGGACTTGAAGTCATTTTGGACATCGGCTGTCATTTTAACCTTGTCAGAATTACTATCAAGGCAGGAGTAAATTGTTATGTCATCAGTGTAGATACCAGGTTGACTGTCAACAGTAAGGTCATTAATGAAAATTTAAAATAGAGTAGGACCCAAGGATGGAACCCTGGGAGACACGTGAGTTAATATGAAAGGATCAAGAAAAGTAGCAGTTGAGGATAACTCTCATTTTAGGATTTGACAGGAAACAATGGAAGGGTTCAAAAAAAAAAAAAGTACGTGTCCGAAGACATCGTAAGTTTTCAGCTTGTGGAGAAAACCTGGATGCCAGACCCTGTCAAAGACTTCACCGTTTTTATCAAGAGCAGGCTAAACTCTTTCTGCAAATATCGTCAGTATATTAAGAGTTGACTTGGAGAAACGAAAGCCATATTGCATCTCTGAGAATGCGATGAGAGATGATATATCTATATATCTATATATCTATTTCATTCTGTTCTTATCTATCTATCTATCTATCTATCTATCTATCTATCTATCTATCTATCTATTAGGTTGGTGCAAAAATAATATCGTTTTTGACGTATTTTTTAATATCTATCTATCTATCTAATAACCCACAAAGATTTGATTAACCTTGCAAAAAACAAAAAAAAAAAAAAAAGAAAAACAAAAAGGAGAATAAAAAATTAAAAACAAAATTAAACAGAAAAAAAACTCTCAATTTCTTCCGATTTTTCTAATTTGGCACATCTTAAGACAACCTGTTTATATGTCGTAGCCAACTACTGATATGGCGTGAATCAGCAATTAGTGCCCAGGAGGTTGTCTTCTAGTTTAACTCGCTGATACATCTATCTATCTATCTATCTATCTATCTATCTATCTATCTACGTCTATACATATCTATCAATCTATCTTGAATGTGTTTGAATTAGTGTTTAATGTATACAGTAGCAGGTATTTACCGCCCAACGTATTTTCTCAGCTGAACTAACCCCAATTTAAAAATAAGGAGCTTGTTATAGAACCGTCAGTTTATCAAATTCTGGATTCTTTACACCTCGTTTACGGGAAATTACCAAAATCTCTCTTATCATTCGAGCGTTTCTGAAGTTTTATTCCTTGAGGAAATTATCCTTCGTAGAATTGTTTTGCATTTGTATATAAATTTGTGTGAACGTTCTGAGAAGTTAATACATAACCTCCTATTCCCTATTCCACCAGCCGTGTGGACATTTCCTACTGTCGTAAACAAAACAACGACTTGGCAACTGTCATCATATAACCAGAAATATCTTGAGAGTTAATGACAATGGAGAATATCAGCGTTCACATTGATTTTTCAACAGAACGACCATTTCGACATGCATATATTTCACATGATCCATTCGCGTACACAGTCATTTTTTATTACAATGTCTCTCGACTCCCAGCAACTCCCATAAAAAAAACAGTTTTTCATATTGCACATCCAAATACAATTCTCACAACATTCGGTTCATAGGCTGATTTGTTTATGCCGCGTCTCAATTCCAAGAAAGCAATCCAGAGAAAGAAACGCTCAGCTTGTAAATTACATTGATTCTACGACTAAAGGATATTTTTCTGTTTAACGTGCATAACAATTGTTCTTCGTATGAAATTAGATCCAACTAAAAGAATGCTCGTTTCGTCTTCAGGGACTGAATTTAAATTTCACGATTTCATATATAGATGTGAATTTATTTGAAACAGATATGAATGAAAAATGTTTTTAATCAAAATGTATTGATAGAATCGACGCGTATTTGGGTTTACGCGAAAACACCTGCGCAAAATGCAGATCATAGTGTGAGTGTATATATACTTTATATATACATTGTATATATAAAGTATATATTATACATTGTATATATAAAGTATATATTATACATTGTATATATAAAGTATATTATATGTATATTATATATACTTTATATATATATTATAAACACATTATATATACATTATATATACTTCATATATACGTTATATATTATTTATATGTGTATTATATATATATTATATGAACATTATATGTATATTATATATACTTTATATACATTATATATACTTTATATATACATTATATATATTTTATATATACATTATAAACACATTATATATACTTGAAATATACATTATATATAATTTATATATACTTTATATATACATTATATATACTTCTTATATACATTATATATACATTATGTATACTTTATATATACTTTATATATACCTTATAAACACATTATATATATTATATATACATTATGTATACATTATATATACATTATATATACTTTATATATACATTATATATACTTTATATATACCTTATAAACCCATTATATATACATTATATATACTTTATATATACTTTATATATACCTTATAAACCCATTATATATACTTTATATATACTTTATATATATTTTATGTATACATTATATATACATTATATATACTTTATATATATTTTATGTATACATTATATATACATTATATATACTTTATATATACATTATATATACTTTATATATACCTTATAAACACATTATATATACTTTATATATACATTATATATACTTTATATATACCTTATAAACACATTATATATACTTTATATATACATTATATATACTTTATATATACCTTATAAACACATTATATATACTTTATATATACATTATATATACTTTATATATACCTTATAAACACATTATATATACTTTATATATACATTATATATACTTTATATATACCTTATAAACATATTATATATATATACATTATATATACTTTATATATACTTTATATATACCTTATAAACACATTATATATACATTATATATACTTTATATATATTTTATGTATACATTATATATACATTATATATACATTATATATACTTTATATATACTTTATATATACCTTATAAACACATTATATATACATTATATATACTTTATATATACTTTATATATACTTTCTGTATCTGCTAATATGTTTTTTGAGCTTTTGTTTTTATTTAAAGCCTAGACAAGCCCATGGGTTTCCGTTAAAGGGTAGTTTATATGGACAGGAGGGCAAGATAAAGGTTAACTGTAGACTTTGAGTAAGTTAAGATTGTATCGTTCGGAGAAGCACTGTCAGGGCAGGGGTTCACGGGAAGAAGCTGTTTGAGTGGAACTTACTTCTCGCCAATGGAATACGAACGGAATATGGATGGTTTGCTGCTATGTAAATGGCATGGCGGGTCCTAGCCGTGAAGGTTAAACCTTTCAGAGACAAGGAATGTAGTTTGTCCAAGACCTTTCCAAGGTTGTAGTAAAAGAGCAATGAGAGTCTCGACACATCCCTCTCTTTAAGAAACTGGATGGAGGGTGGATAAATGATTCTTCTCCAGCAAGAAATCGGAGACGCTTTTGAAACTCTTTAAAGACTGCAAAGTGAGCACTGGACACCTTTCGACCAATTAAATATTTCAGAGAGGCTCATTTATCAAGGAACTGTCAAATTTTTATACAGTAGTCTACATTTCTCGTCTGATCAATGAAATTAAACGATGAACTAAATCCAGTGAATATATGTTGCAATGCTTTTTATCAAACGCCATCTTAATGATTGTCTGAGATAAAAAAAAACAAAAAAACAAAAAACAAAACACGACAAAACTCTTGTTTGATGTATTGTATGAATTTGAGTTTGAAGCCGACAGCGGCCATTGTAGTAAAGAAAATATAAAAAAGAAAAACAGGCTTGATTACTTCCTAATATTCCTGTATCTAATGTAGTTACATTCTTCTAATCGTCCTCAAGGATTTGTGTCCGAACGCAGGTAAATTACTAAATCAAATACTGGTTTTCAAGGTAGCCATTCTTTATTCGAATAATGTTTTAACATTTTTTTCCTAGCAAAAGTTATTTTCACTTAGGTTTTAGTAAAATCAACATGCAAGTTTATTTGTTTTTCTTTTTGAATTTCAAGAACTGGAAGCAAAATTTAAGCATCTTACTCATGAGTAATCTTTAAGAGGATTTACGCAGCTGAATGTTTTCTAAAGAGTAACATCATTATTTGTAGATAATAATATCAAATCCATAAGTGGAAAGGATAATCCAAGAAGATCTTTTTAATATAAAATATTAAAAAGATGGATCCATAAAGAGCGCTCAATGTATAGTATATAGAACCATATGATATACATCAAGGAAAAACTTAGTGAATCATCCAAAATACGGTTATAGATTATAATTTATTTCAACGGGTAACTGTCTATATTTCTGAGATGAGGTATTATGTACACTATTTACATTATTCGGACTATTGTCCTCATCTTTGTCGCCATATTTATCACAACGTTTCGGACTTTCAATATCTATCTATATTTCTGAGATGAGATATTATAAACACTATTTGCATTATTCGGACCATTGTCCTCATCTTTGTCGCCATATTTATTACAATGCTCCGGCCTTCTTTATGTGGTTGGAATGTCAAACTGAACCCTTTATTTTGCTCACTGGGATAGACTGTTCCACGTGACATGTTTCAATGGATGCCAGTTATCAGTTACCTCCTTTTAATTCCCCTCTCCAAGTTTTCCTCTGCCTTAACCAGGTATTGAACTCAGACTCTTTGAGGTCTGTCACTGGATCAAACCAACGCTTTTATTCACTGTGCCACGTGTTCTTGTAATAAATATGGCGTCAAAGATGAGGATAATAGTCCGAAGAATGTAAATAGTGTTCAACGGGTAAGTTTTTAAAAACCGTCTCATCAGAACGAAATTACAAATATATATATATATATATATATATATATATATATATATATATATATATATATAAAGAGGGAAGGAAAGGATTTTAGTGGTCTGATTCGTGATGATGATTTGTGACGAGCTAGCTTTATTATAGGAAGATTCTTTCTTAAAACTTTCATCACTTTCACGCATTTTAAAAGAACTGAATTTGAAAATTTCTTATCAGACACGTTTAATTAACATATATAGAACACAGTTCTTAGTCACAAAAACTTCAGTGTAAGTAACGCACCTGTAAAGATCTTTGCCATCATTCCAACGAAGAGGTCTGTTGCCATCACATGTCATATTCAAGTAAAATGTCGGATGAGGAAGGTGACGGGAGATGACAATGAGGGCTTCTATCCAAATTTTGATGGCTGTTTCGATAACTGTTTTCATGACATTCATGTCAACATTAAATGTTACTCCTGAAAATAAAAGAACAATAGCAAATAATAATTAACGAAATTCGTATTGAAAAACTTTTTCTTTTACATTTTATCTTCATTTTGGAAATAATTAACATCAAACGACATGGTTGCGCATCACACATTCACATAGTGTCACACACACACACACACATTTTATTCAGTTTAAACGTTATTTTTAGTCGATACCCGTATTTAAGTAGACGTCCCGATTATTTTACACAGGGTAGTTATTAGGTTGGTGCAAAAATAATGACGTAATCATGTCGTTTTTTGACTCTAAAAAATACGTCAAAAAACGACATTATTGCGTCATTATTTTTGCACCAACCTAATATTTTTGTCTTATTAAAGAAAAAAATGCGAATCTGCGCACCCTTTGCAGAAGAAGACATCGTTAGATCAGATTTGCTTTTAATCAACTCGGCCATGAAGTGAGTTTCCTATCAAATAAGGCTGAATACTAAAACCCGTCTCGTACCAGGTTCTCGAAAGTTCATATCTGTTCAGTTTTGTAGCCGAAACGTAAACAAAGCAATTTATTAATCCGACATATTAAATTAGGCTCTCAAAACTACACTTCTGTTAATGATTAAATTGGTATGGAAATAAATCCTTTCCCTTTCAATGACAGTCGCTTTCCTATAATTAGCTTTTTACAATTTTATATTATAGTAACTGTTCTCATTTAGCCATCATAAAGAAACTTTCCTGTCCGCCATCAGCGTGGCTGATGACTGACTCCTGGAGAGCGTCACACTACGCCTTTTTGGCCTCACGTTTTCAACTGACTTGAAGTAGAGCAACTGCATTGAATCAATAGCTGCATCTATTGCAAGGAATGTTGAGTCACTGTGTCGTTCAAGGTTTCCATCTTGCACATTTATAAATCCGTGTATAGAATACTGTTGTCATATCTAGTCTGGTGCTCCTAATGTTCATCTCTATGTTCTTGACAAAATCCAAAGAACTATCTGCAATGCAATCGATTCTGACTTGGCATCTCCACTTCAGTCACTTTCTCACCGACGTGATGTGGCTTCCCTCTGTCTTTTCTACAAATATTTTCATGGCAAATGAATTGATGAACTTTTTTCCGTGGCGCACCGATTACATGCGTGCTACTAAATCGGCATCTAGGTCCCACCCATTTACTGTTGAAATAGTTAAATGTAACCGCCACTTCTACTCCAACATTTCCTTTTCTTTCACTTCCCGTCTGCGAAACTTCCTTCCGTTTACTTGCTTCAATCTTCAAAAATTTAAATACAACGTCAATCACCATCTTCTTTCTTCTTGAATCCCGTTCATCTTTTTATCTTTTCTTCAATCCCCCACCTCTTTTCACTCATTTTCACTCTCTGTAATCCTCTGAGTAGTAGCGGCATTCCCGCCTTGCTTGAGGTGAAATGATTAAAAAAAAAAAAAAAAAAGCCGTACCAAAAAAAAAAAAAAAATGGATTTTGCATGGCAAGGATGCAGGTAGTGTTCCGAATCTTGTTCTAAACATGGAACCCAGGCTGAAACAATTTAGAGTAATTTATATGGATGATAATTGATTAAATACGTTATTTCCACAAAGCTATCTAATAAAATGCCCTATTCAATCTATTGGGTTGGTGTATAATTATCAGGCGTTTTTAAACAATATTTATTATGAAAAAAGAAACATAATAATTCAACAATAACATTTTTAAATGATTATTCCGGAGCGTATGATTATCGTTACGCCTTTTTATCACCTGAAAATAAAATGATATTTTTAATAAAAATAGTAAACAAAACAGCAATTTTTAGCAACAAATATCACGCCTAGAAAAACGCCTGATAATTATGCACCAACGCAATATTTATTGAGTAGTCTCAGAAAAAAACATGTTTAGACATTTATGAGCGAGTCGGACATCGTGCATGGCATCCATACAAGAGACTAGATTTGAGGAGCAAAAGACAATTCGTGTTTTTAGGTTAATATTATCAGTTTTGTAACGATGTTGGACTTACAACATGCATAACCTGTATATAACATGTCTTAAAACTTTATTTTGTCATACATATATATTTTTTCTTGTTCCAAACATGGAACCCATGGTGAAACCATCTAGAGTAATTGTTTTTTTTTATTATTTACGACATTTAATAAATTCTTTTCAAGATAACATATCAACATTACGTAAACCGGAAAAAAAATAACTCATTTTAAACGATTATTTATTTACCAAATCGTCGTTCTCGTGAAGATTTTATAGATAACTTGCGATCAATCGTAGAACACGAGAAAAACTACATATTTTTAGGAGGTGGACTTTTAAAAACGATGTGTGAAATTTTACATTGGAGTGGACGTTAACTAAGTAAATTACAATTTAACGTTCCTATAACTATGTTGTCTTTCGAATGAATTTGCTTTCAAAATTTACATTTTGCCTAGAAATTATATCTTATACAACATGGATGAAATAATTACAAGATACCCTACAGATATAACTTGTAATTTCCGAATATTGAGCGAAACTCGTTTCGTTAGATATGAAAAAAATGGAATGGAAATTGATTTGAAAATTAACTTTGTGCTACCGTTTCTTGTATATAAAGGGTTTTGAAAAATCACACATTCAGAGGCTGGAAATAATTACAAGACATTCTAGGAGGGAATACCTGATATTGCCTGTCATATATATATATATATATATATATATATATATATATATATATATATATATGTTATAAAAGGCACGAAAATTTAAAATTTCATGAAGATATATTTATTTCGTAGGGCTACAATTTTCATGTGACCTTCAAATCCCAAAAAGCAAAACAAAAAATAAAAGAAAATGAACAAAAAAAAAAAAAAAGAAGAAAGCAATGAAAAACAAAATTTTTACGAGCCTAACGAAATAAATATAACGTCATGAAATTTTAAGTGTCCGTGCCTTTTATAATAATAATTATCGCTCAGTCTCTGACATATATATATATATATATATGTATATATATATATATATATATATATATATATATATATATATATATATATATATATATATATATATATATATATATATATATATTATTTGACACACAGACTCGTCTTTTTCGACCAAAGCTCATTTAGATCTTATTTAAATATTAATGGAGACCTACCGGAGACTATTCGTAACATACTTCTTGACAACACTAATATAACAGCATCATCTACATGTAAAAAAAAAAGGCTAAAAATAATGGTAGCCTTATTAATAAAAACAAAAAAAAACAACACTTAATAATATTAACTTTGAAGATGGACATAATATCTTGACTGTGTTTTGAAAAATTAAAACATTTTATAAAACATACATACAACAAACTATTTCTTATTTAACAGTGAAAGTATTTAATCCTTGAAAATGGCCAAATCTATAGATGAAAGCACTCGGATAAAAAAGAACATTCAGGCAGTTTTATATATTATATAATGTCGTTTTCTCACATATGTTACTATGTGAGAAAACGACATTATTTTTGCACCAACCTAATAATTCACCATCTGAAAGAAAAAATATTAGATTGCATGAGAAATTGTATAAATAACTAAATAAAAGAGCACCTTGTCTGTCGTATTCAATGAAATGTGCATGAAAGAAGGATTGCGGCCAAAATACACAAATATATATATATATATATATATATATATATATATATATATATATATACATGAAAGAGAGAGAGAGAAATATATATATATATATATATAGAGAGAGAGAGAGAGAGAGAGAGAAAGAGAAAGAGAGAGACTACAGATTGTGTTTATACATTAAACAAACTCTTCTGATATTTTGTGTTTGGTAACCAAACGTGTAAGATATCGTATATTCTGTTTAATCAAGGTTTAAAATTGACAATCGTTATTTGTGGAATCTCTCATAATGAGTTGCATCCCTTTAAAAGAGAAGATATTAAAAATGTAGGCGTCAGAAGAACTTTGGAGATAGCTTTTGGAAAATGTTAAGATTTATTGCATATGTGTAAATTATCCCGGTTAGACATTTTTTAAAAATTCCGACAAAATTTCAAGTTAAAGGAATAATAAAATGTCAAATAAATTTATTTTAAAATTCTCATTATCAGAGAAATGTTTTCTCACTCGTCAAACGCCGGAGCTACATTTGAAAATGATGGATAAATTTTTTTCAGGCACAGGATTATTCTACTAATAGTGTTTTTTATTTTATAACAGCTATTTATATCTGTTTATATTTCTCAGTTGAGGTATTGTAATTAGTTGATCTATTTACATTGTTCGAACTGTTTTCCTCATATTTGTTGCCATATTCACGATGTTTCAGCCCTTGTACGCTCCGGCCTTCTTCAGGATCTGTTTATATTTCTCAGTTGAGGTATTGTAACTAGTTGATCTATTTACATTGTTCGAACTGTTTTCCTCATATTTGTTGCCATATTCACGATGTTTCAGCCCTTCTACGCTCCGGCCTTCTTCGGAATCTGTTCATATTTCTCAGTTGAGGTATTGTAACTAGCTACTCTATTTACATTGTTCGAACTGTTTTCCCCACATTTGTTGCCATATTCACGATGTTTCAGCTCTTGTACGCTCCGTCCTTCTTCAGGATCTTTTTATATTTCTCAGTTGAGGTATTGTAACTAGTTGATCTATTTACATTGTTCGAACTGTTTTCATCATATTTGTTGCCATATTCACGATGTTTCAGTCCTTGTACGCTCCAGCCTTCTTCAGGATCTGTTTATATTTCTGAGATGATGTATTGTAACTAGTTACTTTATTTACATTGTTCGAACTGTTTTCCTCATATTTGTTTCCATATTCACGATGTTTCAGCCCTTGTATGTCCCGGCTTTCTTCAGGATCTGTCTATATTTCTGAGATGAGGTATTGTAACTAGTTGATCTATTTACATTGTTCGAACTGTTTTCATCATATTTGTTGCCATATTCACGATGTTTCAGCCCTTGTACGCTCCGGCCTTCTTCAGGATCTGTTTATATTTTTGAGATGAGGCATTTTAACTAGCTACTCTGTTTACATTGTTTGAACTGTTGTACTCATCTTTGTTGCCATATTCACGACGTTTCAGCCGTTGTACTCTTCGGCTTACTTCAGTGACCTGACCCAAAGAGTCGTGAGTTCAATACCTGACCACAGCAGAGGGGAATAAAAACTTGGAGACTTTAGTTATTAAAGGGGAATAACTGAAATGGAGAGTACCCAGACGAGGCATGGCACGTGGAAATAGAACAGTCTACTCCAGAGAACGAAATAAAGGGTTCGGTTCGAAATTCCAACATATCATCTGAAGAAGACTTGAGCATAAACGGCCGAAGCACCGTGAATATGACAATGATGATGAGGACAATAATCCGAACAGTGTAAATTGTGTAATTAGGCATTTACAGAGGTATAAAAAGAGATCTAATTATCATATCTCGATATAAGATAGAAATAGAACTCATTGGTACATATTACTAAATGTTTCTAATAAATAACTTAGGTGTTTTGTTTATTATAAAATGTTTAACATATCTTGACGAACAATTACTCATCATTCGGAACATCAAGAATCCCCGTATGTAAAAACAATGTCGTTTCTCTTGATTTTCTGGAGATTGTATCTATAATAGCATTAATAAAACAATCAATTCCTACATTGGCCATACAAGTACAACATTTTCTCGTAGGTTAACTTGTTATTTATCGAAACAGTGTAATTCAGGCACATATCGATCATCACATTACAAGTAACCAAAATACAACTATTAACATAAGACAAATATTAGAAGATAATATTAAAATACTATACAGTACTCACTGTAAGGAAACACTGAAAATACACGAATCTATGAGTATAGAAAAGAAACAGCTTACATTTAATAAAATATATTTCACTAGAGGAATCGTTATTTGAAAGTGTGCATAAAATATTTAATATGTGTATAAAATAATAATAATAATACATATAAAATATTTGATAAATTGATTTTTCGGTGCTGTTAGACTCTTGATGTCACTTATATACACATATATTTGAATATAAAAACAAAAAAAATTGCCAGGATGAAGCTAACGATGGCTAAACTTATTGATTGATGGAATGGGGAAAAAGAATAAACAAAACAGGCTTGGATGTATTGGATGTATATAAAATATAGATATAATATATATTTTATCTATATATAAAAAATATAGATAAAAGCTGTATTTTATCTCTATATAAAAATATATCGATATGAGATATATCTTATTTAGTACAGTTTTGCACAGAGTAAAGACATGTCATTTTTTTTTCAAAACTACAAATTGATTATACAGTAAAAAATAATTTTCGTTTAAATAAAAATTTTGCAAAAATTTGCGTACATTTAATACGTAAGAGTATTAAGCGAATAAGGAGCGTCGAAATACATTTTACAATTGAAAAAGGTGATTTAGAGGCTTGGCCGTAAAATCACGCGCATGCGCGGAACACATACACACACACGCGCAGAATATTGGCGTTCTAAACTCGATAACCATGACTTTTTGAAATTTATGAGCAAATAAAGAATTTTTTGTAACAAATCGAGTGAAAAAGAGGCGAAGAGCTCAAGAGAGAGAGAGAGAGAGAGAGAGAAAAGAGAGATAGAAAAAGAGAGAGAAAAGGAAAAGAGAGATAGCAGGAAAGAGAGAGAAAGAGAGAGACTAAACAAAATACAAAGCAAAACGTAATTTAGATTTTTTAAGTATAAAACAAATCATAT
>OZ010591.1:12715678-12718178 GCA_963932145.1 Acanthosepion lycidas
CATTTAGTCATAAAAAAACAAATTGCTACACCTAATCATGGAATGAAGGCAACAAAACATTATGCTTATCAAACGCTGATTTTCATAGTAACTAAAACTTCTCCATTTGATAAGATTTGACATTTTTCCTATAACCAATTCAATATGCTCATCCATTCAGCACTTGTAAAATATGCAATTCATATCTGGTCGTAGCTCGACTAGTGGTTTGCATGTTTCAAACTAACGCCTGGAGTCAGTGTTTGAGTAGAGGTTTTTCAGCACATGCCATGCGTGATACACGCTTAGGCGATCATGTATCTTTCGTTATACGACTGACGAGGCAGTTTTTTTTCCCCCGAAGTATGTTGTCATTTCTTTCTGCGGTAGACCAGTCATCATCCAAGACTATAGAACCCGGTCTATCCTGCTATGTGAGAAGAGGCTTCATACCTTTCCCAAGGGTATTAGGACGTAAGTGAATGTAATTGATTCAACTGGAATTCGAAGACGGCTCTCCGATTCCTCAATCCGCGCCGCTAACCATGAAAATGTTAGAATTCCGAAACCTGATTGTTATGGACGTTAGATCAATAAATTTAATCGCTGTTGAGAATTGATTTTTTGACATCTAAAGAGATCTTTTATTAGTTTTTGTAGTTTGTTTCGCTGTCGTATACTTTTACTCGTTCATATCTATCTATCTATCTATCTATCTATCTATCTATCTATCTATCTATCTTGAAAGCTCGTGACGAGATCAAGAATTTTTCCTGGTTTGCCTTTTTAAATATTTAATCAATTGGTTAGATTTGTGGGGATTAGGCAAGGCTGAGATCTTTTCAGTACCTTCTCGTATCTCCTACTTTTTCTAATTTGCTTACTGATAGATAATTGCAGACTCAATAATATATTCGTTTTCAAGTAAAAGTAATATTCTAAATCTCGATTTCCACACCCGGCACCTCTACATTAATGTACTTATAAAATCAGTAACAAATAAATGCTATAATCATCTATTTTAGTACATACATATATATCTATATGTCCATCGACCTATCTTTTTTCCTTGGTGGTTGATGGAAGCGGCTCTATTACGGGTGCTTATAGTCTATTTACAAGTAAGATATCAGATGTTGACTTTTAAGGAGATCCATTATCTTCTCAAGAAAACAATATTATTGTTCCCCGAAATGTTTTTGTATGTTTCTTTTTATGTATATAAATAATTTCCAAGATAGGCCTCAACCAATCTTGGGTATCTATTTTCCTTTTTCTTTTTTTTTTCTTTCATTTTAGGGTAAATGTAAATCTGCGGTTGGCTATCACATTGCAACTGTCCTCCCCGTCAGGATCTATCCACATTCCTTATCGACCCAAACAACGCCTACCTTCCTTTGGGTAACTCTTCGAATATTGTTCGGGGATATCGGCTGAAGATTTCTTGTCATACGCATGAACGATCTTTTCCTTTACGGTATACACACGACCAAAGTCCATGAGACGCCGCATTTGCAAAGAAGTTGTCCACGTCGGAGTTCTCTATTGCCATTCAACGGGCTGCACAGAGTGAACAATGAGGGAACAATGATGTTTGCTCCGCTAATGGATGGTCGATGCAGACAAATCAGGAGAGAATTAAAGAAAACTCTGTTGCTTCCTTGAATTCTCTTCCTGCTGACAAATAACGTTCTTGCCCTTCACCTCTTATTGTTAACACGTGCAAATTGAAGAGAAGCTTTCACAACAGAATCCATTTATTATTTTTCGCTTGAGAAAGACAAGGAATCGTTCTTTTTGCATATGTGTCTCTCTCACTTTCTCTTCCTGTATCTCTTACTGTCTCTCAAAAACTGATATTAACGCCTGCCTCATCAAGATGGGGATTTTCAGACGTCTGTCTCGTGTAGCGAATTAGATTCTTGGTAGGTCTCCTTATACTATATACTTATACCAGACTAAGTAACATTTAATGAAAAATCCACAATGCTCCTGCCGTAGTTCAAGCAAGATTTGCTAATTTTCAGGTCATGTGCCATACGATGGTTAATCAACACCGTCGTTGGCGAGTATTGAGGTGCTCATAGACATTTCCTTCTGTGTGAAATGAGCCATATCAGAAGAGGTTTCCACAACCCCTGCATGGTAGGATAGGGTGGTTCAGGAGATTGAGAGCTCATGCTCATTTGGAGCAAGATCAGATAGGAGTGATAGAGGAAAGGACGAGGAGAAGGATAGTGGATAGATCAATGCAACTGGAGATGTCGATTGACATTACATTTGAATAGTTGGAGATTATAGCTCTCAGGGAAACTGGAATAGAGAAGGAAGTTCCACAGGCAAGAGGTGCGAGATATGAAGCTATTGGAGTAGAAGAAACGGCTACATTTAATAGTTTTGACAGTGAAAGGGTGGGAGCTGGATGCCAGCCTCGTAGGGCGCTTGAATTCATGAAGTCTGGGAACCAGCGAATGCAGCTCCTTGGAGCAATTACCATGAAAGTATTTGTAAAAAAGAGAGA
>OZ010591.1:12723178-12755678 GCA_963932145.1 Acanthosepion lycidas
ATAAGAAGAATTCAACAGAGACAGAAACCGGATTTACTAATTTGACTATTCGACGAGTCAATAGGTTCTTCTAAATTTTAGATGATCTACTGACATTTTCGTTTTTATAAATGGTCCAGATAACATTCTAATGAGAATAGAAGATTATATCACGTTGTAGAAAGTACAAAAATCGAGGCACTTTACGAGCTAAAAGAGTCTGACATTAAAATCGTGTTTTTATCTCTAATGGAACGTAAGCAGTAAAACTAGACAAATTTGAAAAAATTCAACTACAGCTGCTTTGAAATGTACATCATTTACATTATTCAGACTATTGTCCTCATCTTTGTAGCCATATTTATTACAACGTTTCGGCCGTTGTACGCACTGGCATTCTTCAGGTGGTTGTAATGTCGAACAGAACCCTACCTAAGATTTGCAGATGACACAGTGTTGATAGCAAACACAAAAAGAAAGCTACAAAATCTCCTACAGAAGTTAATGAAGGAAAGCGAGAAGAAAGGGTCAGATATCCATTATAAAAAGACAGAATGCATGGTTTTTAGCAAAAGAATGAACTCAAAATGTGAATTGCAAATTGGAGATACGAAAATCAAACAAGTGAGGAAACTTAAATATCTCAGAAGTGTTCTTTTTTAAAGAGAATATAGAAAGAGCAAAACTGAAATTGAAATCGAATGGCATATTGGGATAGACAAAGAAGCATTTCAAAAACTAAGCAGAATACTAAGAAATAGGAAAATTTCAATAGAAACAAAGATAAGAATACTAAACTGCTATGTGATATCTGTCCTCCTGTATAGCAGCGAGTGTTGGACAATCTCCTTAAAGATGAAGAAGAGACTTGAAGTAACAGAAATGCGGTTCTAGAGAAGGGTGCTGAGGATATCGTAGACCTAACATGTGATTAATGACAAAGCTTTGAAGAAAATGAAAAGTAAATACTTAACATCAGGAAGAGACAATTGAAGTTTCTGGGGCAGAATGAGGAAGGACGGCTTGGAAAATCTGATACCCATGAGACAGATAGAGGGCAAGAGAGACAGAGGAAGACAATACATGACATAACTTTCTGAGCTTCAGTAAATGGATGGTAGAACAGAGCTTAGAAGAAATAACAAAGACAAAGTTTATTAAGAAGAGCTACAAACAAAATGCAGGATATTGTGGAGAGTCATGATCGCCTACGTCCTGAAGGGACACAACACATAAAGAAGAAGTAATTCGTCTTCGGTCTCTGATAAAAAAAAAATGTCAACTTTTTAAAAGACTGTAATGTCTTGACGCAAAAAACAAACAACAAAAAACAAAAACAAACAACAAAAAACAAAAAAAAACAACAACAAAAAACAAAAAAATAAACAAAACGACGAAAATGGTGATTTTCTTTCAGGCTTTATTTTTCGGATGTATTGTGCTCACAACTATTCTCCATGAACGGCTTTTACAGTATTGCCGACTAACAAATGCTATTGTTCACAGTTGTCACAAAACAAACTAACACAAATCATGTTTGAATAGGAATTTATATGCTACAGATTTCATGTTCAAATATCTTTTCACTTTCCACTATTAGCCGGTACTCCATTATCATCTCCTCGTCCTGGGTATAACGATAAACTACATCCAGCAGGAAAACATCTGATCGGGAGATTGGAGCGTGAAACCGACTCTAATTGCTACTGTTCCCAGGTCCACCTCAACTCGGGGTAGTAGCACCTGTTAGGGTTCCAGCTATAGGCAAGAAGTGACCCCCCCAAAAAAAAAATCAACAGTACATTTTTATAGCAAAATGAAAATCAATGCAACACAAAACAAATATAAAAATAAATTTTTATAGTAAAATTACCAACAATATATTTTATGATCTACAAACTATACATCTAAAAATATACCTTTAACCTGAAAGTATAAATTTATGTACAAAATATTTACATTTCCTCATTAAATATCCCATAAATGTTGATATTTCCTCATTAAATATCCCATAAATGTTGATATTCCTCATTAAATATCCCATTAATGTTGATATTTCCTCATTAAATATCCCATTAATGTTGATATTTCCTCATTAAATATCCCGTTAATGTTGATATTTCCTCATTAAATATCCCATTAATGTTGATATTCCCTCATTAAATATCCCATTAAACAAAACAAGCAACATGAAAGAACGTTTTAATGATATTAGTTTATATAATATTCTACAATTTCTTAAAGAAATCAGATTATATTCCAAAATATAACTTCAACAAAACGACAACATAAAGCATATATGATCGCTTCTACTAATCATGTCCACACAAAGATATATATGCACAAAAGCTGAGTATCATCTACCATTTAATCAACTGTGAAAGTAGAATAACCTATATCATATTTTTATTATTTCAAAGCTCCCAAGAAAATTAATTTTCGTCATTAACGCATAAGGTGTTCATATGCCATTAAACAAACAAATCAGCTGGTCATGTTCAAACATCTCTCTATTTTACATGGTTCAATTGAACTTTACTATTAGCGACGCTATATAATTGAATTTTGCATTTTGACGCTTCATAGAACAAATGTGTAACTGAGGTGTAATCCAATCTGACGCCGAATAGGTGATGGTAAACAAGAAGAAAGAAATGCGTAAAACCTGTCGAAAATGTCTGAACCGAACGACAATTACGATTCTAAATAATCTAAAACAAAACTGTTTTCTTGCACAGGATTAAATCCTTTAAAATTTTGAACAGTGTAATAATTTTCTGTGTTAACGCTGATGGACATTTTTGTTGATGTTATGAATACAATATAAAAATACATGTTTAGCCTGCATGGTGTAAACCTTTGCGTTACAGAAACAGTTTCCAAAATAAATGATCTACTTCTGTATTCTTTATAATTGCCATAACAAATATTATTACTGATGTTTGAGCTGTAATTGTCGAGAGAGCAGATTGATTTCTAACTTCTCTTCAGTCAATTGTCAATACGCAAAGACAGGACGTACTTTCTCGTCTTGTCACATAGGGTTTAACTAACTTTTTCTTTTTCTTTCGTACGAATCATTACATGAAGGCTTTTATCGAGGCAAAATTAGAATATATAGTCGGATTGAAACTCCTTACTCTCTTTTGCTAACACGATTCGCTCTATGTTTTATATAAGCATGACAGATTTATCCGAAATAAAAACCAAATGCAGCTTTTAGCACAAACATAAAATTCTAACCGATCTCCTCAAAGAATGAACGCTACTTTATGCACACAGACACCCTCCCATATATATATATATATATATATATATATATATATATATATATATATATATATATATATATATATATATATATATATCGTAAAATACATCTATTGGATGCTTTGGTACACATCATCAGTGATGTTTCAAGCCGAGGTTCATTAGGGGTTTCGGGTCTTTCAACATCATACCACACTCTCCATGGTGACCCAGTCGATACTGATCGGGTATCAACTTGTGTACCTTCCGTTAGTTACAAGTTTTTCCATTTTCCAATGTGCCGTTCTGGGTAAGACGTTAAAGTACATCCGCGTCCTGGGTAAGACGTTAAACTACGTCCAGTAGCAAGGCCTCTGATCAGGAGGTTTTGAGGAGCGTGGAACCACCTCTTAATTACTGGTGTACTCAGGTCCACCCTGACTCGGGGTGGTCACACCTGTTAGGGTTCCAGTTATGGGCAAATAGTTAACTATTACCTGCAATGCTTTTTTGAAAAAAATTATTACTAGCAATACAATTTTGACGGAAATATATTACCAGAAACAGATTTTTCATAAAACAAAATATTACCAGCAATTTTGTCAGCCTTAAATAACCCATTGAGGTTGATATGCCGTAAAACAAAATGAACTAAACCAATCTTAACCAAAGAATACATATTCTATTCATTCGAATCTATCGTAAAAAATGTTGTCGGCATTAAATAACCCATTGAGGTTGATATGCCGTAAAACAAAATGAACTAAACCAAAGGAAATTTCCAATGTGCACATCATACGACACTTCTTGGCAATTTATTGTCCAATTCCGGGTGACTTCCGGTTCACCAGCAATGTACGCTCTTCCATAAAAAAAGGAAGCAAACGAATACACACACAATATATATATATATATATATATATATATATATATATATATATATATATATATATATATATATATATATATATATAGTTCAGGCCATTTATATTAGGTGCGAGAACGAGTTTTTAGCTATGGAAACTTTTCCATTCACGTAATAATCCTGTTTCTATTGAGATAATATTCCAAGATTCAGCCGATTGGTATTTGAACCTAAATGTAGATTTTATAATTCTATAAACTTTTGTTGCTATATTTGAATTTTTGTGATTAAGAATTTGTCATAGCTTTGATTCGGACGACCATTTTTTGATTCCGGAAAATGCAAGGACTAAAATCATGTCACTATAATAACTTTTCATTTTCAAGTTTCCATCGTTGTACCTTTTGGTCTTCTTCAGGTGTATGTTGTACTAGTTCACCGTTGTTTGAACTTTGAACTTGCACCATTTATTGAATTAAGTAGTAGTTTGTTCTTATTTAACTTTCCATGTTGAAGGGAAAACTCGCTAGTCTGTTATTTCTTTGTGTTGCTTGCCTGTGGTTTCCATCAAAAGAAAAGAATATCGAACTTCTTCGTAATAACCATTCCAGGGAAACTGAATACTTTAACCAACGCTTTCATACACTCGACAATCCAATGGTGCAAGACTTAAACCTAATTTTTATACTCAGGTGCAATTTTTGAGCGTCCTTTTGTTTCTTAACCGGAGTCTTCCAGTGTTTATTTCTATCCTAGGTCTACTGAGAGCATAACACGCGTGCTGATTCATTCATTTTTCTTTTACTTCAGTGTTACTCTCTGTTTATTGACTTCGTGTTGATGACCGCTTTTTCCTTCCATACATGATGAGCCGTACTTTCTTTAAATGCCTCTCCCTGGATGTTTGCTCTAGTTTTGGTATTTATTGCTACAACTGCATGAGATGGATTCTACACAGTTCTTAGTTATATAATGTTCCTTGCAAATGGTGTGGTGCTGAAAATACACCTTCGAAGTGGTGAATGACTTTTGAATGCATAGACAACAAATGTTCTGAATCCTCTTATGTATGATAGGCAGACAGCAGTAGATGTTTGAGTGTTGTTCTCTATACTTCTGTCGCTGCTCGTGGAAATTGATATTATGCTTCTAGAATTGATATCATTAGGAGAATTTCTAATCCTAATCATTTTCTGTTGTTGCGTTCCAGGTCGCCAGATATGGGTTTGACTCGATGCCGTAGGGTGGCTGGTAGTATTATGCGGTGAATGTTAGCTTACAAATATACACGATGCATTTAACACACTGTGTACGAGTGATTAGTACATACAGAAAAGACACTTGATGTGCTTAATTTTCCATTGCGAATTGTATGATAGGTATTCACGTGGTCCAAGCAGTGCATACACATCTTCTTGGTCGGATCAGAGTATGAATATATTTACGTATATAAATTATGTATGGTTGGCTTTAGCAGTGACATTCTACAACAGTTTCATTGAATCATTTCATGTATATATTTGCTATTACCGGAGATAATGGTGACCCCATAGTTAAAATTTCTGGCCTAGTTCATGAGAACCTTTGTGAATAGGTTCATAACATCCAACTCAAATCTTTTGACACCTGGAAATAGAACAATCTACATCGGTGGGCGAAATAAAGGGTTCGATTAGAAATTCCAATCACCTGAAGAATGCCGGAGCATACAACGGCCGAAACATTGTGAATATGGCAATGAATATGAGGATAACAGTCTGAATAATGTGAAAAATGCAAGTAATTACAATACTTCATCTCATAGATATAGAGGCCGAAACATTGTGAATATGACAATGAAGATGAGGATAACAGTCCGAATAAAGTAAATAATGCAAGTAATCATAACCCCTCATATCAGAGATATAGACACCGAAACGTTGAAAATATAGCAATGGATATGAGGATGACAGTCCGAATAATGTGAAAAATGCAAGTAATTACAATACTTCATCTCAGAGATATAGAGGCCGAAACGTTGTGAATATGGCAATGAAGATGAGGATAACAGTCCGAATAATGTAAATAATGCAAGTAATCATAATACCTCATCTCAGAGATATAGACACCGAAACGTTGTGAATATGGCAATGAAAATGAGGATAACAGCCCGAATAATGTAAATAATACAAGTAATCATAATGGCTCATCTCAGAGATATAGAGTCCGAAACGTTGTGAATATGGCAATGAAGATGAGGATAACAGTCCGAATAATGTAAATAATGCAAGTAATCATAATACCTCATCTCAGAGATATAGACACCGAAACGTTGTGAATATGGCAATGAAAATGAGGATAACAGCCCGAATAATGTAAATAATACAAGTAATCATAATACTTCATCTCAGAGATACAAAAGCAAAAAAGTTTCTAATATGGCAATGAAGATGAGGATAATGTAAATAACGCAAGTTTCTTCTGATATTTATTAGGTGTGTTGAAGGTGTTAGTCTGATTTTTTGATAACAAGTGACTGAAAACGCAATTGAAAATTGTTTATAAGTAAAAAGCTGGAAAGTTTTGCCCATACATAATAGGTGTCAGGTGGAATTTTATCTTTTTTTTCTCTTCATAGTCTCAACTAGGACATTGGTATAACGGTCGTATGATTAAACTTCGGAGTCTCTTGTTAACAGGAGAGGAAGTGGTGCTTAATCGTATCAAGGAATTTACATCTTTGTTCTTATACGTTATGGGAAAACGTTAATGTCCTTATAGTTTCATTGCCTAAATCTTCTAAATAGTGTTGAGGTTACCTCTGATGCTGTAAACCATAAATGATAAAATTTATTTCTCAAGACCATTTCTTATTCAGATGATGTCTGCCTTTCAATTGCTTACACATTCGCTCATAACACAAAATCTTCTATGAAGTGGTTGCTTTTATTATTTCCAAAAATAATATTTACTTAATGTTTCTTTTGACAATAATATCAAAATTAAACACAAAGAAACTAGTAATACTTATAGAATTGTTCATGTGGAAATGAAAAATAGTGAATAACAATCACAAAGGAGATTTGTGTAGAATTGTGGATATCATCAAAATCGAAGAATTGTTATCCGCCTATGAAATCAACTGGCACTTCTCATATTAGACACGATTATGTATTTTTTTCCTCTGCCGACAGATATGCCATTTCTCATGGACTGAATTAGATTGAAGACACTTTTGCATATTTCCGAATCAGGATGCTATAAAAATCGATATTTTTTTCTAAAAAGAACACACTATAATGGAATGAAAACATCCTTGAATCATTTTGGAAATTATAATTCTTTTTTTTTTTTTTGTTTTTCTCTTGCGATTGCGCATCGACCCGATTTTCTTGGAGGGTAGAAGCGAATCGTTTTGTCTGGATAGAATTGCTTTTTCTTTTTCTTTCATACTGGTTTTCAATTTTATTAATACATCTGCTTCAATTGAAAGAGGTTTTGGCCCCGAGCTAACGATCTTTCCAGCTGGCACATCCTTCTTCCTTCTCAAAACTGACAATATTGCATCTTTCATTTGAAGAGGCGAACAGTTTTACTAATCATCCTCTGCTTTTTATGCTTAAAGGATCGGTGGCAAGAAAGAATTCAAAACACTCGCAAAACGACAAATAAACAATGCTTCCAGAAGGTTCGATGGAAACTAGCGAGTAAACTTTGTAACAAAATACTTCATCAAACATAATGGAGAGAAAAAAAAAACTTCTATTGATAAAAAGAAAATAGAAAATATTGTTAAAATTCAATGCATTTTTTAAAATGTTGTTTGTGTAATTTCATTTTTTACCTTGGGAAGGAAGTAATGTTTATAGGCGATCTACGCGAACTTTTGTAAAAGTAGGAAGTGACTATTTGTATTAATGTTTATTTGAATAAAGACTACACTCACTGGAACTGCATTATCAAGTTTTTGTTTGGTTCACGGTTTATAAAATGGCCAGCGCTACATTTCATACAAAAAGAGAATTCCTAAGATGCCCTGGAAAAGAAAATTGTCATTCAAACGAGCCAGTTGCTCAGTGTATCGTTGTACAATGAAATTTTGTCTCTGTATTCTATATTTTTAATAATACGTTGCTTTGGATTCAAATTTCTTCAATGGATTCTGTTTTAGACTGAAATATTGAAGAATGTGTTGCATCCAGTTACGACTTATTCGGTTTTGAATTCACTTAATAATTCCATATGAGACTGAAAAGTATTTTCCGTTTTTATGCAAAGGGTTTTGATGCATATGAGATTTTGACAGTAAATATAAGGCTGTAAATTGGTTTTCTGCATCTATTAGTCGCTAAACCTATTTTGAGTTTCCCTATTGTACCAAGTCGATTTTCTAAATATTTTTATATATAGATATACATATGGATTTTGTGTTCACATCATTTCTCTTCTTGTATAAGTATTATTTGCAGTAAATTTATTTCGAGCAAAGAACTATTCTTATTAAAAGAATTTGAACTCTCCTAATGAGTGTTGCAGGAGATTTTATTACAAAATGTTGCATAATCGTTTTCTCTCGATGTCATTATAAGAAATATTTTGTTTAATCTATCTATCTATCTATC
The DNA here is from genome assembly GCA_963932145.1 of Acanthosepion lycidas. Classification (NCBI taxonomy): domain Eukaryota; kingdom Metazoa; phylum Mollusca; class Cephalopoda; order Sepiida; family Sepiidae; genus Acanthosepion; species Acanthosepion lycidas. The sequence goes on from OZ010591.1 coordinate 12,731,873, forward strand.
TATCTATCTATCTATCTATCTATCTATCTATCTATCTAGTTCAGTCGGTTCATCTATCTATCTATCTATCTATCTATCTATCTATCTATCTATCTATCTATGTTCACATGTATCTATCTGAGTATGTTCACCTCTCTCCCTTTCTCTCTTTCTCCCTCTCTCTCTCTATCTATTTATCTGGCAAGACATTTAAATCGTAAGCAGGCGGGGAGTGTGGTTTTTAATCTGAATAGAAACAGCCAATCAGTGGAACGTGGCCGAGTTCTGAAATTGGCTTCGTAAGAAATCGGGAGAAACAGAAATTGCTTTTGGACCAGGTTCACCGGCCATCAGGTCAAATGGCTTTAAAGGTAGATTTGAAAAAAAGATAGAAGGGAAAAACTCTTTGAGAAGCTTTCATGTGAATTAAGCTTTAATTTATGGGGATGTTGTTGAATGTATATTTATTTCATTCTTTTTGACAACTGATCTATCTTATGACCTTTCTCTTACAACTCAATGTTAGGGAAACCGGCTGGTGACATTCAATACTTCCAGAAGCAAGCCACCAACATTTCAGCATCGCCTGAGTTTTCTCTCCAGTCATGATGAACCGATGTACTCACAATGATACTACTTACCTGGAATGTCTATTGTGACTCAAGCTCACTCCAGACATCAGGTGAAAATCGTGGATACGATCAATTGTTAAAGATACTGGACACCACGCTTGGTTCCTTGTACCTCTCTATAAAGTACCTGCTTTCTGCTTTACTCTATCTTTATAAAACCAAAATGGGGTAATGCTGTCATATCTGAGCCGGGTTTGACTAATTCACACTTATCCGCTTCGACAAACTTCAAAAGCCTTTACTTGGCCTTACGGATGATGTATTATTTTTCACGGAACAATCGCTTTCTTAGAGACGAAACTTTGCTAGCCTCTCGCTATTCTACTGCTATTTTGATGGCACAGGTTCAGACGAGCTGCATTCCTTACTTTTATTAGAGTCCATATATTTTCCCGGCATAGTTTCAGATGAGCTACATTCCTTAATTTTACTAGAGTCCATACATTCCCAACCAAAAGACCCACACCAGACCGACGTGAACTTATCTCTCTTACCTTCGTATTTTAGTGGCAAGGAAGTATTTCATTCGGACAGCTTTGTAAGTGTTACTTTGTCCACTCACTACGATTTTAAGCTCTTCAAAATCTCAAGACAACCGTTATCTAACCCGGGTATATTGATAATATATACACTTCTTACTTCACCCCTTTAAGCACTTAAAACAATCTCATTCAGCAACCATCAACTGCGGGTATTTCAAATTTGATGCCCAATTAAATGACGCATCATCTGTCATATGTAAGTCCAAAAACTGTAAAGAGTTATTTACAGTTTCTTTTTTTCTTTCAGATGTCCAATTTACAATGACCAACTTACAGATAACTAAAATCTTTAATCTGACATAGTATTTCAATAGCTTAGTCACCACAGTATAAGGCAAACAACAAAACAACCACTAAGTTAAAACTTAGACTCACACATGGTTTGAGTTTTGGATCACCTGGTGAATATTAAATTAATTAGATTAAGGAATGATTTGTGAGGTCGAATTTCTATCTTTTAAAATAGGCATCTCCATATGCGAATGGCTTTTATGCCTGGAAATACTGAGTCATCTCTGTAGAAAGGTTCCTATTGTATAGCATATATATTTCAAGTTAGAGATGTGTTGGTCTTAATTCTATAAAACCGAGTTAGTTTAACAAGATAAATTTAATTTTTTTCTGTCAGATTAAGTGATTATTAATTTTTTTTTGTGCCCTGAAGAGGCGACATCTAAAAAGACGACATCAGTAACCGGCATTTCTCTTACATCCAGAAAGGGTCACAATTGAATACTGATGATCATTTCACATTTTCCTTGTGGCAATTACATTAAAGGAACGCGGGAGTTTCATTCAAAATTTAATATTTATGTTTCAGTCAAAACAGAGTCCTGACGGTTGACTGTCTGTACGTATTTTGCTTCGAACCGTGAACTTTATTCAATTTTCCGGCTTTGGTCTGTAGTTTTTTTTTCTCACCGTCTTCAGCGTCAATATTCTTTAATATTCTGACATCTCAAATGACGTTCTTATTGAATTACGTTTTGCAGCAATTCAGAATTTATATTTGTTTACTTTGATCTTCGGAGAAAATCTATTAAAAAAAAAATAAAAAAATAAGCGCAGTACTAGACTGGCGATGAGATCTCATCAACTTACAGCTGATCTTGCTAAGATATAACCGTAAAATTCTATGCTAACAGTTTCTTTTCTTGCACTTCTCGCTTGTGGAATACCCTTTCGGCTCCATGCTTTCCAGCCAACAAAATTGAAAATGCAATGTAAATCGCTATTTATTGTCCTCCTGAGTACTCTTCCCGCTCATTATTAATATTCCTGTTTCTAATTCTTCCACATCCTGTAACTCCTTGTGTTTTAGTTGTTTTACTGCTTTGCATGGGGTGATAACGATTAAAAAAATGTTTAACTGAATTCTAAGCCTTAGCCAAATATTTATAGCATGGACACAAATTTAGAAAATATAATTTAGAGTAAAATTGTAGTAAATAATCCCAGCATAACCATCATCATCTTTATCATCATCATAATCATCTTTATTATCATCTTCATCATCATCATCTTTATCATCATCTACATCATTATCATAATTTTATCATCATCTTTATCATCATCATCTTCATCATCATCTTTATCATCATCATCATCATCTTCATAATCATCTTTATCATCATCATCTTCATCACCATCATCTTTATCATCATCATCATCATCATCATTATCATCTTTATCAGGATCTTTATCATCATCTTTATCATCATCATCTTTATTATCCTCTTCATCATCATCATCTTCATCATCATCATCTTTATCATCATCATCTTTGTCTTTATCATCATCTTCATCATCATCATCATCATCATCATCATCATCATCATCTTTATCATCATCATCTTTATCATCATCATCATTATCATCATTATCATCTTTATCATCGTCTTTATAATCATCATCATCTTTATCATCATCGTCATCATCTTTATCAAGTGATTTCAAATCACAAACAAATTTTATTATTATTTACAAACTTTATTATTATTAAAGATGTGATAAACAAAGAAAGAATTATGTTCCAATTTTGATGTTTACGGAATTCTTTAGATGATAAAACTCAATATTTGGATGATGATTAATAAAATATAGATGGCCTAAAATAATATTTTTCATTTAAAAACAATAATAATTTATATTAATATTTTAAATATTATATTTTCAACCACGAAGTTAATTTGCTTAGCAATCGAGGTTTTAATAAATAATTCCTCCTCTTGCTTTGGGTAAAACGAAGCAGAGAAAGGAATTAAAGAACGAATTGTCGCTTGATCCTTTTACTTAATTTCAGTATCAACCAAACATTTTTTCAATATATAGTTCAACCGTCCATTGTAGCTTTCGACTCGCAAGTACGATAAATCAAACACCAATTTTGATTAAAATCGAGACGCCCTATTCAAGCCCCAGTGCTACAAACTAGTTTCAGAAAAAATAAGTTACCATTCTTGCCAGGAATTGATAAGTACAGAATTGATGAGTTTACACGCAATTTTATATAATTCAGTGTTTTTCTTTGACAAACATCAAAAGAACTTTTCAACTCCTCCTCTATTTAATATCTATGGGGAAGTTGTTTATTTTGAATATCAAGAGAAAAATTGAGCAATCGACGTCTTAGATCATAAAAAATTCGGATCATATACAGGTTTAGTATATTTTGTTAAACTGTACTCTTAAAAAACGGAGAAAAAGTACTGAGCTAGTTACAAAGAATCCCGCTTGGACCATTCACCTGAAGTAAGCCGAAGAACATGTCCACCAAAACATTGCGTTTAGCACTGTCAGTCGCTAAGCTTGTATTCTTTTTTACGTTATTCTCAGTGACCAGTTATATAGTCTTTCTCTTGCACTTATGCAAATTAGGCATATTAATTTGCCAGTGTCATTACAAAAGTATTTTCTTTGTATCGACTAGTCACTAATGTCTATTGTGAATCAAGTGAACACAATATTTGACAGAATACAGCAATAATAATCAGCATGAGTCAGAAGTTTAAAAAAATGCTGCTGAAAAAAGTAGACCCGTTTCTGTTAGCAAGAAGAAATCATGTCACTCTTGGCTATTTGAGCAAATTGTCAAACAGATTTTAATGATCAAGTTTGCCTGCTGCTCGATTACACAATCCAATGATCTTTCCCTTCGGCGCTAGAACCAAATTGGTTGGCCTTTGGTATTCTTGAAATCAAAAACAATTTTCAGAATCAACAATGTTCTCAGCAGCATCCAGAAACGAAAACAATGAAATTCTTAATCTTAAAATTAAACCTGTTGCTTTTTTTCTAAGCTTAAGGCCCACATATATTGTAATTTTTGGAGATAATGAGACAAAAATTCTTCTCAGTTTTCAGTCATCTTCTTTGCTGTTTTATCATTTTGTACCTTGTGTTTTTCATACCAGCAATATCTGTCTAATATTCAAAGGGAATCAAGTGACTCAAGTTTCCTAATTATCTAATTATATTTACTAATCAATATTCGTGGTGATTTTACTAATGATATTAGGTTTGTGCAAAAATAATGACGTAATAATGTCGTTTTTTAACGTTAAAAAATACGTCAAAAAAGACATTATTACGTCATTATTTTTGCACAAACCTAATATAATCTGGATGGTTTTGAATCTTCCTAGAATTTCTTAGTTATTTAAACACTTTTCAGAATGATAGCAGACTCTAATTAAAAATCACATTCCTTGCTTCCATGTTCCATAGTTTTTTTTTGTGATGATAATGGATTTTTCAAACGTTCGTAATTAAAACATGCAAAACGGAGAGATTTTCCTTTATCTGTTTGTGTTATTATTATTGACTCTTCAAGTGCTTTACATGAAGAACTCTAACTGGTTGCTTTCACTAGCGTTTAATAGCAAGTCTTCCTAATACCCTTGTAGATGTTTTCAGAAATGCGGCCGGTTGGATCGTTCGAGCGTTTCCCCAAGCTGTTTTAGACAGTTCCTAGAGCTCCTATAACAAATGGCATGACTGTTATCTTCATATCTCACAGTTTTGCCATCACTCTTGTATAGTTGAGATATTTACCTATCTTTTCACCATTCAAATCCAATCAGTGGCACAATATGATTAGATTATTGTTATTATTTGCTTTTTGTTAACATCATTATCATTCTATTCATATTCATTATTATTCTATTCATATGAGCAAATAAATTGCAGTTTTGTATAGAATTAGATTCGAGAACAAACTGCAAATTTACTTGTTTTATTGTTGGCGAAATTCCCATTGTGATTCTAAAAATTATTATCATTTCTTTTCTTTCATTAATCATAAAGTAAATTATTCTGTCATTATTATTATTATTATTATTATTATTATTATTATTATTATTATTATTATTATTATTATTTATAATTTATTATTATTATTATTATTACTGTTATTATTTATTATTTCATTATTATTATTATTATTATTATTATTCTTTATTATTATTATTTATTTATTATAATTATTTTATTATTATTATTATTATTATTATTATTATTATTATTATTATTATTATTATTCCTTTGATTTCAGGCGTTTACACATTTCTTCCCGTGTCCTGCTCAGAGACCTAAGGTTAAAAATGGCATCATGACATTTTCCACTGACCAATTAAAAAAAAGAAAAGAAAAGTATTTTACATAGATAAAGTACTTTGTAAGGCGTGGGCTGTACACGTGAGAACAATTTTTTGTATTTCATTGAGGCACGGACTTCCAGGAATCCATTCAATTAGTCTACTGGAATCTTTTCCAACTAATCCGAGGTTTCTAACTATGATAGGGATTGTTGATGTTCCCATGTGCCACATTTTTGAGATTTCGATTTCAAGATCATTGTATTTTGATAGCTTTTTGAAGATCTTCAAAGATACATTATTATTATTATTATTATTATTATTATTATTATTATTATTATTATTATTGCAGTCTGCAGGGACTGTCATATCAATAAGGAGACACTTTTTTGTTTGCGGTCTGTAATAACAATGTTTGGGCGGTCAGTTTTGATTTATTATTTTCCTTGGATTTCTGTTGTATATAAATTCCCTACCTGGTTGCAACCAGAGATCTAACTTAAGAAATAGGTTAATAACATCTTCCACTGATCCTTGTTTTGTATTTTCTCTCTCTCCCCCCAAAACAAATTAAGATCACACACATTTTACATAGATAAAGCTCTTTTAATGTGTGAGCTATAATTGTGAGTTCAATCTTTTGTATATCTTTAACGCATGGGCTAGCAGAAATCCCTTTATTTAGTCAATTGAAACATTTTCCAAGAAATCCGAGGGCTCCAACTACAACTGGAATTACTGATGTCCTCATGTGCCGCATTTTTTAGATTTCCACTTCAAAATCTTTGTATTATGATAGTTGTTACAAAGATCCATTACAATCTGCAGCGGCTGTCATGTCAATAAGAAAGCCCATTCTGTTCTTGTGGTCTTTGATCACGATGTCTGGACGATTAGCTTTGATTGTTCTCTCTCTGTGTATTGCGAAATCCTTTCAAATCATTATTATTATTTCTTACATTTGTAATCTTATCACCAGATGTTTTCTGGTTATCAATGAAAATTGTGTTACTGGAAGTCTCCCAGATACTCCGACACTTTTTTCAATATATTCTACAACTCCTGCAACATCGTGATCTGAATATGCTCAGTTCTTCCCCAAATTTCAAATTCATTTAATCTTAATTCGAATATTTTTGTCACAGTACAAAGTGCGCCAACTATTATAAACCCGACACTAATCTTTATGTATGTAAATTGCTTCACTACTTCGCATTGCAAAGATCATTTTCACTGCTATGAATAATAGTAATATTATTGCCGACACTATTTTTAGTAGCAACGAAAAGAGTTGTAGCAAAATTCATACTTGAAATAACAGCTGCAGTTGAATTGGTAATTATTATTTGCAATTTTGATGAGAGCAGCTAAAATTAGCAGATTTTTCCTATATTCTGACTGAAAAAATATAGCCGACATTTTTTACTAATTCAGGTTTTGCCAAAAAGTATCAAAATACTGTGAGCTAAAATTGTATTTTTGAAATTTTATTTTCTTCTTTAGACTATCTGGACTTCGCCGTCAAAAATGTTACTTTTGGTTTAAATCCGCAATTTGTCAAAATCTCAACTAAAAACATCAAATTTTTAAAATTGGCAGATTAAAACTTTTTTTGTTATTGTACTTTTATTCGATCTATTTTATCATCTTGATTATTATAGATAATATTTTCAACAAAACGTTAGGCTCAAGTATCCTTTGACCATCTTCAGGTGATCTTAATAATTATAGCTGTTATTATAGACACAACTTTTCGATAAAGTATCCTCTAACCATCTTCAGGGGTATCTTAATAATTATAACCGTTATTATAGACAACGTTTCGATAAAATATCTTCTGACCATCTTCAGGGGTATCTTAATAATTATAGTCGTTATTATAGACAACGTTTCGATAAAATATCCTCTGACCATCTTCAGGGGTATCTTAATTATAGCCGTTATTATAGACAACGTTTCGATAAAATATCCTCTGACCATCTTCAGGGGTATCTTAATAATTATAGCCGTTATTATAGACAACGTTTCGATAAAATATCTTCTGACCATCTTCAGGGGTATCTTAATAATTATAGCCGTTATTATAGACAACGTTTCGATAAAATATCCTCTGACCATCTTCAGGGGTATCTTAATAATTATAGTCGTTATTATAGACAACGTTTCGATAAAATATCCTCTGACCATCGTCAGGTGTCCATCGTTATGTTGATTATTATGTTATTTCGTTTCTCAGGGTCCAGTTCTTGTTCTTCCCTGTTGAACTAGCCTACACTATTTCCCTACCTGATCCAGGGATTGAACCCACAACCTCTAGAGGAAAGCAACATGTTTAATCCCTTTTGTTAATGTAATTTCTTTTGTAATCTGGTCATTGTTGTTGCCGTTCCTTTAAATTTTAAATGAAATAAAATGCATGAATGTATCTGAATGTATATTAATTCTTTCCTAAAATTAATTTATTCACTGTAATAAAGAAAAACGCCGTGCTTTGCTATTTCCCCCTTTCTGTAGAATATCTGTCAACCGATGGCTGACAGAAAAGTTAAAAAGTTCTCGATCAGACACATTTCCCTAAACCTAACCAAATAACCAACCAACTTTGAGAACCATTGGACTATTGAACACATTCTTGGTCTTAATAACTTTGTGGAGATCTTGCATTTCTGATAACTTACTGTATCGTTGAGTCAGTTTTATTCAGAGGAAGTGAAGCCATCTTGTTTTTATTCAAAGTTTGTAACAGCGCTCTCCCATTACTCAGAATCGAATTCGTTTTTGGCTCGTAGTAAATATTATTATCACCATGGCCTGCTATTTTTTTTTCTGAATATTCCAGTTTATCTATCACAACACACGCATTGTTTTTGTCTGCTGGCAGTGTGATCATGTTAATGTCACTAGACTGAATTCTAAGAGACATACTTTTCTCTCTTCTGATTTGTTCTTTGGAAAGCCTGACTTTCTCTAGGGCTTTTCTCATTTTCCATCGCAATCTATTTGTACCTTAAGGACTTTCAAAACTCTACACTAATATGGGTATATCCTAAGTTAGTATTTATCGAGTGAAACTCATAGTTGGCGATCTGGCGGTTTGGTCAGTGTTAAGAACTCTTTTTGGAGTAACAACAACAGCAAGAAAAAACATCAATTTGAACGATTAGATGTACATGGTGTATAACAGTCGCCGGAAATCTGCCATGATGTATCAGTGATATGTAGGAAATGTTCCGGAGAATCTTCGGTTAATAAAAGATGAGACAATTAATTCGAATATATTAGTATAATATTTTTGCGTTCAACCAAATTTTGACTCTCATACAAATGACGCCAGTGTCATATTTTTCAGAGATTGAACCTATAGAATTTTTATCTTGATAAATAATTCTGGCATTTCCAATGTTAGGGAATTATTGCTCGTATGAGAAATATCGAATTAAATACTGATTTAAAAAAAAAAAGAATTAGCATAAAGTAACAAATATATCTTAATATGATGAAGTTAAAATCGAACCATGAACATTGAACCTTTTTGCCAATGGAATGTCAAGAAATTTTAATGCAACATTGTCACACAAATATCAAAAGACGAATGAGGATATTAGCTGGAATGGGTTCAGGAATAATAACGATATCTCATGATGTAAAAATTGAATGACAATGGAAGTGTCAAAACTGATAAATGAAGCCGGTTATAAGATCAAAAAGCTATCTAGAAAAGAATTTTTACTTAAATATCTTAATTTGGTCAGCGAGAGAGATTACTGTAAAAAACACACACAAATAGACAAACACAAATAGACAAACACACAGAAACACACAGACAAGCACACAAAAACACAAACACACACAAATGCACAAACACACAAACACAGAGAAACACACAAACACAGAGAAACACACAGACAAGCACACAAAACACACGCGAACACACGCAAACACACACACAAACATGCACAAAAAACACACACAAACATACACAAATACACACAGAAACACAAACACAGAAACACAGAGAAACACAGAGAAACACACACTCAAACACATACGCAGAAACACACTGAAACACACAAGCACACACACACACAGAGGGAAACATACGCACACACAGAGAAACACGCACACAAACACATACACAAACATACACCAACACACACACACAAGCACGCACACGAACACACACACAAACAGATAAACACATAGATAAACACTCACAAACACAAACATACACACACACACAAGCACGCACACGAACACACACACAAACAGATAAACACATAGATAAACACTCACAAACACAAACATACACACACAGAACCACAGATGCACAGAAATACACACAGACACACACACGCGCACACACAGAGAAACACACCGAAACACACACGCGCGCACACACACAAACACAAACGCACAAAAACGCACACAAACAGATACACAAAAACACAGAAGCACCTGCACATAAACACACACAGACGAAAACACAGAAGTACACGCACATAAACACACACACACACACACAACACACACACACATAGAAACATACACACAAGTGGAAAGAAAGCTAAGAATTAGAGTTGTCCCTAAACAAATATTCTAGATATGAAATATTAGATAAGAATAATCAGACTGTTTGATTTTAGTTGTTAGTTTAGGAGAAATGAGAATGAATGTCTTTTTCCATTTGTGGAAATATTTGCATTTGGTTATTTCACAACGGAAAAGAAGCTGAGTCTTTATGCTTAGAAACTTGAACTGTTGAAGTATTCGTTTCAGAAGATGAACAATTGACAATAAAACTTTGTTTGAAATTCCAAATTGAAAGTAAAATCTAAGCAAACAATAGATATTGTGCCGTCTTTGGACAGATATACTCATTAGCAGCAGCAGCAGCAGCAGCAGCATCGAGGTTAATAAGTTCGCTCACCTGGTGGCGTAGAGTAATATCACCCTTGTATCTGTTTGTTTGAGTTCTTTCAAATTCTTCGTGATTGACACTATCGACGTATTGCGTATGGTTAACTCTGTGACGAGGCGAAACCTGAAAGAAGCAGAAAAAGAATAAAAAAACGGATTTAATCAGATCAGAATCACTACGATGTTCATAAAATTTGACATGAAATGAATCACGACTTTGAAATAAACAATATTAAATATATTAATCAATAAATAATAGACTGAAATAAGTAAGGACAATTATTCAAAGTAAAATTGTAATGGTATCGTTGTAAATACTAATAAATATATAAGACTAAATGTTTCATACGTAAAATTATTGATTATTCATTTCTAAACTTCGTCAATTAATATCGGTGTGAGTGTATGTGGTTTTGAAGACTTTCTTCGAACGTTGATCTTCTCGGGAGGATGTCAGAGACTCTCGCTTTGCAATCCTGGGTAGGGTGCTTATATAACTTTATGTCTTCTGTTTTTCTCACGTTTGCACATCCGACATTCAGATGGGTCGACACTTGTAACATCTCGAGGGCAGTCAGTGACATCCTATAAGACAGAGATTGGCAACTTACAGCACGCGTGCCACACCAAGTAATTTCCAATGGCACGCAGCCGCAAATGACATCACAAAGTCCGAAACAATAACGACTACAACGCAAAGAAGATATTTAGCTGTTTCAAAACTGCTCATTCTTTCGACTCTTATTAATAATGAAAACTTAAAAAAAAACTTTTAAAAACAATTTTTGCTATCAATGTGGTTTACATATTATTGCATATGTTACTATATAAAATATATTGTAGAACAGGTATACTGACCTTGACTTGTATAATAATATGGATGCTTTTGACACACTGAATGCTTTTAAAATCCTAAATCGGCGCATATTTAGCAAAAGGTTGCCGACTCCTACCTTAGACCTTAAAGAAAACAGTCCTTTCTCAGACCCTATAGACTGGCGCTACATAATCGCAAACAAAGACTTAAAACAGCAGCAACAACCAATTTCCAATGGCACAGCCGCAAATGACATCACCAAATTTCCAACCAATAACAACTACAACACAAAGAAAATATTTAGCTATTTCAATTTTAAAATATATTAAAGTATATATATATTATATATTACTATATAAAATATATTGTAGAACAAGTATATTGATCTTGACTTATTATTATAAAAAATACATATGCTGTTGATACACTGAATCATTTTAAAACATAGTCAGCAAAAGGTTGCCGATCCCGGCACATAGTCAGTAAAAAGTTGCCGACCACGACACATAGTCAGCAAAATGTTGCCGACAACGGCACATAGTCAGCAAAATGTTTCCAACCCCGGCACATAGTCAGCAAAAGGTTGCCGACCACGGCACATAGTCAGCAAAAGGTTGCTGATCACGGCACATAGTCAGCAAAATGTTGCCGACCCCGGCATATAGCAAAAGGTTGCCGACACCAGTGCATAGTCAGCAAAAGGTTGCCGATCCCGGCACATAGTCAGCAAAAGGTTGCCGATCCCGGCACATAGTCAGCAAAAGGTTGCCGACCACGGCACATAATCAGCAAAATGTTGCCGATCACGGCACATAGTCAGCAAAATGTTGCCGACTCCGGTACATAGTCAGCAAAAGGTTGCCGATCACGGCACATAGTCAGCAAAAGGTTGCCGACCACGGCACATAGTCAGCAAAATGTTGCCGACCCCGGCAGATAGTCAGCAAAAGGTTGCCGATCACGGCCCATAGTCAGCAAAAGGTTGCCGACCACGGCACATAGTCAGCAAAAGGTTGCCGATCACGGCACATAGTCAGCAAAAGGTTGCCGACTCTAGTGCATAGTCAGCAAAAGGTTGCCGATCACGGCACATAGTCAGCAAAATGTTGCTGACCACGGCACATAGTCAGCAAAATGTTGCCGACCCAGGCATATAGCAAAAGGTTGCCGACTCCAGTGCATAGTCAGCAAAAGGTTGCCGATCCCGGCACATAGTCAGCAAAAGGTTGCCGACCCCGGCACATAGTCAACCAAAGGCTACCGATCCCGGCACATAGTTAGCAAAAGGTTGCCAACCCCTGCTATAAGGTACGAACCTGTAGCTGACGCCTAGAAGGCTGCCCTTCTAGATGAAATCTCAGATAGTTTGGTCCAAAGTTGACTTTCTTATCTACTAGAGTGACGCCAGTTCATATTGGAGTCGCCACAGATCCTTTCTTAGAACAAAAACTCCTTTTGTTGATATAAAATTCGATTCAAATCGCTGCATTACTGTTTATGTAAATTCCTTTATATCATTCACGTAATCTTGTAGATAATAATTAGTTAGTCTTGCAAACAATTTGGAATATCATTATCACCGATTGTTTCGCAGTTGTAGCTTTGCAGCAAAACTAAACTACTTTTAGTAAATAAAGGGCGACTCTGTGCCACCTGGAATTTATTAATATATATATGAAATGTATTAATCAATAAATAATAGACTGAAATAAGTAAGGACAATTATTCAAAGTTGAATTGTAATGTTATCGTTGTAAATACTAATAAGTATAAAAAACTAAATATTTCAGACGTAAAATTATTGATTATTCACTTCTGAACTTCATCAATAAATATCGGTGTGAGAGTGTGTGATTTTGGGGACTTTCTTCGAATATTGATCTTCTCGGGAGAATGTTGGAGACTCTCGCTTTTCAATCCCAGGTAGTGTGCTTATATAACTTGTTGATTATTCACTTTTGAACTTCATTAAAAATTCCTGGTTGATATAAAATTCGATTCAAACCGTTACATTATTGTTTATGTATATTACTTTATACACTTTACGTGACTTATTAGATACTAATTAACTAGTTAGTCTTGCAAACAATTGTGAATATCATTATCACCAGTTGTTTCGCAATTGTAGCTTTGCGGCAAAACTAAACTACTTTTAGCGAATAAAGGGCGACTATGTGCCGCGTGGAATTAATCCGAATCGTCTAACAAGGAATGTCTCCTAATTATCGCTAAATTTCGTCATTGGCAAAAACTACTAAAAAAAGAAAGCCCGTAAAGTATCTCTTTCTGTTCTTTCTCTCTTTTTACTTGCAGGATTCCATAAGACGTCTCTCGTTTCTGCATTGGGGGAACTTTTTAACTGCCACTGATCACGTGCCGAATCGTGTACTACACATCATGCAAATGACCTAAGCTGATAACTCTACAAGAAAAGCTTATCCAATATGAATACCTCTACTACTTCAATGGGAATTTACAGACATTGTACGTCTGAACAAGGAGAACTCAATATTCATGCTATCATTTCGTTTTTCAATATGCATTTTCTGTTTAGTTTGCTAAAGAAATAAAATCTTAAAGGTACAATATGTTTGTAAATTAATTCCTATATCCTTCGTCTACAACAACATCACTATACTATGTCTCTCGATAAATATTTCCATCCAAAAATTGATAAAAATCTCCATGTAAGATGGTTAAAGCCGGCATGTGTAATGATGACATTTAGTAACAAAAACTCAGCTAATATCAATGACTAATTAAAGTGTGTTAAATGCATTAAAATCTTATCTAACATTTCCAGCTTTAAGATGAATTTAGTACAAAACTATTATTAACCATGCATCAGTAAGAAGTCAGTTATGTGCCATGCATGATAAACGCTTAGGCGATCATGTATCTTTCGATACATGACTGACGAGGCAGATTTCTTCCCGCAGTAGGTTGCCATTTCTTTGTGCGGTAGAACAGTTCCCATCCAGTCTGACCTGCTATTTACCCATAGCTGGGGGATGGAGAAGTGGATTTATACCTTTCCCAAAGTTATTAGCACGTAAGTGAATGTAATGGATTCGACTGGAATTCGAACTTGGCTCACTTATTCCTCAATTTGAGCCGCTATCCATTACTCCACCGGGCCTTCAATATGAGGACAAATTTAAAAAGACCGGCTCAATGGCTGACGTATTTGAACATTTCGTACTGATACTATGAACATTTTTAAAAAATCAGTTTCACCCCATGCAAGGCAGTAAAGCCATAAAGATACAATGGGTTACAGGGTGTGGAATAAATAGCAACAGAAACATTAATGGTGAGCGGGAAGAAGAAATAGTAATCAAGATGACAGTAGATAGCGATATACATTGCATTTGAATTTTTGCAGATGAAAGTTGGATGGAAAGCATGGATCCGGAAGAGAGTTCCACAAGTAAGAAGTAAGAGAAAAGAAACTGTTAGCACAGGACTTACTGTTACATCTAGCCAACTTAACTATAAATTATGAGATCTTAATGTCATTCTAGTACTGCACTTAAATACAAAGTATTTAGTTACCTTAGCGAAGAGCTCTTCCGAACACATACCATGAAAGTATTTGTAGAAAAGACACACAGAGGCAAGCCTACGGCGGTTGAAAAAGTGACTGAAGCCGAGTCGCCAGATCAGGACCAATAATATTGCTGATTTTTCTTTGAATCTTATCAAGGAGCCCAAGGTAAATATTCTAAGCATGGACGACAGTGAGCCATCTTTCTTAGCAGCTGAGCTAGCAATGAATTCAATATAGCCTTTTTACTTAAAGTCAGTTGAGAATGTTAGCCTGAGAAGTTGCAACGAGTCACTTTCTTGGATGTTAGCATTAACCATGTTGATGAAAAGCAAAGAAACTGAAAATTAAATTAAAATTTTCAAGATGTTCAACCGAGGAAACTTAACTGCGAAAATATTTCTCACCATCACTTGCCTTGTGCCTGACTATACTGAAATGAATAACTATTTACAGAGGCTACTGATATATCACAAACTGATATAAGATATCTTGTTTGTTCTCTATGCGAAGCGTACGAAATTTCGGGTTATATAAGTTTCTTCTCCGAGGAACGAAGGAAACGTACAATGCTTTATTTAATCAAAATATCATATGATATGCATTTGCATAGTAAAGTTAGAATCAAACTTATCTGCCGACGACGCCATAAAATTGAAGAAAGTAAGCGAATAAGTAAATACATTTGACGTCTTACTTGAAATGATTGGGAATTATAGAAATAAAACTGAAATAGAAAAGAAAGCCACGTCACACGAAAATAGCTATTCGATATTGGCCAAATATGAATGGAAAATAATATATGTTAAAGGAAGATTGATTTAGAAATAAATATCAGCAGTAGTCTTTCAATGTCTGTCTCAGTTTGTTCATATATGTCAAGTTAATTGAAATATATATCTATCTATCTATCTATCTATCTATCTATCTATCTATCTATCTCAGTCGGTTCATATCTATCTATCTATCTATCTATCTATCTATCTATCTATCTATCTCAGTCGGTTAATATCTATCTATCTATCTATCTATCTATCTATCTATCTCAGTCGGTTCATATCTATCTATCTATCTATCTATCTATCTATCTATCTCAGTCGGTTCATATCTATCTATCTATCTATCTATCTATCTATCTATCTATCTCAGTCGGTTCATATCTATCTATCTATCTATCTATCTATCTATCTATCTATCTATCTATCTCAATCGGTTCATATCTATCTATCTATCTATCTATCTATCTATCTCAATCGGTTCATATCTATCTATCTATCTATCTATCTATCTATCTATCTATCTCGCTTTATATACATATTTGTAGGTCATTTTAAAGGAAGAAAATACGAAGCAAATAAACATAGGCTTAAAAATAAACAAGGACATACAATTCTAGAAAGGAAAGAAGAATTAAACAAAAAGGGAGAAACAGAAAAAGAGAACAAATCATTACTTGGAGAAGAAATGAATGAATTAAATGATATTGAAACTACTACTAGTACTAATTATAATAGTGATAATACTACTACTAATAATAGTATTGTCGCATCACGTGTTGAGAGATTTGGTCTTTTTAAGTTTGGACAATAAGGCAGCAAGACGACTTAAGAATGACATCTAAATACTTGTGAACATCTTCACACGGAGATCAACTGAGCAGAGGGGGTTATCCGACCTGAAAATATTTGTAACTGATCCTCACCTTGCCTTATCTCCCATATTTGGCCTTGATGCATGCGGTTGGTATTACCCACCCCTTAGCAGGACTCAGTGTCATGATGGCTAAATACAGTCGGTTATGTGCCCATGCGTGATACACGCTAAGGCGATCATGTATCTTTCGATACGTGGTTGACGTGGCAGATTTTTTCCGCAGCAGGTTGCCATTTCTTTCTGTGGTAGACCAGTTTTCATCTAAGGCTATAGAACCCGGTCTGTTCTGCGATTTACCCATAGCTGGGGCGGGGGGGAGGAGAAGAAGAGTATTCATACCTTTCCCAAGGGTATTAGCACGTAAGTGAATGTAATAGATTCGACTGGAATTTGAACTCGGCTCTCCGATTCCTCAATCCGAGTCACTATCCATTACTCCACCGTGTCTCAGTTTGTTGGCGTGCTTCTCTCCTCCTCCAATAATAATAATAATAATAATAATAATAATAATAATAATAATAATAATAATAATAATAATAATAGGCGGACGGATTGGTCATAGCAGGAAACAAGATGAAGATATAAGAAAGTGAAACATTGGAGAATGCTAGGATGACAGTCGAGAACTGAAAAAGCATGCGTAACATTAACTTTAAGGTGATGCCAATAATAATTGGTGTACTTGGAGCGTAGTAGAATACTAGAGTCAAGATACGATAAAGTAAACACTGAAGAAAATATTGAGTCAGTTAAAAGGACGATGGTATCTGCAAAGCTACTGAAAATGATGTTGGAGAATTGAGGGATGAGCTGATAATCAATTTGAAACCCAGCAGATATGCGCAACATATAAGCGATAAAAAAGGGGACTGTAATCAAAAGAATCAATAGTATATGCCTAAACCAGAATGTGTCATTATAAAAGATAGAATATAAAATAAAATTTTCTCCGGGATTTTGAAATTCAAATGGGTCACCCAATCCAGTTCAAAGGATCGAGTGAAGGTGAAAAAATGAGTTAGAGTTGATGTCATTGGTCGAGCATTTAGTAGAAAAAAGGAAGCACCGGCCAGCATAGAGATAGTATTTATTAACCCACCCACGAGGATTAAATGTGGCACGAGGCCGGTTTAATGTGGGTAGCCCGCGAGCCCGTAGGCTCGGCCAAAAATATGACCTTTGAACCCGCCTAGACGGGTTCAGGTCCTGTCTACCTCCCCGAAGGAAACCTTGCCCTTCGGCAAAGCTTCCTCCGAGTTCCTCTCTGCATTAGAGAGTTCGACAGAAGCCAGCCCGAATGATCACAAAGCACAGATACTGCACCGGCCAGCATAGAGATAGTTGAAAATGAAATGCTGCATACAACACCCTTGTGCAAATTAATTGAAACAACAACTTTAGTTTCCTTTCTTTCACCATGTGGTCAGTTTTAGACACACTGGATCGACAGGCTGTAATCGATTTCTATTTTCCCCTCAGATTAGGTCATTTGCAGTGGTGTGCAGTAATATGAATCTATTTTCGGGGTGTATGATGAAATTTGTATGGCCTTGAAAAAATCCGAGATTGTATCAGATTTTTATAACGCCTAGACACTATTGTCTCGACTGTTGATTAGTTATCCTACAGTCATTGTCTGCGATCGACGTTACTCCAAGGAAGCGTACGAAGATTGTAACGCTGCACAAACATCCAGGAAAGCCTTACCAGTGAGCAAATCAAACTGGCCGGGGAACTCTCCTGATTTAAATCCAATCAAGAATCTGTGGTCAATCTGCAAGGAACGACTTCGTGGAATGGACGTACGAAGTACTAACATGTGCACTGGGTCATGTTTAATTTTAAAAATACAAAAAAAATATAGATAATAAAGGAATTATTCATTTTGTTTCAATTAATTTGCACAAGGGTGCATGAACCCTTTTTTTAAACAGTGAAAAAATCAGTGCTGGATAAGATTTATAACTTGTATGAGAAGTAAAACAATTTAATTAAAAAAGAACTGAAAAACGAAGTGCTGGATAGTGTATAGTTATTGTAAGTGAAGGTTTAGCCATCATTATTAGAGCTCTTAGAAAATCCCCTTTCTAGTCTATATTAATGATCTGTCTTGAATATCTATGCGGATGAGACAACATTTTATAGATCCGCCTCCAAAATATCTGGATGACAAGAACCTAGCAGCTTATCCCTCCTCTGGCCTAACCATGGTGGCTCAATGGGGGAAGAAGTGGCTTGTAAAATTCTATATATCGAAGGCCAAACGAATAACACCCTGTCAGTACCGAGCAGACCTTGAACTCTCATCTATCTATCAAGGAGTCTTGAACGTCTATTGGAACTCAAGCTTATTCCAGACCCCAAGTGGAACACAGATATACGATCTGCTAAAGATGATGGAAAAATGGTTCATTGTATCGTTCGCGCCTTGCTCTCTCTTTACAAGAGCCAGATCAGACTAAAATTGTTTATTTCTGCCAAGATTGGTAGACTGGACTTGTGCGTGATGAATTACTTTCCAACCAACAAAACCTGTATATTATCGCTATGTCCACGGCATGTGATCTGACGAGCTATATTCATTTGTCCACCAGCCCCGACCTTTTCAACTGGAACGCACCACACCACATACACAAGAATGAATCATCTTCATTTCTTTCATATTTCATTAGTAAGGAGGAAGTTTTACAAAGTCAGCTTCTTCCTAATAATTGCTGCTTTGTGGAACAAACTCACAGTAGGATGTTTTCCCATTCAATAGAATCTTCACGTCTAGGCTTAACCGTTGTTATTCCTACATAACGTCATAAACTTCACTTCTAGCTTTTTCTTACGCTTATACAACACCACACAAGTAACACTCTACCTTGGGTGGCTCCTGGATATTTTATTAGGTAGATATTACTCTATATAAAAACTGAAATTGGGATGAAACAGAAATCCGATAAAAACTCTAAAAAAATTAAAACTTGACCGTCACTAAAATAATAATAAAAAAAGAATAGTGATGAACTTGATTTCCAGCAGAAGTTCCCACTTTTCTATTGGATAGAAAAATCCTGAGTGGATTGCTTGAGACGTGAAAAGATTTGTTGTCAGCGGATACAAACACACACACATATATTATTATTATTATTATTATTATTATTATTATTATTATTATTATTAAACAAAATGAATGACGGTGATCGTTCGTATCTTGAAATTGTCCGTTAGTTGATTAGTTACTAAAGGGAATAAATCAAACAGCTTAGTATAAGTCTTCTGGGGCTCTCTTGTCATCTGTTCATTACTCGTGGCGGGGTTAGTAATTTGCATAAGTAACCATCCTCATGTGTTTTAAGGTTTGAAACATCGGTAGATTCTGAATATTTTTTCAGAATGTGCATTTTAAGATGTTTGCCAAAATTACAATCGTTTGTAATGCAACCTTCGTTCATGGTACATTATTGTGCCTGACATCATACCAGTGGCCATTATTATGCCTAACATCGTACCAGTGGCCATTATTATGCCTCACATCGTACCAGTGGCCATTATTGTGCCTGACGTCACACCAGTGGCCATTATTATGCCTGTGGCCACTGAATCTTTTATCTAAATTTTTCCGTTGTGCAACCCACATAAATCAAATCATGTTTGGTAAATTGGGAGGCGTATATTAAATAGGCATCAGTACAATTTCCACCCCTCAGTAGAAATCGTGTTGATTTCCTTTGAATTTGTGCTAAAATTAACTTAACTCATGTTGTTCCACAGGCTTTTCCTCTTCTACGAGTTTTTTCGGGAGTACAACGATCCGAAATTCCAATGTTGTTTTGAGTATGCAGCTTTACATTTGTTAAAATTGCATGTTTTTATTTCTTTTGAAAGAAACTTTTGGCAGGATTTTTTTTACACAATTAAAATCAAATACGAAGTTCCAATTGTCGAATTTGCACGAAAATAAAATATTGGAAGCATTCTGATAATGTCATTCGTCATTATGTTAAACGCGTCTATCAAGAATCGATTACCATTGTCTTATACAAGGACAAACCCCAGAAAAACACAAAGTTTTTCTGGAATTTCGAAAATATTACATAAGAGCTGTAAGCACATTACGTTTTTCTCAGGACAAGCGACATATGACGTTGTTTGTTTTACGATCATTTGAACGGATAAACACAAGATTCTGTTATTTAAGTGAAAAGACAAGGGAATAGGGCACTTGCTGACTTTGTATAACGTGTTTTTTATTTTTTTATTTTTTTTCTATTTTTTTTTTCGTTTTTTCTATTTTTTTCTTTATTTTTCTATTTTTTCTTCCCCCCCCCCGGGTCCAGCACAAGTTTCGCCCGACAAATTCGTGAAATTTTTACTTTTTAACTCTTTGGAAGAACTGAATTCAAATTAAGTCTGTCTTTTAAATTTTTTTTTTTGTTATTTGTGAAATTTTTTCGCACTTTTTCATTTTCAGTTTTCTTTTTTTTTCTTCGTTTTTAATTTCTACGCAAGCCGAATTTTTTTTTTATCTTTCTCTTTTTTTTATGTTTTTCGTCTGCCAACCCTAAATTATTTTTATTTTTATTTTGTTGCACTACACAAGACTTTAATTTTCTTTTTGTTGCCGTTTCAGTTCGTTATTTATTTTGTTAGCCAAGTTAGCCATTATCAGTCAGTCAGTTATGTACCATACGAGATACACGTTTAGGCAATCATGTATCTTTCGATACATGACTGACGAGGCAGATTTTTTCCCGCAGTAGGTTGCAATTTCTTTCTGCCATCCAAGGCTATAGAACCCGGTCTGTCCAACTATTTACCCATAGCTTCCGAGCAATGTTAAGTCAGTTATGTGCCATGCGTGATACGCGCTTAGGCGATCATGTATCTTTCAATACCCGACTGACTAAGCAGGTTTTTTCCCACAGTAGGTTGCCATTTCTTTCTTTCTGCGTTAGATCATTTGTCATCCAAAGCTATAGGTCTGTTCTGCTATTTAATCTTAGCTGGGGGAAGAAGAAGCAGATTCATACCGTAAGTGAATGTAATGGATTTGACTAGAATTCGAACCCGGCTCTCTGATTCCTCAATCCGAGCCGCTATCCATTACTCCGTTTGTATTATAGAAATAGTATTAGGTTGGTGCAAAAATAATGCCACATATGTTTTCTCACATATGTTACTATGTGAGAAAACGACATTATTTTTGCAACCTAATAAATATATATATATGCTTTATTTTGAAGTAAAACTAATTTATTTAAAATAAGCTTGTATTTAACAACTAAATTATAAGGAATATTTATGTGCACTAGAAAAGTAACTCATAACAAAGTATTTTAAAATATGTGAATAATTAATAAATTAAAAAAGTGCAAATTTATCCAATGGAATCGCCGTGGTTGATCCTTCTGAAGAAATAGTGTTAACAATTCCTTTATATAATAATCCTTATATAATTTATGTATTAAATTGGCCACATCAAACCGGTGTAATGTTTAGTAAGCTTATTTTACTAGAACAATTACGACTGAATAGTGAGTTCGATCCTCTCTAGGTACCCATACTTTCGGCCTTGTGCCATATCTAAGCTACGCTTGGAAAAAATCACAATAATTTATATATTAATATTTTTTAATTTATATTCATATTTTATTTTATTAATATTTAAAAGTAATATATTTATTTAATATTAATATATTAAATTAATTTATATTATAAATTATAATCTTTATGTAATTTTCTCTTATATATATAATTTTCTCTTATATATATAATTCTTCATTTGTTTGGTAGTATTATGCATCTGTTTTTAATGTAATTTATTTTGGGGGATTATGTTATTAGTTTTGATTCAGTTGTATATTTTGTATGCCTTTCTTCTTGCGTTGTGGATGAAATGATATGAGTATTTTGGGGTATATTTTCTATGTATGTTTCTTCTTTAAGTAAATACTGGGGACTGCATACCCATATACAATATCCATATCATTTCATCCACAACGCAAGAAGGGCATACAAAATATACAACGGAAACAAAACCAATAACATAATCCGCAAAAATAAATTGCATGAAACCAGATGCATAATACTATCGACCAACTCTGTCATGTCCACTGTCCAGAATAACCTATCCCATCTAAATAATCTTAAAATAATCACAAACACTTCCAAAACTATTATGGATATACTCAGATCCTCAAACACTAATAGCAATAATATTTCTGAAGCAGGCATTTATAAAAAAAAAAAAATACCAAAACTGTTCCTCCCATTATATTGGAGAAACAAGTAGAAATTAAAAAAAACACCTCATTTATGAGCACAAAAGAGACCTCACAAAAAACAACTTAGCTAATGCTCTAATATATAGAAATAAATTCAACCACAATAAATTTCACTTTTGAAACTGAAACCAACTACACTCTCCCGTTCCTGGACATGTTACATAGAAATAATAACGAACTCAATTTTGACGTTTACAGAAAGGCTACAAACAAAAATGATCTGATCAGTTTCTACTCAAACCACTCTTCTAAAATTAAATCTGGAATTATTATAGGTTTCTATCTAAGAGCATTAAGAATCTGCAGCCCCCAATATTTATTTAACGAAGAAACATACATAGAAAACACATTGAAAAACCTACAATACCCATATCATTTCACCCACAACGCAAGAAGAAAGGTATACAAAATATACAACTGAAGCAAATATAATAACATAAACCGCAATAATAAATTACATGAAAACAGAATTCATAATACTACCAACCAACTCTGTCACGTCGACTATCCAGAACAATCCTTCATTTATATATCCTTCTCAGTTTTTATTCAATTTTTATAATCAAAACTCCCGGCAGAGTAAAATGGACGCTAAATTACATCCCTTGATCTTATTTTCTCATAGTTTTACAGTTATTTTTCTATTTTTAGTATTTTAATATAGCTTAGAAATTCCAAATGTCAGTTGTAAGAACTGTTCCGAAGTTCCTAAAAATATTACCGTGGACGCCGAATTTGCTATTTTTTGTGTAGATCCCAGTAATGTTACATAGACCCACGTTCTATATGGACCCCGGGTTGAGAACTTTCTAGCATAGAATAAGAACGCATTAAATTCTGTAAGACTATGAA
>OZ010591.1:12760678-12763178 GCA_963932145.1 Acanthosepion lycidas
GTGTGAAATAACAGTGAGCCAGGTAAATATTTCTGGAAACAAAAAACATCACTACCAGGAACTGTGGGTACTCATTGCATGGGACAAGATCTATGTATGTCAGAGCAATCAAAAGAGAATTCCAATTCCACAGGTGGGGGGTCGGTCGTTGCAAACTCTGACAGAAAAATGCCTTAAACCCCTACAGAGCCATTACAAGTTCGCATAACATCCTTCTGAAATGCGATGGACGTTGAACAATGCATTGGGTATAATTCGGACGTGATTTGCTGTAATTAATCACCTTGTTGTATGGTTACAATTGTTGTCAGTCACTGGGTGTCTCTTTCTTGAATCATCTGTTGGTATCCACCGGTTTCACGTGCAAATGAGATCTGTCTGGATTTCGAATATTTTCCTGATATACCCTTTCTATGTTGTCCGTCAAACACCAAGAAGTATGACCATATGAGTTTCTTTTCTTTCTGCTAGTGGAATGTTACCGAATAGAATAATCACACGAAAGTTGGTAATGAACGATAATACTTAGGACAAGAACAACATATATAAGATTCGCCAGCGGCGCGTAAAAGAAGTAGTCAACTACCAGAAGTGAGTCAAGTGAATTTCCCAATGAATCTCCAACTGCAGGATAGTTGTTTCCCGAGACGAGACTCTGCTCTTCGTCTGGGGATAATCTCTGCCCGGAGGCAGAGAGTTTGACCAGCACAGCTTGGGACGAATCACCAACTGCAGTATATCTACCAATCGCCCCATGCGGTCAGATGTGAAACAAGGCCGAATTTAATATTGGGTATCCAAGCCAGTAGGCTCGGCCAAAAATTCCCCGTAGACCACCGTATAAAACGGAGTCGGGTAGCTGTTTCACGAGACCAGACACTGCCTTCGGCTTAGCCTCGTCTTGGGATCCTCTCTATCCGGAGGCAGAGAGTTTAACCAGCACAACTGGAGATGAATCTCCGACTGCAGACCAACATACAGTATTTACTACTGTATTTATGTGGATGGGGACATACCCATTATCGTCCGTAGGTATGTTACAGCACTGCTCAACCCCAACAGTCATGCGTCGGTCAAATAGTGACAAATCAATTTTAAATTATTAACAGTCTCCACAAATAGCTTACTAAATATTGTTATACAGCGAAGTATACTTGTCTCTATATATTTACATTTCAATATTGATTTCTAGATATATGTACACACACACACACACACACACACATCTTCACTATATTGTATTGATTTCTAGATATGTGCACACACACGCACACACATACACATACAGGTTAACTATATTGTAATTTATCATCGACAATTTTTTTATCAGACATATTCCATTAATATTTTTTTGCAATGTCGATTTCGTATTTTTGTATTTTGAAAAATTTCTTATTAATTTTTTCTCTTGTTTTCTTCGAATTTTACTTCCTTTTTTTTATCTTCTGACTTTTTCCGGTTTCTTGCATGATTCTGGCTGATCATGGCGGAATCGACATGCCACAAAATATTCTTCCAAAGTAGAAATATGGATATATCACTGAAGACGTTGAGGTTTACATTTAAATTTCTTAGCCCTTTGCAACCCTTATATAGCGGTCGATATACTATGAAGGTCCATTGTTCCTTTAGCGATTTCCTTTCAAATGTGGTAGATCTTAAGAAACGTTAATTCAGACAACTTGTAATTGTGAAATTCCTTTCTTAGGAGAGCGAACAAAAAGTGAAGTTGTTTACTTTATGATAAAGTTACTTCTATCACAAATTCTGTGAATTTCTCTCTCTCTCTATCTCTCTCTCACACACGAATACACACACAGACATATATATATATATATATATATATATATATATATATATATATATATATATATATATATATAAAGCAGTCGCAGAAATAACCATACTTATGGATATATATATATATATATATATATATATATATATGTGTGTGTGTGTGTGTGTCCATATATATATATATATATATATATATATATATATATATATATATATATAAAGCAGTCGCAGAAATAACCATACTTATGGATATATATATAAATATATATATATATGTAATCGAATTCCCATACATGCATACATATATGCATATATTAATAGATAATTGTTGATATTTCAGTCTTCTTTGAAAGACTTGTACAAGTCGCACGTTTTTGGACACAAATGAAAATATATTTGCGAAGAAAGGTTTCATTTCAATACGAAAGAATCATAGTAACGAATTACAGACTAAAAGGTGTTCATGCCTGCAGGTAAGAAACGCTGTGCGGTTGGGGGAGGAATTATCGAGTTGATTCTATCACTTTATTCAAAGAACGCGAACGTATTTTTCTAAAGGTATGCAATTATACTTTTCTAATACATAGAGAGGTGTGAAAGAAAATAAGATAGATGAGAATGGACTGAGAAAGACAGACAGCCAGACAGCCAGACAGCCAGACAGAGAGTCACATAGATACATATAAAATGACTGAGATAGGTA
>OZ010591.1:12768178-12793178 GCA_963932145.1 Acanthosepion lycidas
TTTGTAAGTAGGCGCTGCTTGCAAGCATAATTTAATTTTTTTTTAATATATGTATATGTGTGTGTGTGTGTCTGTGTGTGTTAGGTAGCATATCTTTATTTAAGCATGTTTCATTAAATAAAATAAACATAAAGTCTATTTACTTTTTACAATAATCTGTAATAGTTCTCTAATCATTTTCTTGATATTAAGTTGGAATTCGTCATGAAAAGTACCGCATTTCTTGTTAACCCAAGTACTTTCGATATCCTCCGAGATTATCCCAAGGGATGAATTGCGAAGAGAAACTTAATGTAATTGTTATCGTTGTGATAGTGAATATTGTAAACGCACTCTGTTATAATTAATCGTTCTGGTTACGATGTTTTGTAAACAAGCGTTCCAAATGCAAGGGGGATTAACCAGGGAAGGTAAATGATACAGAGATGCCTCGATGCTTTTGATACAGAGAGCCTCGAGAAATTGAAGTTTTTGTTTATTATTTTTATGGTGTAGTATATTGGTATTGTCAACAAGTGTCTTCCTGTATTGTGAACGTGGACAAGAATATGTCTTTAACTTTTGTGTGATAGAACCCCTGACAAATGGAGTGTAAGTCTTGATAATGTCGTTGTCATTAAGCTAACATATATACTTACGTTTTGTCAGAGATACAACCATCCAAATTTGATCTTCAAAATAATTAAAGAAAATATCAATTGTTATTTTGTGTTTTCTTAATTCTTGTTCTTGTGTTGTTCTCTCTCCTTAAAAGTGAATTTTTTTCATATTCTCCAACAATCAGTTACCCTTTGAGTTTTAGTGACTTTAATTCCTTGGTTGGGATACAATGATTAAAAAGAAATCATCCATTTAATAATATATATATATATATATATATATATATATAGAGAGAGAGAGAGAGAGAGATAGAGATAGAGAGAGATAGATATATAGATATATAGTCATATAATCTATCTATCTATCTATCTATCTATCTATCTATCTATCTATATGTCTACATATATATATGTCTACATACATTTATGTATATATATAAAACGAAGAGGCTATAGTAGTTCCAACGAAAGAAAAGTCTGTATATTAAATGAAAAGAGAAACCGCAAACGTTTTTGGTTGCGGTTTAAAAAAAAATTATTATGTTTTATTTTCCATAATTTTTATACACTTGTTTTTGGTCTCGTAACCGTCATTAGGCAAAGGATGAAGATTTCCACATATTGTTAAAAATAATTAATTTTTTTCCTTGTTTTTCGATGTTAAATATTCTCGATATGAGACATTCTCTTTTTTGTGTTAGTGATCCATATTATATATATATATATATATATATATATATATATATATATATATATATATATATTAGTTTGAAGCCTTTGAAGTCCACGAATTAATTTCCTGGTGGCTGTAGAAAATTGATTAAGAAAAATTCCAAAATTTTCATTCGAATAATTTTTATTTCCCCAATTAAATTCAATCTCATCTGAGAAGATCTTCAGGGGTTGCATACCTGTTATATAAAAATACTAAATTAAAAATACCTCAAAAAAATCTTTGATAAATTTTTATAAAAAAATCACATAAGTTAATTCCCTTGCATACAGGTAAAACATATTTGGAATTTACGGTGTTAATGCATAACACATTCATATATGAAAACCCATGAAAATTGAAAGTACTTGAAAACAAAAGTTATTTGAAAGAAAATTTCGGAATGTTTTAATGAATTTTCTGCAGTCACCAAGAAATTAAATCGTGGACTTGAAAAAAATTAAAACTAAACTAAATAAACATAATACGTTTATCCGAATCCGCTGGAATGAAAATATGCCACCTAATTACACACACACGCGCGCGCGTGCACACACACACACACACACACACACATATATATATATATATATATATATATATATATATTTATTTATTCAAATTTATAACATATGCATGTTATAAGAGCACTAGAAAAGTTGCAATTTTGTGTAGACACTTCTGGTGTCTTATCAAGTGATACATATATATATATAAAATTTGTAAATTAGCAGATTGATGTTATATTCAGCACATCGATCAGGAGTTTTCAGATGTGGGTGTGTGTGCGTAAGAGAGAAAGAGGGAGAGAGAGAGCGAGTGTGCATTTTTGCGTACATCAATCAGTTTGCATCCATATGATTAACAACGCATTTATTTTACACAATAAATATTTATTTTTCAAACTATTCAATTTCTTTGTTATTGCCCTTAACTCAGGCGACGGATATTGATTTATCTTCGTATAAAATGATATAATCAAATCTCCAGAATTCCTTTAAAATATTCCTACAGCCTCTATTCTCCCTCAAGCGCAGATTTCTTACACTGATAATGTATTTGCAAATGTCTTTCGGACCTTTACCAAGTTTTACAGTTATCTTCATCAATATTGTCATTTTCATATTTAACAATTTTGCAGCTCTCGTGCAAAGTCCTGACATTTATTTGTTATAGGAGTCAGTTTGCTGGATAAAAGACATTTGAAGAGTGAAAATGCATCATTTCTTTATATCCTCTATAAGTAAAACATATGTTTGTTTTTTTTTCTGTAAAGAAACGTTTAGCATTAATACAGCAAGCTGTTTATGAAGATTTCACAATGTTGTGAAGTGTGTCGTGATAACGCCACACATTTTCCCCAAATATAGAATAAAATAAGTTGGCAGGTGAAAGATTCTGATTAAGCCAATAAAATAAGAAATTTTCTTAAAAATGAAGAAAACCTATGTTAGAATTAAGTGGCCATATTTATATTAAAAACAAAAATATCAAATA
This sequence comes from Acanthosepion lycidas, assembly GCA_963932145.1. Lineage (NCBI taxonomy): Eukaryota > Metazoa > Mollusca > Cephalopoda > Sepiida > Sepiidae > Acanthosepion > Acanthosepion lycidas. Next base: position 12,770,987 of record OZ010591.1, read on the forward strand.
TTCTATGATGAACTTCACAAATGCAAACATCATTTGGGATAATTTATATGAAAATGTTTGATGCAATGAATATTCTGAACATTAATAAAATTAATTTGTATCTTGCAGTTTATTTATATTACTTTATATATGCTCTTAATAAATTTGAGGAATTTTCAAGATCTGGTAATGTTTTGTGTTAAGATAAACAAAAATGATATAGCAATAGTTAAAATGTCTTAACCCTAGAACACTGACCATCAATTAAAGTTACACCATTACTAACCATGGGTATATCATACCCGATTTTGAAAATATCAAAAAAATATTAAATATAAATTTTTATTTGAAATATTTTACATGCAAGCACTCCAAACATTGTACTTTGAGTTAACATTAATAGGAACTGAAAAAAACATTATTTAGATAAGAAAATCAGGTACTGAAAATTGTAATAAAAAAAATGAAAATTTGCGCTGGGTAATACATACCCATGGTTAATGTTCTAGAGTTAACAATTAAAGAAGAGGTCAATACAGATAAATCTCTGAAGCAGATTAATTGATTTCCTTTTTACGGAATATTAAATTAAATAAAGCTGTCCCCTATCTAAGTACTGGACTGGACTCGACGCCGATTAACTCCGGTGGTCAAACAAGAAACAGTGTTTTCAGCCTGACTTGACCGGAGGCTCAGAAGATGACGTCTTTGAAAATAGAAAAAGAAACTGAGAACTTAGATTTTAAAATGTAATCACTTAAATTTCTCTTCCTGGCAGGTTAGTAAAGTTGGTAAAATGTCATTGTGTTTGAGTTCATCTGAAATTGAAAACATGATTGAATTGACAAGAGATTAAGGAAAAAAGACTATTTTCCGTTCTAATATTTACATTCATATCAGCTCGTCTGCTTTCATCAGACGTTTGATGGTTCAAAATATCTTCACCTGTAATTAATAATTCAGGAAGTGTGGGCCACGTAACACTTACCGTCGCGGAAAATAGAATTTACGGAGTTCAAATTCCGACCAAAGCTGCTGCGTTCACAACCCATTAAACTCTTGTAAAAAGTACGAATCGCTTTCTTCTTCCTCCGGTTAAATTAACGGGATAGAATGGCTTCTTTAGTCGTAGAAATGATAGGAAAACTAGTATAGAAAGATAATTCTAAATTCAAAAGCGTGGAACAAACAGAAAACACTTGCCTAACTTTCCTGATCAACAAGCATATTCTCCAGGAAAGTTAAACATTGTTATCTGTTATTACATATTATTTAAAGTTATTACAGTTAGAAACAGTATACATATAGTAAAGGGCAAACTTTGTGAAGAGACATTATCAACTACGTCTTGAAAGATACATGGCATTAATATTCTCCTTTTCACCCTCTGCATAAAAAGTTGGTTTAATAAAGGGATTACATTTCACAGAGTCCTTTTAATGAATTTGACGTATGTAATTGCCTGCTAATAAACAAGTTTAAGGAAAACTATTTTTCGTTGTGACATTATAATTTTATAATTTCTAATTAAAAATTATCTTTCGTATAATTTTATAGCATCATACCATCACTTCACAATTCACCTCCCTAACAGCCATGCAAATATATGGCGTACGAATTCAAGTAATGTAGTTCTGCATCGGCTTCGAAGTTCGTATATCAGTTGGCAGATTACTTGGCGAGAGATATTATTCGCTATACATGCTACGCAAATATTTCGTCAAGTGAGAGAAAAACAAGATAAATTCAGAAAAGAATTTCAAAAGTATCTGTTCTCTCGGAATTGCCAAAACATATATGCAATAATTGATAGAAATAAATAAACAACATGGAAAAGAAAAGTTATTTAGCATCTAAAAAAAAAACTGAAATAAATTCAATATGGCTGAAGAATAGAAAAAATAGTATTATTTTAGCGCGAAAACAGTCTGATGCTGAAATGCGTTTCTCTACTCGAGTAAAATGGCTCAAACAATTGCAAAGAATCAATATGGGAACGAGATGGAAATAAATATTTAAGAATCAATAATAAGAATGATAGCAATAAAAAGGCAAGGAAAATTGAATAATAAAAAAAAAATAAAACCCTGTAATAATCTAGGAATCGACCCAAGTGGGCGAAAGCGAAAAGGTAGACAGGCAGGTAAATGCATACGATAACAATGCAGTTGTATCCATAAAAGAAAACATTTGGATTGTTTTGTTGAATTTCATAAGCAACAAAATCCATGAAAAGGAAAGGATATTTTTGGATATTGAAGAGGATCTGAAAAGTACAATAACAGCAACAAAAATGATTTCTCTTATCTAATAAAAAATGCCTGAATAAATAATTAAAATATTTGTATGATTGTCCTTTCCTGTTTTATCTTTCTTTCGTTCCTCGAAGCAATCACGCATGCGTAGGCTTACAAATACATATCTACAGTTGGCTTTTAGTTTTTAAACATTTTTTCCTACATAACAAATGAATATATGACAAATCACAAATGAAAATAATTTTATTTAAGATGCAGTATTAATTATACAATCATTAACTTTCAACACTCTTCAATAGAAAGTATAAGAGTTTGAAGTTTATTAAACTCTTTCTGCATTTATTATTTAGTTACATGCCTAATCACATATTTTAGCAGAAAGAGTATTTAGAAAGAGAAGCTAGTTACAATTACATCCGTGTGCAAATTAATTGAAACAAAACGAATAATTCCGTTATTATTTACTTTTTGTCGTATTTTTCCAATGAAACATGAGCCAGTGCACTTGTTAGTACTTCGTATGTCCATTCCACGAATTCGTTCCTTGCAGACTGGTCACGGGTTCTCGATAGGATTGAAATCAGGAGTTTCCGCGCCAGTTCTATATTACTTTGATTTGCTCACTGGTAAGGCTTGCTAGTGTATTTGTGCAGCGTTAAAATTTTCGTACGCTTCCTTGGTGTAACGTCCATCGCAGACAATGGCCGTAGAATAACTAATCGACAGTCGGGACAATAGTGTCTGTGCGTGATGAAAATCTGATGCAATCATGGATGACGCAATAATTTTCAAGGCCAAACAAATTTTACCATACATCCCGAAAACAGATTCATATTACTGCACACCACTATAAATGACCTAATCTGAGGAAAGTATAGAAGTTGATTACACCTTGTCACTCCAGTGAGTCTAAAACTGATCGTAAGATGAAAGAGAGGAAGCTAAAGTTGTTGCTTCAATTAATTTGCCAAAGGTGTATGTTTTAACACACTTCTAAAGATCACCAAATCTATTTTTCCGAACACACACACACACGCACACATGCGCATATATATATATATTGATTGAAAAATTACAAGTATTATGTCTGCTTATTTTGATCATAATCCTTTCATATTCACGAATCTTTTTCCGTACATTACAATTGAATTGGGCAAGAAAGGTATTGTAAATTGTGAATCATTTTTATCTAAGTACTTTCCATCTCTTTCTGAGATCATCATCATCAGGGGTGCAACTGATAATGTGCGTTCGACCATCACATTTCAACATAAGAGAAAAATTTCCATAATGGATAACTTTTAACGTTTTAATGAACGCTAAAGCATAACTTTCAGCCATAGCATTGAAACGCAAACAGAAAAAAATCAGTAATGGATAGCTATACATAGTTTTTGCCTTACAAACAAGCTTGTAAATGTGCAGAACAACTGCTTGCATTCAATGAATATGTTGCTGTCCGTTTGGTGAGAATGTAGAGAGAATAATTTTCTTAGAGATTCTTGAAGCCGACGAAAAGAATTATTGCTACACCGTGGCTATTCAAGAAAAACGGCTAATTTTGGCAAATCGAAAAGGCGTCATTTGCCACCACGACAACGCAGAAGCTTAAAGAGTTGAAACGAGAAACCCTCAAGTACCGACCATATTCTCCTGACTTGGCTCCTTTAGAATTTTATTTCTTCCAGGTTCTACGGAACAATTTAAATGGCAAAAAATTGACTTTGTACAGTAGGTCGAAAATTACCTCACAAACTTCTTCCAGGAAAAACAAGAAGCTTCTACGAAAATGTCATCAACAAACTTGTAGAACGATGGGAGACAGTTGTTATGAACAATGGTGACTATGGACTTCACTAATAAACGATTTTTGGTGCTTATGTAAAAAGATTTTAATTTTCTGATCGGGCACAAAATTTTGTAATGAACATGAAACATACAAATCAGCCAATTCATGCTCTTAGAAAGAAAAAAGTTTTAAAAATTGCAATTTATACCGTATTACATATTAAGCATTTATTAAACTGACAAAACTACGCAACATTGAAACAGCCAATGAGGTTCGAGTTTAGAACATTTTTACAAGACCAACAGGCTAATGTCCGCTCTTCGGAAAGCGCTCGAGAAACTGTATTGAATAACTGTTTTTATCCTGTACAGATAACACACAGACACACATACATGTATTATTAAAGACAACAAATATTTTGTGTTGATTTATTTTAACGATGAAATTTTCCAAACTACGAATAATTTCTTCTGAAAATACTTCGGGTAGTTGCTGACGGAATATCCTCCTTGTACGAGAAAGATTATTCGTAATTTTTAAAAGTCGATTAATAAAATTAATAGATACGAAATATCTGTTGTATTTAATAATATTTGCTTTAAAGAACACTTGGTGCCTGAATACACAGAATATATATATATGTATATATATATATATATATATATATATATATATATATATATATATATATATATATATATATATATATACACGACCGTTTATACGCTCGCACTGCACACCAATTCGCTAATGCAACGATTTTGTTCTCAATTCCTTCCCTTTAATATGGGGCTTGGGTCAATGAAAACATAGTAAAAATTCATTTATACAGACACACAGGCACGCACACACACAGACATATATAAACATATATATGTTTGTGTATGTGTGTGTCCGTGTGCATGTGTGTGTGTCTGTGTGCGTGCCTCTGTGTGTGTGTTTGTTTGTGTCTGTGTGTGTGTGGAATGAGTGAGTTAAAAAGTTGGATTCTCTACTTTAGTCGCATGATGTTTGAAATCGCCAATTCGTTCTCGTCTTGTTGGGAAGATTCTAAAAACGCATTCTTAAAAAAAAAAAAAGGAAAAACGTATCAGTGGATTAAAAAATATATTTTTGGCATAGCGAATTTGTAACGATTGTTTTAAAGATGGTTTTTACTTGTCATCTGCTCAAGAGGCGCTTGTTTTATTGCATGTACAGCGTCTGAAAACTTGCAAGTAACTCGAGAAATATCCTTTTCGCTTAATTTAAAAACCGCTTGTCATCTGTTTACCAAAAATGTGAGAGTTTAAGTTGATATTTGTTGCCATTGTTATTTTAATATATTGCTACATTATGTACACGAGGGTGATGTCTAAATTTTGTATAAGTTTATCGTATTCCATTTCTGTAGAAAATTGTATTTAAAGAAAAAAGTAATAAGGAATAAATCAACTAAAAGCAGAAGAGAAAAAAAAAGAAAAACTTGAGTCGTTCCCTGACGTGTTAGTTTTTGGAAATGTTCTGCTGGTATGTCGCGACAAATCTTTAACACCAGTATCCATATTTTGATGAAATATCAGGTTGTCACAAAATAATTATATTCATTGTGTCGCAGTGCGCTGTTTTTTCTTTATTGTGGAGACTAATATACGAGAATTAATAAATGTCTGTTGATACGAAGCGAAATGATTTGGGAAATTAGGCGAAAAATTCAACTTTGCTTTTTAATATATCCACTCAAGAGAGAGAGAGAGAGAGAGAGAGAGAGAGAGAGAGAGAGAGAGAAAGAAAGAGAGAGAGAGAGAGAGAGAGAAAAGGTGGGGAGGAGAGAAAAAGAGGGTGAAACTAAATTATGAATAACGAACGTCTCCCAGCAGGACACAAAATCTCTTGTTCTTTGTAAGAGTTTTTGGTGTCAAGCCGAGAAATAATCAGCCATGTTGTTTTTACTATTATCTTCCTCAAAATTTATCGCGTTTTTTTATCTCTCGCAGGAAAAAAAAAGAAGTCCATTATTGTTCATTATTGTCGATTTGTGTTCTTGTTTATTGTCGTTGTGTTGTATGAAAGTTAGAACTGTTATTTACAGAAAATTACCCACCAATTTTCCAAGCGATCGTTAGCCGATAGAAAGCACTCACAGGCCGAGTTGCTTTTCCCCTACCCGCCGGCGCCAGTGGGCAGTGTTCCATGCCAGCAATTTAACTTTTTAAAAGTAGACGGATTTTCCCTATATCAAAGTTCGGTGTTTTTTTGTTAATCCTACGAAAAGCTGATATCCATAATTTTAAAGTATGAAAGTCTGAAAAAAATTTTTTTTAAAATGTATTTTCTTTTACTCGCTGACCAGAAACTTAATTCGAGGTGTTAGTTTGGAGTGAAAACCTATATAATAAAGAAAGAGCTGATTTTCTGTCCGTCCTACATTATCTGCGTATATATTTGCAGCATTTTGCTTATATGTAATGTGTATGTGTATGTCAGTGTTGTGTGTGACTGACATGCGCTTGTGCCACTTCATGCACACACAAGCGCACGCACCCCTATAGATATACATACACAATTTGACTGATTTGAAATAAGACATTGGAATAATACATTGCCTGCTAATCAGTCTGGACATGACCTACCCTAGGCTGAACAAGAAAGCCATAAATTTAAAGATAAGAAAAACAAAGATTAATTTTTTAAACCTTAAAATATCAGATAATTATAAGAATTTATAGTCCTTTTAATTATAAGCATTTATAGTACTTTTAGTTATAAGAATTTATAGTACTTTTAATTATAAGAACTTATAGCACTTTTATTTATAAGAATTTATAGTACTTTTAATTATAAAAATTTTAGCACTTTTAATTTTAAGAATTTATAGTACTTTTAAAAGACCATTCGGTAACAAAGAATTATATTTAATTTTTTTTTTTTTAAAAGAAACTAGAATTATTTTAAGTTAGTCATCGAATTAAAATATACATGCGCAATAACTCTGGGTAAATGGAAAAGATTGCATCCCTTTGAGAGAATTTTTTATTATTCCTTTTGTATATAAACTGAATATATTACCTTAATAAACGTAGCGTTTTAAATGGAGAAACAAATTAGGTTTGAAATTTGACCATTTTGCCGTCAGCGGAAGGGCATGAACTAGTTTTAACAACGATTTAATTTTGGAGATTTAATTTTTCCAAAATCATAAAAATTTATATATTTATATATATTTACATCTGGAAGATAATTAGAGAACTATATATATATATATATATATATATATATATATATATATATATATATATATATATATATATATATATATATATATATATATATATATATATATATATATATATATATATATATATATATATATATATATATATATATATATATATATATATATATATATATATATATATATATATATATATTAAGACAAGGCCAGTTGATAAAGACTTTGGTTACATCCAGTGAGTTGTGAGTTCAATACCAGACCACAGCAGTGGTGAACCAAAACTGTTAGAGTTGCGTTAAAGGGAAATAAATGAGACATCCGGAAAATACATGCCTCGTGGAACTAGAACAATCTACTCCTGTGGGCGAAATAAAGAGTTCGATTCGAAATTCCAATCACCTGAAGATGTCAGGGGCGTGCAACGACCGAAACGTTGTGAATATGGCAATGAAGATGAGGATAACAGTTCGAATATTGTAAATAATGCAAGTAATCACAATACCTCATCTCAGAGATATAGAGGCCGAAACGTTGTGAATATGGCAACGAAGATGAGGATAACAGTACGAATAAGGTAAATAAGGCATGTAATCATAATACCTCATCTCAGAGATATAGAGGCCGAAACGTTGTGAATATGACAATGAAGATGAGGATAACAGTACGAATAAGGTAAATAAGGCATGTAATCATAATACCTCATCTCAGAGATATAGAGGCCGAAACGTTGTGAATATGGCAATGACGATGAGGATAACAGTACGAAGAAGTTAAATAATGCAAGTAATCATAATACCTCATCTCAGAGATATAGAGGCCGAAACGTTGTGAATATGGCAATGAAGATGAGGATAACACTCCGAATAAAGTAAATAATGCAAGTAATCATAATGCCTCATCTCAGAGATATAGAGAGATATCTAGGCTAAGTTTCAAAATAAATTCAGTTTCTCGCTTCTAATGCAGTTGGCCGCTTCTTTTTGAATATTTGATTTGCACGACTTCATTTTTACGAAATGTTCCAGTTCGTACAGGTTACTCATACTATACGATATTGCGTGAGGAAGCAATTACCATTAATTCATATTGGGAAAGTTTTTGAGCGTTTGCAACCTCCCAAAATAACCTTCTTCTACATCTGCTTACATCACTGTTGAAGGTCAAGGTTCGGCGTCTCTTGTGGCTAACGGGGAAAGCTTGTAAAGCGACAGCATCATTGTTCAGAATCAGATATTTTCTTTGTAGGTATTTTGAACATCCTGCAAAACCTGCTCCAAGTTAACGTCCCTTTTCAAAATTACAGTCCCACTGTTCTGTTTTCATTGAATCGCAGGCAATAGGAGAGAAAATCTCATACAAAAAGTTTTTGGTTTGGGAATACTCAAAAATATTTCGCATATAAATTAATTTTATGTACATTCGGCTAATATCCTTATATTTGTTGTTATTATTACAACGTTTCGGGTCGTTTTACTTTTTGATCTTCGTCAGGATGTCTGGCGAATTTTGAACTGAATCATTTATTTAATCTACGGAGCTAGATTATTTTCGTTTCGCTATCCGTGCCTACTAATCTTTCATCTTACTATTTTTTAGTACTGCTTAGTTACTCTTCGCTATATTTCCACACAGTCTTTCTACTATCAGGCCCGTGGCACTACACTCACGAGCCAGCGTGTAATACGGTTTGCTTGTGAATGTAGTGGGCCTTTGGAAACGGGGGCCTCATTTGGAATTTCTGTGTCAAGAAGACCGAGCCCCTTTCACAAACCCTCACTTGGAACACACACACACACACACACACACACACACACACACACACACACACACACAAAAATCGATGTAAAATCACAGCACACAGAAGACTCATAGAAACCATCATTAAAAGGCTCTGATGTGGAAGAAATGCAAGAAGAAATCTGATTGGCTGGTACGAAGACCAGCTAGCTAATTTCGAGGCATGTATTATCGGGCTCACGGATCATCATTCGACTTTATGGCGTATAGGTCGGCCATGACATCTCTTAAGGGTCGCCTATTATCGTGTGATAACTCCTCACACCAGAATTTAATACAGAAATTAATAGAAATGACTTCTCTTTATGCTTTTTCGGCTTACGAATGTCTCATATGAAATCTCTATTTTCAGAGAGACAGGGAAAACTTGTGTTTATTTTTAGTATTCAAAAAAAAAAAAAAAATGGAATAGACGAAATCTGATGTTGTTAAAAATTATTATTTTTTATGAATATATCATTTTTCCTGAGTAAAATGACTGGAAAATGACTGCCGTTTCGATTAAAAAAAACAAAACAAAACGCAAATAAAGTTGTGCTTATTGTTTTTACTCAACTCATGTACTGAACTTGCAAAAATAGAAATATTAGAAAATATTTTCTTTTTAAAACTTTGCTTTTAATCAAAGAAAGAAAATTACAACGATAAAATGCTGTTATTTCGTTGCAGTCTTCTAGAAATGGTATTTGCAATAGTTCTGGAAATCTCGTTTCCCAAGTACAAGTCCCGAACTGGTAAATACTACTTCGCAGAAAAATACTAAATTATTTTTTCTTATTTCTTCAGTCTCAAAATTTCAATCGAATTTTTACATTCTCCCTGAACAGATTTATTATTTATTTAATATTTTATTTTATCCCGGTTATTTATCCTTGTGAAATATCCCATTTAATTAACTTTATAAGATTCTTTGATCTCTGTTGTCGATTTTATTTATAAAAAGGTCAATTAAGAATAATGAAAATTTTGCAGGTCTTTCTTTTTTAGACTTTTGAATCACTTTTGCTTATTCGTTTATATGCCATATTCCTTGCGCTCTTCATAAGTTACTATCATTTCTGGATCTGTCTGCCCCCATAATGTCACCAACAGTCTCTGACAGCCGCATAGATTGTTCGTTGCTGTCAAACTCTCTGCCTTCAGCAGAAAGGAACCCAGATGAGGCTTTGCCAAAGAGCAAAGTATCGTCCAGGGAGGTAGACAGACCCTGAACCCGTTTATACTTGTTCTACGGGCTCGGAGAACCCACGTGTAAACTCGGTCTTGTGCCACATACATCCCTTGTGGGGAGGGGGTCTGTTAAAAATAACAGTCCCTGATTTGCCATCCATTTACAAAAGCTTATGAAGTAGGTTAATCGCTGTCTTCTATATATCTTATGAGTGTCAAATTTCCCAAGCCTTCTTTTCTCATTATGTGCCCCAGAAATTGGTGAGACGGAAAATTACTAGGAAGATGAAAAAAAGTCAACAGTTATGTCTTGAGCCCAAGAAGAAGAGGTATTAAGCAAAATTTTATGGGAAAATTAGCTCAGGGGGATGTGTTTTAATGGAATGCTCCACTCTCCCTATTACCTATTGTGGACTGACTATATCAATAAATATATATATATAGTGCGCACAGGACATACCTGAGACCGGCTTCGGGAATGACTAGCCTGCTAACCGATTCCCTGTCTTTCAGTAGTGTATTCTCTTTTACAATAAACTCCTCTTTCTTTTATCTACGCATGTGTTGTTGATCCTTTCACTCGAGTACCATCTTTGTCTTTTTGTAACCTCTTTAAGGATACAACAGAAATTTCATCTCTTTCTTTCTGATTCTAACTGTCCGTTTTTCCCCATTTTCTTTAAAACTTACAACCATGTTTGTGTTGGCTCAAGGTTCTTCATCTGTGAAGAAATTGTCCAGTATTCACTGCTATTTAGAATGATTTACATAGACGTTTAGAACACTTTGCTTTGTTTCTAACCAAATATTCTGGTTCCTTAGTATGTTGCTTAGCGTTTGGAAACCACCTTTTGCTATTCCAAGATGCTTTTGGATTTCTGCTTCATTATTTTTTGTTTCTTTTCATACATCTCAGACAACTGTTACCATATATGGTTTGGTATCCCGGTGTTCGTCTCGAGGTCCTCGACAAAATCTAGAGAAGGATTTGCAATCTGATCTGGCATCTCGTCTACAGTTACTTTCTCACAGACGTGCTGTGGTTTCCCTCTGTCTTTTCGACAAATATTTTCATGACATCTGCTCTGACGAGTTTCTTTCACTGGTACCCCAACTGCATGAATTTAAGCATGCTACTAGGTCGGCATCTCAGTTCATTGTCGAAACAGTTAAATGTAACCACCTCTTCTACTCTAACAGTTTCAAATAACAAATAGTGTGTTACTAAATACTGGTTAAAAACAAATTATTTCAATCTAATGAAACGTTCACAGCGTCGTCTTAAATATGTGAATGCCATAGACAAACCTATTTTTGTGTTCGAACGGAAGGATAGAGTAATCAAAAAACTTACGTCATTAAGAGTTTAACAGAATAAGCAATATTACATATATACACACAAGTTTAAACGAACACATTCCTTTATAGACAGAACCAGTTACACATTCATTTATAGACAGAGAACTAAATAACTGAACGTTTTATTTTATGCATTTTTAAGTTATAAGTCATTGGAATTTGCAATCAACACATGGCAATTTATTTCAGGAAAAACTGATAAAGATTTGATTCATATTTTAAAGCGAAAACTAAAATCCTGTTAGTGTTTAGTAAAAAGCGATTTGTGTCTTGAGCCAGAATTTATTAACAAACGTGTGAGAACATCAAGTCACTCGATGGTAATTGAAAAACAAAATTGAAATGAACAGCTCAAAATACAGAAAGAAAACAGAAAGTCTGGTCGACATCAAACAAAGACATTTTTCTTTTAAAAACCCGGACTAATTTTATTGCAGGATTGAACTTTTGCTGTTCGCCTAATAAATTCAATTTCAAAATCATTTAAGAAAAATAATCAACGTCCAAATAACACAAAAATCGAGGGAACAAAACGAATAACATCTTGGACGAGAAATGAATAGATTCAGTTTGTAAATAAACGTAGTCGCTATCGGGGTTTAAATTAACAAGGGAGACAACTTATAATAAACTGGTAAAAAAAGGGAAAATGAAGAATTATTTTAGAAATATTATCACGATTGAAGAGATGCAAGAGGATAGAGCATTGTCATGAAGATCGTAAGATTCTTAAAGCATCAAAATATGAACAAGACTTTAATACTTGGAAGTGAATATTGATATTTTGGGATGAGGAATTTATTATTAATCTATGAATAAATAATATGATAATAACGATCTTTCTTACGCTCAACATTCTTTTGCCGTGTGTTCAGCTTTCTTTAGTTATAAATTGCATTCTGTAAACCTAGAATGTTGGCCCCGTTTATTTGTTCTCATAAATCTTTCCACTTCCTCAGATGGAAAAATTCACTGGCGCGAGTGACGAAGAATGAGTAAATATCGGTTGATATGAAATGAAATGACGGACCGAAAAAAATTCAACTTTTCTTTTGAATATTTCCAGTCGAGAGAGACAGAAACAGGTGCGTAAATTATGAATATCGATTATCTCCCAGATAAGTCCAAAATTCTTGTTCTTTACAAGATTCTTTTGCATCAAGCCAAAAAATAATCGACATTTTCAACAAGCATTATATATATATATATATATATATATATATATATATATATATCAGTCAGTTATATGCCATGCGTGATACACGCTTAGGTGATCATGTATCTTTCGATACATGATTGATGAGGCAAATTTTTTCCCGCAGTAGGTTGCCATTTCTTTCTGCGGTAGACCAGTTGCCATCTAAGGCTATAGAACCCGGTTTGTCCTGCTATTTGCCCATAGCTGGGGTGAGAATTCATACCTTTCCCAAGGGTATTAGCACGTAAGCAAATATAATGGATCCGACTGGCATTCGAACTCGGCTCTCCGATTCCACAATACCGAGTCACTATTTATTACTTCACCGTGCCTCATATATATATATATATATATATATATATATATATATATATATATATATATATATATAAAAGTTATGAAGAAGTTGGTAGTCCGTATGGGTAATCCCAAGGAGGATGAAATCCTGAGAGCTCAATGTAAATCTAGAGCTAATATTTAAAAGAAAAACAGACCACTTTAAGGTGCCATTATAATAATTTATTTCACCAGAGTCCTATTAAAAGGACGCCGGATCATCATATAGCACTTCCAACAAGGAAATGAAACAAAAAATGAGATTAAAATTGATGGGTAGTGTAAGTTTAATCTCCTTTCTCGTTTCATTTCGTTGTTAGAAGTGCTATCTGATGATTCGGCGTCCTTTTAATAGGACTCTGGTAAAATAAATTATTATAATGTTACCTTAAAGTGGTCTGTTTTTCTTTTAAATATATATATATATATATATATATATATATATATATATGTATATATATATATGTGTGTGTGTGTGTGTGTGTGTGTGTGTGTATAAAGAACTCACTCAAACCTAAGCCTATTTTACTACAATAGCGAATATTCACACAGATTCCTAATAGCCATCACAAATAGAGTATATTTAATATTCTCTATATACACAATATTCTATAATGAACTAAAAAACTATGAAGCATTAAAAATAATTTCACTGGCTACCTAATAGATAATGGATCTGATCTCGTGCAAATAATAATAACCACATAAAACTATTTTAAAGCAATCAACTACACAGTAAACAGAAAGATAGTCATTATAAAACCCAAGATATATATCACATATCGATAAAAAAAATCATCAACTAAAGATCTCTAGCATAATCAGCACCAACGATGCAGTAAAAAAATCAAAACTCAACAAAGCAATTTTGTTTACGAACTCGCTCGCCTACTTCGAGAACGTCTCTCTATAAGAATAATTCAAGCAATAGATACATTGGTTACAGACTCACTATACTATCTCGGCGGTTAACTTGCCATTTATTAATTAATTGACAAATTAAATCGTATATCGTCACTCAATATCTTAACATGGCACAATGGGAAATATTTATCAATAATATAAAACAGACATATATATATATATATATATATATATATATATATATATATATATATATATATATTCATGAATTATTCATACATAAAACAAATACAAAGGTTAATTAATTGCACCTTTATTGAAATTAAAAATAACTGATCCAAGTGCAACTTTCGGATAATAAGTGCAACATTACTGTAATTATTGAACAATATAGTTCATGCCACTTTGATGGAAAATTTACCAGTAAAAAAGAATTCTCTTATCACTACATTTGTACATAAACGCAGAACCTTAACCTTAAAATTTAAATTCAAACTCAGCGTTGCGACTGCACGTTCCAAAACAATAACACACATTTCTCATAGCATTTTTCGGATTACAACCTTGTTTTCGTTTGTCCACTTATTACTGAGAGTAAAAACAAGAACACAATCTATTTCATACCTGAGGATGTCTGTAGGAACAGACGAAAGCTTGTAAAATAAAAAGATCTAATGCAACAGGATCTTTTCATTCATAAACAGATTCGGGGTTTTTGTATATTATTGAATTGTTCGCGAAGATGGATTTCTCGCCATTTAATCATTAACCTTTGTATTTGTTTTATGTATGAATAATTCATGGATTTGTAAATTAATTGCACCTTTATTGAAATATATATATATATATACATACATACATATATATATATATATATATATATATATATATATATATATATATATATATATATATATGAATATATATATATATGAAAAATAAAAAAAACAGAAAAGGAATCAAAATACATACCTATAATTACAAGACTATCATCATATAAAAGTTATTTGATAATGGCTCCTGAAAGCCAAAATAATTTAGAAAAGACTGAATAATTTATGTTCAAATTCTCCCCGGACACTAGAATATATATACCGGGTGTAACAGCAAAATTTTCCAAACCATGTAACAGCATAATTATCCACCCACAAAATGTTTAATATCTAAAATCCACTAAAATGTTTCTTTTTTCAGGTTTTCAGATAAGACGTTTAGCCATCTTGACACGATTTTATGCTAGAATCACTGAAAACCCCTTTGAATTATTCAGCTAGAAAGAGAACAGTTTAAAATCATTTTATGTCAGACCCACTGTCTTCCCAAGTGAGAAATGGTGAGAAGAAAAAGATCATTCACGCCTTCAGTAATGGTATCAACATTCATACTCTGGCTTCCATCTTCAAAGTTCATTCAAGAACCATCAAGAGAACTGTGAATAAATTTAAAAAAAGAGGGAACAGTAAAGAGAAGAACTGGCCCAGGAGGTCACAAGAGGAAGAGGGATCATCATTACAACTTAGAAATAACGAAATGAATTAGAAAAGATCCAACTCAATTCATAAGACGTTTGGCACGTGAGAGAGGAGTTTCAGCTATGACAGTTCAAAGAGCAGTGAAAAAAGACTTGAAAATGATAACGTACTTGAAACGTGTGAGGCACATTGCTACTCCAGGACAGAAAGTTAGAAGGTTAGAGAGGGGAACAATCATCTTGAATAAGTTGGAAAATTATCCTGGAATAATATACATACATACATACATATATATATATATATATATATATATATATATATATATATATATATATATATATTCAAGTTTGTTCTGTTAAGCGTGGAGAGTAATTATACATTCTTATTGTTCCCAGTAGAGTCCAATAGTGTTATAAAAAATCCAGTAAGATATCTTTAAACATTCCTTAGATACAACGGTTTAAAGTTTAATCTAACAATTGAACAATTTTGTTTTTACACGATTTGGACAATTTTGCTGTAACACTCAGTATATATATATATATATATATATATATATATATATATATATATATATATAATATATATATATATATATATATATATATATATATATATATATATATATATATATATAGTTAAACCTAGAGAGCCAGACAAACCTACTAAACCTGACGATCCGCTTAGATGAAACCTTGGTAGGTTTGTCTGGCTCTCTAGGTTTCACTAGGTCTGCTCTATACATTGTATTGAGAACTTTATTTAGTTGTTTTGGGTATTCGCATCGGTGTTTTTTCATTGGGCCTTGAATTCGTATGTTGGACGATTATTTTCGGTTAACGTACATGTTCTTGATTCTTTCTTTTTTTATACCTTGTTTTTCCCTTTGGTGTTGGCTTGTTTATTTGCAAATCAAGACACCGAAGGTTTTCCGAGCGAGTATAGTTTCTTATCCTTATAAGATTTCTATTATTAATAATAATAATAATAATAATAATATATATATATATATATATATATATATATATATATATATATATATATATAAACAAGGCAGCCTACACTGAACAAAATTACGTTTCAAACCAGTCACAACATATTACAATGCATTTAAACATCTGGTTCTGTTGATAACACTACATTCTCTCACATGGTCATGTACGATGTCATAGAACCGCATTAAGAATTTACGATCTGCGTCTGCTATTTTGAGACCGTTATCGTCGAATAGAAATCTTCTATGTAAACAAAACAGGATAACGTCTTAGACGGTGGACATCTCTGTTATAATGGCCATGTAACTACTCTGATGATGATGGCTCATGTGAGCCGAAAGCTTAGATCGACGATCAATATAATAAAAAATATCCAATTATTGGAGAGTCTTCGTCTTTATATATATATATATATATATATATATATATATATATATATATATATATATATATATATATATATATATATATACCACTGTAATATCTATCCCAAGAATCCAGGGTTATTCACTGAAAATAAAGGTATCTCTGCTGAGCCATGATCGCCTGTGAAGGGATATAGCCGTAAAACATACATATATATGTACACATATGTACGTGTATATATATATATATATATATATATATATGTAATTTTTTTATATATTATATGTGCGCGGTACTTTTTGGAAAGCGCTCAATATCATTGATAGAGCTAACATATTTAGTTGAGTTTGTGAACCCTGTTTTCACGCCCTTGCAATCCTCAGACAAATATATATATATATATATATATATATATATATAATGTCTCTGTACGTGTAGAAATGTTCTTAAATTTAATTGGTATATTATTTTTTTTTTATCAATTTTAATATTTTCCACTTTTTGCTATGAAAACCATTAAGATGGCTGAAATAATTTTAATAGACGAGTAACAGACCTGAAATATGAAAGAAGTAGAAACAAATATATAAACATATAAATAGCATGAGTTTTTTTTTTCATATTTGTGGAGATGTTAATATTTACTTCACTGATAAATGAAAACCAAACATTTACTTATTAGGTTGGTGCAAAAATAATGACGTAATAAGGTCGTTTTTTGACGTATTTTTTAACGTCAAAAAACGACATTATTACGTCATCATTTTTGCACCAATCTAATACATAGTCACGTAGCCACAACGTCGGTGAAAAAGTAAAAAGTGGATGTTTCCTGTGATTCACACTTTTTAATAGCAGGAAATCAAAATAATTTACTTACCTTTTCTCGATTTGGATATGTGTAACTTTTCCTGGAGAATAAGTACGGGAATATCTTTTGGCAAGGACTTTTAAAGAATATGTGAACTCTTCGTAGCCGTCAGCTTCTGTTGTAAGGATTGTGAAGTCTGTCCAGTTGTAACGATCAAGTAAAGTGATCATAGCTTCACACTGATGGTAGACACGTGGGGCCATCTCCAGCACCAGGGAGTTTTCACTAATCTGAAAACGATAAAATAACAATATGGTATTAAGTTGAATATGCTTCATCTCTGATATTGAGCACTCTTGCCGCATAAATACCGTAATTCACCATGTATAATACGTCTTCATTCGTAATACGCAAGTCTAAAATTGTGTTGAAAGTGTGGGAAAATGCTTCTACTCACGCATAATACCCACCCCGTTTGGTAATCAAACTCTATAAATTTTACCTTTCAAATTTCATTACGGTCAGCGTTTCCTGCTCTTATTAAAATGGTTTTAAACATAGAATAATATTATTCTAATTCAGTTTCATGATAATTCTTATTTTATTTTACATTTGTAAGTATTGTTAGGTATATATGATTCTATTTGACATCCTTATGAGGTCGCAATCGCCGAATGTTTGTGTCAAATTGTCGTATATTTGTGGTCATTTCCTAACTGAAATCGACCTATGAAACTGCAATGTTTAAAGATGTTTTGTAGCTGTGCATAACACGCATCCCTAATTTTGCTTATTATTTTTTTAGAAAAAAAAAGCGTATTATACATGGGGAATTATGGTACATAAAATTTTAAACAATATGTCCATATTTTTATTTTATTTTATTATTGTTTGTATGCAGTTTAAAATAAAATTTGAATTTTATTTTTTTGAGAACTTATCTATATAAATAGTGTAAATATTTTCTAAATTATTTTTTGTGGAGACGTCATAAAGTCGAATATATTCGCTTAAAAATAATTTCTAGATTTTTACTTTATAATGAATATGAACGGAAATTTTATTCTGATGTGAAGGCTTGCCTTTGTTTTTTTTTTCAGTTTTGAAACCTGAACGCCTACTGCAGCTCAGAATATGTTCTATGTTACGTGTTAAGTATCTTAAAGTTCAAACAATTCTTCACAAATAAAAATCTTCCGTTCTGTATATTAGACACAAATAACTTTCATATCAGAATTTCCCACAGTCACTATTCTTTTTCATGTCGCAGATGCCACATGTTTATATGATGCCACATGTTTATATGAAGCCACATGTTTATATGATGCCACATGTTTATATGATGCATGTTTTGGAAGTTATCACCTGATTTTCAAAGCAAATTCTATTTATAAGGAAATTTGTAATCCGAATTTAAAGAAGCAAGTAGGCAGCGTTAAAAGCAGAGACAGACAATGAACTTAGATGAGAATGGAATTTCAAAGCCGGACATATTAAGAAAAGCTTTAGTAACATCATTAAATTAGATCATCTCAAGAAAACGAGAGAAGTTAAAAAAGGATGGATGACATGAAATTCTTGGCATGATGAAAAGGAGCTAGCAAACAGTGTCAGATACGAAACAGAATATAAAACACTGCATAAAGACCTAAGAAAAAATACAAGCGAGCCAAAGACGACTGTCTCATTGCAAAGTGTGCAGAAATAAGAAGAGTGAGTATTATAGATAGGGTAGAAATGAATAGAAGTACAAGAGGCAAACTCATCGACAAAATACAAAAAATTCAAGGACGAAACACCGACAGTAGAAACAGAAATAAAAAATTACTTGAAAGGTGAAACGAATCCATCGAAGAAATCTTCTACATCAAAAGAGGATAATCCCCTATACACATTATTTATCGAAGGGCCATAAATCTTAAAGTCTGAAATAAAATATGAATTGGTCAAATTCAAGAGAAGGAAAGCAGCAGGAGCAGGTGGAATTCTAATTGAAACGCTGAGGGCTTTAGATGATTTCAGCATTCACAATATTACAGACATAATAAAGGAAATATACAACAGTAGTGATAAATATGTGAAGACATAATTAGATTTATTTCCATTGCGCTGCTTAAGAAACTTGGTGTAAACGAATCGGAACAATCAGCCTAATGAGACACATAATAAAACTTATCATCCGAATTCTGATAAATAGAATGCGTAGCAGAATTTGACCGGGAATAGGACATGAACAATGCAGTTTCGTTACAGACTATATATATATATATATATATATATATATATATATATATATATATATATATATATATATATATATATAAAAGTGAACATAGAAGTCAACACTTAGAGGCGACAGTCTGTTTCATGCTATATGCAATCGTCAGGCCACATATGCTGTTATGTTTTTAAATAACAGCATATGTGGCCTGACGATTGCATATAGCATGAAACAGACTGTCGCCTCTAAGTGTTGACTTCTATGTTCACTTTTATATTTACACACGCTCTATTTCTGATATTGAGCACTTCATTCCATAAATATAGCACACCTTAAGACTATATTTCTTTATATATATATATATATATATATATATATATATATATATATATATATATAGTTCTCTCAGTCAATGTGTGTTTATTCAAAAATAAATACGCTTAAATTCACCTTTATCCCTGTCGTGCGCCAACGGATTAGTCGTAGAATCTTCGACTGACGCCAATTCAGTCGGGTTTCGACTCTAACTAGAGGCAACCGGACGTCTAGCTACATTGATGAGCTGTGATACAGCGGAACTGTCTGTGTGGATAACAATATATATATATATATATATATATATATATATATATATATATATATATATATATATATATATATATATGGTGTATGCTTGTGTTTGTAAGAAGAATGATGAAGTTCTAAACAAAAAGTTTTAAAATTCAACTATAAACCACGAATAGCCTATATTCTTGATTCTCTCAAACAGCAACCAAACAAGAGTAAAGTAAGCGAAACAATTTTATGCGTTAGAAAGTCAATAATTATTTGTAGAAGTCAAATAATTATTCATGTGTATTTCATCAATTTTTTTTCAGGACTAACTTTGTAATGATCTCCAAGCCTGCTTTTCGAAGTACCAAAATATTCTTCAAACGTTAAATTTGTTGAGATGGTGTCGATAAATTCACAAGATTAAAGACATTTTAAAGCGAAAGCAATTTCTTAGCGTCAGCAAATAACTTGTAAATCGAAAACCTTAACATTCAGAGTGTGGTACTGAATATTTTTGGTTTCTGACAGATTTATCCTTAAGTTTACAGACAATAAACTTATTCCGCACGTCGAATGAGAATTTCAGCTCATGTTTAACGCTAGTAAAGAGGAAAAGAAAAAAAAGAAGAAGCCTGCTGCTAATGACGTCGCCAAGGTAAGGCTTCTTTGCTTTTGTGTATTTGAGGAAGAAAATATTTTAGATATTGTGAGAAAATGGCGACATTCGAAGCAATATTTCAAGGAAATAATTGCTGATAAATCTGGATAGAAAGAGAATACAAGATACGAAACTATTATATCTACTAATACTTGGTGTAAACAAACAATATGGCGTGTAGAAATTCGAATGAAAAGACTCGGTAAGGTGTCGTCTATGACAGATTGTGCGAGTTCAAATCTCGTGAGCGGCTACGTTTTTTTTTTATTATTTCCGATCAGTACTGTTTACTCAATAGATGTGGAATGTAAAGCAAACTTAGGATCGCGACGAAAAAGGCAACAAAAATAGGATGAAAGATAACCTAGTTAATATTAATAAATAAGTGAAGCTTTTTATTTGATTAAGGAAAATCGAGCCGTATTTATCAGATGAACATTGGCTAGCTCGAAATTTTAAACACACCTCGAATGTGTGTTTAAAACTTTCCAATTTTTTCTTCAGCTTTTATATCAAAATTTAAAGATGTCAGCCGTCAGTTGTGAAAGAAGTTTGGCTGTTTAATTTCACATGCCGACCTTTGGATTATTTAGGGACGAGGAAGATTAATCTTTAATAATAAGGTTCAACCTTACTAATTTCACTGACCACTACCCCACATCAAGGTGCACCGTAAAAGAGACATTTAACATCGGCTGCATAATTCAAGATTCACAGTTATTTGCGGCATTTCTAGAAATAGCATTGGAATAATTTTGTACTAAATGGTTTCTCTTGGTGATTCGCTTCAAATCTTTGGCGTCATTCGTGACACCGATGTCAGAGAACCTACGTTCATATAACTTTTCTATTTGAAACAGAAGTTCGATTGGCATGAAGATCGTAAGCAGTGTCACACAGTCCCAGAGCACACGACATTCAAAGCCCATGACTCTAATGGCCGTTAAGGGTTTACATCCTGACATACTTCGTTGTATGTTCGGTGGCAAAAAAGGCGGGAGAATGAAAGCAGCGTGTGTAGGCAAGAGATGTATTCAGATTAGTTAGAAATTCTAAAACAAACTAGAAGCGCGAAATACACTGCAGTGAAAATAACTGTACACCAGATTTATATGATAAAAGTCAATATTTTCATAATCGATGCCGACAA
>OZ010591.1:12798178-12825678 GCA_963932145.1 Acanthosepion lycidas
ATAACCAGAATATTTACCATTAATAGGAATTTAGTGGAACCGATTTTCAAAGACATACACACAACTCACAGAACACACATAGATAAAGTGATATCAAAATGAACAGAAACATGCATTGCATACTTATACATATCTTGGTATATACCTATACACATACACGCTCGCATATAACAGCACTGTGCATTATATATATATATATATATATATATATATATATATATATATATATATATTTTTTTTTTTTTTTGTTAAAAACGATCGGTATGGTACTACGGTTAATTTTTTATTTAATTTTTCTTGTGTTATTATATATTTTTTATTTTCTGGACATAAAATATGTGGGACTTGTTCGAATGTTTTGTATATCCGATTGCTTTCGGCTATTCTTCTGGCTATTATCAAAGACTACCTTTTCAGTCGTTTTTAACGAAACTTGCAGAAAAGCGGGATTGGACAATTATATATATATATATATATATATATATATATATATATATATATATATATATAATGAATCCTTAAAAATCCATCAGGCCAGGTTATAATTTATTTCGTAGACTTCAACCATCCATCTCATCAGGCTAGTTTTACATAAATAAATTATATTAATAATAATTATTATATCCTCTTGGAATTATCCCTACTAATCATCAAGTGATATTGTGTAGTTAGCCAGCAAATTCTCATGCCTGATTGAATAAATTATAAACATTATGTCTGTTAATTTTTAACAAAATCCGTTCATATTCACGAATAACCTTCCGTGTATTAATATTAAAGGATGAGAGAAATGTGCTATAGCTGGTCAAATGTCTTTTATTTTCATCTTTCAAGTACTATCGACATTCTTTCAAGATCATCCTCATTTGTGCAAGTAGTACAAAACTATATGATGTTCAGAGGTACAAGTAGTTATATAAATCTGTTCGTTGCTATCCAATACCGTAAGTTTTCATTATGCTTTTAAATTTAAACCGCTGGCAATGTGCTGATCGTTCATTAGAACGTGAAAAAATTATCCATTATAGAATATATATATATATATATATATATATATATATATATATATATATGATAAAATTTTAAAGTTTTATGGTATGATATATTTATGGATAAAAGACCTAATTATTAGAATTAGAGCGTACGTAATTGTAAATAAAAAAGTGGACACTAAGGTCAGCAGTAAATGGCGCAATCTTTATGCAATGCGTGTTGTTTTTCGGTTCGACCATTTATATATGCTGATCAGTGGTGCAATATAGATAGTATGGTCTATTCTATTATTTTGACGATTATTGGCTGAGCTGCAAGTTAGTGAAATTTCAGCGACAATCACATAAACTCCAAACAATCCAAAAAAGCCAACAGGAGAAGATACATGCTATGGTTCAACCCAACTTGCAAAAACGAATATAGAAACTAACGTAGGAAAAATATTCATTAAATTCATGCAAAAAAAAGCTTCATCCATCAGGGATGTCTCCACAATATATTCAACAGAAACAGTGAAAATCAGCTACATTTGCACCAGAAATAACAGAAATAATAAAAAATGCACAACAGAAATATAAGCAACAAACCACCTGCCCAAAGCAAACCCGCGTGTAACTGCAGAACAAAGTACAAATGTCTCTTACAATTGCTTAACAAAACACCAAGCTAATGTAAAATCAGCAGCTTACGAAAAAATAGATAGGAATATCCGAAGAACCATGGAAACAGAGAAATTACACACGCATAATATCCCTTATACAATAGCAAATATGCAAACAGCATTATGCTTTCTAAACAAATATGAGAAATATCGTAGAAAATAATGGCAAAAGCATCAGCCTACAACAATAAATAATAAAAAAAACCTGTAAACTTTGTCTGGATGAGGAAATAATTATAATTACCTTCCCAGACAAACACAAATTACTAAAGAAACGACTAGAACTTATCTCAAATGCAGACTTGAAAATAAATTAGGTTCTTTAAAAACTAAAAACGAATATCTTGTGAAATACCCAAATGAAAATATATGCACGATATACAACTAATACATTAAACTAAACAAATAAAATAACCAAGTTCAGATAAAGCAAACATCTAAATCGCAAATAATAAACAAATTAACAAACTACGAATGAACACAAACTCAAGGAAATATAATAAATAACCAAAAACAAATAATTACGTAATCATTAAGTGTTATGGGACCTACCGTTATGGACTAAATGAACTCATCCTATTACTATATATACGGGGAGATTATGTCTCTCAACAGAGCTGTCTTTTACGAGTTGACTACTATACTTTGCCGTCAGTCGGACGTGAAACACTTTTGTATTCTGGGTCCACAACATTAAGAAATAATGGGTAAACGTTAACAACAAATCATCATAAAATTGCTAGAAATATCCGCATCCGGATCGACAATTATTTCCACTCAATTGCCTCTAGAATAATTTGAAACATAACCGTAATCGCCCACCCAATAACCATCAGGATAATACAATAAACCTTGCTACCCATAATACACTATTAAACAGCATATATAAATAGCAGAGCTGAAACACATGGCCTGACGACTGAGTTGAAGCCTGAAACAAACTGTCGTCGCTTAGTGTGGATATCATTGTCCTTTTTATATTTCTATTTACATACACTCTATCTCTGATATTGAGCACTTTTACACATAGCGTACGTTAAAACTATATTTCACCATATATGGCATCTGATAAACAATAGTGAACTTTCGCTACGTTTATAATCTATCATGGGCATTGACAATTTATCTTCCCTTGCACCCCGCCCCCAAAAGAAACATGCCCATCCCACTCCCATCCACATGCAAACTAATATTAATAGAAAAAAATAAAACAGCTTCATAAAATGAATGAGATGGAAAGCGAATTTCTTTTTAAGCCAAGAAATAAACACAAATGTCACGCTCGTGAAAAAATAATGTTTTAAAACAAAAACGTATCCCCCCCCCTGCAACATAAGGAGCTTGAAAACTTCGAAAGATGCTTAACTAACTTAGTAAGGAACATAAAATTTCCTAAACAATTAGATGCTTTCCAGAAAAAAAAAGGAAAATGAAATATTACTAAAGCAAAGAATTTATATAACGTATTTATCGAAGCGGACATAACTAGAAATTTATATAAACTAAGTCCAACAAAACACAACAACCTACTCAAGGGATGTATAAGCAAAACATTCACAAAAGAACCAAGAAATACAGAATACAATATTAACATAAAAAAATCGCGCAAACATTCAGTCAGTTATATGCCAGGCTTAATACACGCTTAGACGATCATGTATCTTTCGATATATGACTGACGAGGCAGATTTTTTCCCGCAGTAGGTTGTCATTTCTTTCTTCGGTAAGCTAGTTGCTATCCAAGGCTATAGAACCGGATCTATCCTGCTATTTACCCATAGCTTCCGAGCAATCTTAAGTCATGTATGTGCTATGTGTGATACACGCTTAGGTGATCATGTATCTTACAATAGATGACTGACGAGGCAGATTTTTCCCGCAGTAGGTTGCCATATCTTTCGGCGGTAGACCAGTTGCCATCCAAGGCTATAGAACCCAGTCTATCCTGCAATTTACCCATAGCTTTCAGGTAATGTTAAGTCAGTTATGTGCCGTGCGTGATACATGCTTAGGCGATCATGTATCTTTCGATATATGACTAACGAGGCAGATTTTTTTTCTCGCAGTAGGTTGTCATTTCTTTCTTCGGTAAGCCAGTTGCCATCCAAGGCTATAGAACCCGGTCTGTTCTGTTATTTACCCATAGCTGTGGAGAAAAGAAGAGGTTTTATACCTTTCGCAAGGGTATTAGGACGTGAGTGAATATAATGGATTCGACTGGAATTCGAACTCGGCTCTCTGATTCCTCAATCCGATCCGAATCGAGGAGCATTAGTAGTTCAAAAACATGAGTTTCATTCTGCAGTTGTGTTGTTTGAATGCTTGAGATGTTGCATTATTTTCAGAAATCTGTTAAAATTGATTGGCGCGCATCGTTCTATTGGCAAACATTTTATCCTCAAGCAGCGTTTTGCACGTCACTGGCGTCGTCGTCAGGGTTACAAAACATTATTAGCGAATTTTGTCACACAACACATTGGCACATGATTTCATACACTACCGACAAGACGTCTGCAAACATTTTCCTATTTCCAGTGTGAGCGACTCCACTCACGAGGAGAAAATATTATTTATCCCTCATATGATTCAGTGCGCGCTAAATATGTATGATAAATACACCCTCACCGCGCATATTTATAAGTTGAATCCCCATATATATATATATATATATATATATATATACAACATTCGCACACAGTACTGTTTCGCTGCATCATAGCTTCTCATTGCGACTAAACAACCGAATGCCTCGAGCCAGGATCGAAACCCAACCGATTTGGTTCAGTCAGAGCTTCTGCCACTGAGCCATCTTCACTCGACAGAACGAGCCAGCCAAATCTAGTGTATTTTCTTTACAAACGTAAACAAACGCCAAGCAGCCAAAGTGCTCCATTCATTTTACTGAAGAGCTTAGCATTTACGCAGGTGACCGTTGTTTTTAGAATTAGCTTGTCGTTCAATAGAACTCAATTTAAAATTTATTTTCAAGAGGTATGAAGAAATAGTTTTAAGGTGTGCTATATTTATGGGTAAAGTGTTCAATATCAGAGATAGAGCATATGTAAATATAAATATAAAAGTGAACATTGAAGTCAACACTCAGAGGCGACAGGTTGTTTCATGCTAGTGGCAATCGTCAGGCCACGAGTGTTTGTCCGTGAAACTCGCTGCCTGACGATTCTGTCGCCTCTGAGTGTTGACTTCAATGTTCGCTTTTATATATATATATATATATATATATATATATATATATATATATATATATATATATTATTATTCCAGGATTATTTTCCAATATATTCAAGATGACCTTCGCCATCTATAACACATTTTTTTTACATTTTATTATTAATTTTAATTATTTTATTATTTAATATTTTTAATTATTTTAAGACATTTAAAAAAAGTCCTAAAATAATTGTCGAACTTTTTCCATTTCATAATATATATATATATGTGTGTGTGTGTGTATGTGTTTATAGATATACATGTGGCTCAGTAGTTTTCTGCGTGTGTGTCTGTGTGTGTACGTGTGGGTGTGTTGATGATCCTAGATCTAGACAAGATGGATTATTATGAAAATTATACAAATCACCAAATTAATGATTAGTTCTATAAACCTATGACAGATCCAGCTTCGAATGCTCTGGATTGAGCGTCTCTGTGAAAGAATTCGTCGCTCTTGTGACGAGTCCCTGTGGTTTATGTCTACTTGGATGAATATCACCATCGGAATTAGGATCAGCTGCTTAGTGTTTAGTAAGTTAATTTGCTCTTCAACACTGTGACCCGTTAGCTCAATGTTATGTTGCTTGCGTTTTATCGTAACGGTTCGGGTTCGAATCACGGAGTCAGTCGTGGTTGAGTCCCGAAAAGGGAGAAAACGCCTGTCCTGGGCTTTTCTGCATCGTGTGTGGATTTTAGGTCTAGAAATGGTGAATTATTATGAAAATTTATATTTTAATCATTTCACCCCAAGCAAAGCGGTAATGCCGCTAATACCCAGAGGCTTAAAGATTGAAAGTGAGAGAAAAGACTGTGTATGGGGGTGGGGAGGTAAAAGTTGTAAGGGGTTCTAGAAGATGGCGAATTTTTTAATAATATAGTTAACAGGGAAGCAAGGAAAACGGAAAGAAATTCCACAGGCGAAAAGTGCGAGAAAAGAAACTGAGTAGAATTGGCGGTTACATTTAACTAATTCAACAGCAAAAGCTTTCTCTCTCTCTCTCTCTCTCTCTCTCTCTCTATCTATCTATCTATCTCAGTCAGTCCATATCTATCTATCTATCTATCTATCTATCTATCTATCTATCTATCTATCTCAGTCAGTTTATATCTATCTATCTATCTATCTATCTATCTATCTATCTCAGTCAGTCCATATCTAACTATCTATATATATATATATATATATATCTCTCTCTATCTATCTATCTATCTATCTATATATATATATATATATATATATATATATGTTCAGGTAAAATGAGAAAGAATAAAGTACATTTTCCGACATTCGTAACATCTGATTTTAAAAAGGCTTCAATACAAAGTAGAGCAATATTATTTATTTTAGGATATTACATCGAGAAACATGACAAAACTATGTTTATTGAGGTCATATTATTTAAAGTTTATATTCATATAAACGGTGAAAATATTAGGTTGGTGCAAAAATAATGTCGTTTTCTCACATGTGAGAAAACGACATTATTTTTGCACCAACCTAATAAATCTAACGGAATTGTTTAAATATAGTCGGGTCTCCTGCGAAGAGCATTTGCAACTGCTGCTTATAGATTGTGTCATGTAAGTCATATTGTTTTTTTGTTTAAACATTTTTCCATTTAATATTACTAGTTTGATTTGAGTTATGAAAACATTACACTGTATTGACGGCATAATGCTTAATTAAGTGAACATAGGCATCGGTAAAACCGAAAACTTTAGGCATAGGGTAAAGAGTAATTAGATCGCTGGATATAAATTGATTTGGTTTCGTTTAGTTTGCTTTGGTTTGGATTGGTTTTGGTTTGGTTTATGGTATATCAGCCTCAATGGGTTATTTACTGCCGACAAAATTTTTAAAAATATTACAAAAATATTCCACAAATATATTTTGTTGGTAATATTTTTTTCAGAAATATATTACTGGTAATACTTTTCTTTTTCAAAAATGTATTGCTGGTCAAATATTTCTAAAGTAGTATTGCTGGTATTAAAACCTTTTTTTAAAAAAAATATTTTCATTGTGTTTTAGTCCCTTTTGCGGGAGTTAATTATTTGCCAATAGCTAGGACCCTGACAGGTGCTACCACCCCGGGTCAGGGCGGACCTGGGGAAAACCAGCAATTATGAGGTTGTTCCACACTTCTCAAAACCTTCTGATCAAAGGCCTTGCTGCCGGATGGGGTTTATTGCCTTACCCAGGATGCGGAGATAGATAGATAGATAGATAGATAGATAGATAGATATAGACTGTAATAGATAGATAGATAGATAGATAGATAGATAGATAGATAGATATAGACTGTAATAGATAGATAGATAGATAGATAGATATAGACTGTAATAGATAGATAGATAAATAGATAGATAGATAGATAGATAGATAGAAAGTTAGTTAGACAGATAGAAAGTTAGATAGAAAGTTAGATAGATAGATAGATAATGGACAGAATGAGATAGATAGATAGATAGATAGATAGACAGATAGAAAGAAAGAAATGGAAAAAGACCCTGTGATATACAGATAGATATTTGCCAAAACAATTTGACAAAGTGCTGTGTTGATCAATGAAATGTTTGCTAAGTAAAACGAAGAAATTACTTGCAAAGTGGAATTGGTAAGAAGATTTTTTACTGCATTATTTATTGAAACTTTCACAAAGACAAAAACAGGCGCAAATTAATGTACGTACATCTGTGAAAAGAAAGTTAAGTTGAAAATAAAGTTGGATTGAAAAAACGACAGTTTGTAAGTAGATATGTGCACGTGTCAGAGGGAAAGAGAGAGGAGAGAAACAGAGAGAGAGAGAGTGAGAGAGGGAGAGGGAGAGAGTTAGAGAGTCAGAGAGAGACAAGGGGAAAGGAAGGGAGATCATTTTTTGTATACAAACCTTAATGGAAGAAACAAAACAAGTCGGTAGTTATGTTAAACTAATTTAGAGACTGCATAAGAAAGAGATATTTGAAAAGCTTACACAGTCTGCTCGTTGAGTGAGGTAGTTGCGACTTTCACACGTTCCAGTAATTGGATTTCAAGTTGAGATAAAAGTCAACATTACAAAACAGATTCATGTCATTAATTTTATTAGGAAGACTGTGTTGTGCCAGTAAGGTGGCCCTGCTTGTCTTAAAGATCAAAATTTAAAAGAATTCAACATTTGCTCGAAGGCAAACCAGTGACAGCGTTGATAAATAAGAAATCGTTTCAGTCAAGTGAAGAATACAAATGTAAGATGGGAACTCTATCCCATATATATATTGATATATATATCCAGTAGAAGGAGTATGTTTGTCCAAAAACATAGTATACGAAGCTACGATTTTCCCCAAAGAAAATATTGAACATAAGAAGATCTACATAGGAATTTCGGCGGGAAGTTGGAAACAACGATTTTACAACCATCGCCAATCCTTTTATAATGAATCAAAAAAACACCAAACTGCACTTTCAAAGCACTACTGGGAGTTATTGGAAAACAAATTAACCCCACAAATAGAATGGAAAATCGTCTCAAGAGCCAAAACTCCGATTAATTTCAGAGACCGATGCAATTTGTGCATTATGGAAAAAATACTAATTATAAAACATAAGGATCCGGACATACTATTGAACAGACATAATGAGTTGATTTGTAAATGTAGGCATAAAAATCACCTCATTTTAACAAAGTATGTGTAGATATATAAATAGAAAATATAAATTGTTTTAAATGAATATATGAAAATACTGACACTGTGCTCTTTGATAAATGTGTTGTGGAACTTAAAAATTTTTTTATATGTGAACTTATTTAGATATATATATATATATATGAACATTATAGATAAGGGTAACTATGTATTTATATTGTGGACACATATGTATGGTAGTATGGATATATATGTATAAATAGATATACACATGTGTGAGTATAAATATACTAATATGAAGCATGTTTGAATACTGAATATTTTTTTTTTTTAACGTGTATGCTGCATGGGTGTGGATGTATATGTATAAATGTTTTTATGTTTGTTGTGTATGTATATGTATATTATATGTGTATGTACGAGTATATGTGTGTGTACATGTACTTAAACATGTGTGTTTTTATGGATTTAACTACTTGTAATCTATATATGTATATAGACGTAATTACCTTAGAATTTATATTTGGTAAATGTACATATGTATATGTATATGTATATATATATATATATATATATATATATATATGTATTCTTTTAATATCTTTTTTTTGTATGTAGGGTTTTGTGCTTATATATGAATGTATATCTATTTAAGGGTGTGCATGTGTATATGAGTATGTCTCTATATATATGTATATATATATACGGATGATTAAATGGTTAGATTAATTTTTTGATATATAGATTTGCATATGGATATATGAATTGTATATGTATGTATATGTGTATATATATATGTAGATGTGTATATGTGTGTGTGTGTATGTATATATATGTATATATATGTGTGTGTGTGTGTGTGTGTGTATGTATATATGTGCGTACGTGCATGAATTGATTTTAAATTAAATATTGGGTCTTTCTAATGACATTTTAAATTTATTTTCTTAATTTGTAATGTCCTTCTTTTGTAATATTCTATAGTTTAAATTTTGTTTTCTTCTGAAGGGAGTTTCATTTCTAAATTGATAATTTAAATTTAAATATACCATTCTTTGACTATTAATAATAGTAATAATATTAGCTAAATTCCTTTAAAATTAAACACTTCCGAAATCACATTGATAAAATTAAATTTTAACTGTGAAATCTATATATATTTCAAATATTAAAATATAGATAAAGATTGTAAAATGTATATATAGTTTATGTACGAGGATAAATGAATTTTTGTGTAAATTATCTGAAGTGTTTCTATGGTTTTTTTTTTTTTTGGACTTGTTAATGATCGTATGTATGTAGGGATTCACATGAATACATTTGTGAGACATATATGAATAAATGAAAATTAATATTACCCTGAAATTCTATTAAATAATGAAACCTAATCTTTAATTTAGTTTACCAATATAATAAATAAATTACATTCATAAATTAATTTTAAATATTAAAATAGATATTATTGTTATTTTTTTTTTATATTGTGGAAATACAATTAGTCGGGTGAATAAACTATTAAAATTTTAAATATTTCTTTATGTCCTAGATAAATATGTTTATTACAATAATAGTTATATTTAGTCCCTAAACTTTTTACTTAAAAAATTAAAGATTTAAGTTAATAACAAAATTTTTGTTTCAGACATCGAATTTTCTATCAAACATTGTAAACTGTCTTTTACATAATTTTGTTAAAACAAAATTATAACAACTCCATCTCTCTTTCCCCCTCCCCCTATCTCTCTCTTTACCATAAGACTCACTTGTATACATTTTCTACAATTCATTTCCGTTTTATTAAGCATCTAAAGAGGTCAAGGTTCTGTCACTCCTCCTACTCCAATATAAAATATACTTAAGAGAGATATAAAATTAACCCCTCCCTATACTTTATATTGTCTATATACTCTCATTAAATTACAAAAATTACACTACCCACCAATTTCTAATCCCATTTTTTCTCTCAATTCGTTGTTGGAAGTTTTACCTGATGATCCTGAATCCTTAAAAAAGGATTTAGGTGAAATAAATTATCGTAATGGTACCTTAAAGTGGTTTGTTTTTCATTACATATTAGCTCTGTCCTAACATTGAGCTCTCAGGATTTCATCCTCTTTGGATTTACCAATTCGGTTTACCAAGTTCCTTATAACTTATATATATATATATATATATATATATATATATATATATATATATATATATATATATATAAGAACAGTAAGATATAGAATCCGGTGTTCTTATTGATATTTTTATTTTTACAAAATAGTGCTCAATGTAAATAATGTCAAACACTAATATTCCATGGTTATAATTTATTACATTCGAATTGTAATCACGATCCAATTCATCAGACCTACAAATTCAAAAAAAAATCTTACTCTATCCTAGACATTGAGTTCTACCTGGATTCTATCCTCTTGGGAATTTGTGTATATATATATATATATATATATATATATATATATATATATATATATATATAAATTCATGAATCATTCATACAAAAAACAAATATAGAGGTTAATGATTTAAATGGCGAGAATACATCATCGCAAACAATATAAATAAGATACAGGTTCGGGGTTGATGTATCTTATATTGTTTGCGACGATGTATTCTCGCCATTTAAATCATTAACCTCTATATTTGTTTTTTGTATGAATGATTGATGAATTTATATATATATATATATATATATATATATATATATATATATATGGAGAGAGTAAGAATATAATATAAAAGTCTCAAACACTAATATTCTGTGGTT
The DNA here is from genome assembly GCA_963932145.1 of Acanthosepion lycidas. Lineage (NCBI taxonomy): Eukaryota > Metazoa > Mollusca > Cephalopoda > Sepiida > Sepiidae > Acanthosepion > Acanthosepion lycidas. Next base: position 12,809,467 of record OZ010591.1, read on the forward strand.
ATAATTTGTTACATTGAAATCGTAATCACAATCCAATTCATTAGACTTACAAATTAAAAAAGAAAACAAAAAATATCATATTTTCTGTTTTCTTTTTGAATTTTTAGTTCTGATGAATTAGATCGTGATTACGATATATATATATATATATATATATATATATTTGTATATACATATTTGTATATAAATATATATATATATATATATATATAGGTGTGTGTGTACGCGCACGTGTGTGTGTGTGAATCTACTCTGAGATAAAAGTGCAGATCGGAGCAAAAGGAACCATACACTTGACTCACAAAGTGCTGACGTGAGTAGTAACTCGGAAAGAAATCTATGTGTCGGTTTGGAATTTTGTCGGTGATGCGTTTGAGACAAATCCATGAATCTAATTGTGATCTATACCTCGTCAATGACATTTTTCTGCTAATTTTAATCAGTTACCGTAATCAAAATGCTTAAATTGGCACGTAGTGTTAGTTGGTAGAATAAGATGGATTCTTCTAAGCTTACAACGGACACAGCATTATTTACTATGAGGAACGAGGATTGGATTGGCGTCAGACTTAGCGCCAAGTCATGTAAACCGATAAATACGGCCTTTAATAAGATTTCGCGAATATTTAGACAAGTAGACGAAAAGAAACATACTGTTAAAAAAAAAAGAAAAAAAAGAAAAGAAAGTGTCTCCTCAAATATGGGTATCGAATACAAATAATTTTTAAAGTGATCAACATTTTTCGGATTAATAAACAAAAAAATCAACTACTTTGAAAAATGCTTTGTTTACGTTTCAGATACGAAACTAAAGAAATAGGAACTTTTTTGAGTTTGGAAAGAGAAGGATTGAGTTTATTCAGCCTGGCTTGATCGATGATGTACCCATCGTGGATGAGATCTAATGATGATTTTCTGCAAAGCGGACGCAGGTTCGAATTCTGCCGGAGGGAGCCTATCCTTCGTTAATATTATTTTTCAAATATTCAGCCCAGTAGATACAAATAAATATACTATTTAAAATCAATCTAAATAAGATGGTTGGTGGAAAAATATCGGCTAGAATCATTTCACCAAAATCTAAATAAATGCCCAGATTAAAAAAAAAAAAGATTTTTCTCGGGTTCATATCATTTCAACTCCACTTATCTCTCTCTCTCTCTCTCTCTCTCTCTCTCTCTATATATATATATATATATATATATATATATATATATATATATATATATATATATATATATATATGTGTGTGTGTAAACTGCATTACCATAAAATCGATGTTAATTTTCACATTGGTACAATATGTGCATCCAAGGCATTATTAGATAGCATGATAATATTTTCAAAGTCATTTTGTCACATAGTAACCCTCGTGGTAGTGTAATTTGTGAGCCTGGGTTTTAGATGATGACTCGTAATGTGATTATACCACAGAGAAGTTAATATGTTTATTTCGATCATTAGGATCCGTTTCGAAGGGGTCTGATTCTTGACCTTCGAGAGTTTGAATGGTCGTTTCAGAGAATTGTTGCTCATCTCGGATGAAAAGTATCGGTGGCATTTCGATGCTGACAACACTGGTCAAATGAGCATTTCTACACAAGTAGATCAGATTCATGACAGCCACAATGTGCAGACTCTCGCCAAGTTGCTTGCATTGTGAGGACGGTAATTGCTGATTGCAACGGCATTCGAAGCATAGATTACAATAAATAATGCATATATTTTCACCCCCAAGCAAGGCGGGAAGCCATTAGCATGCAAGGGGTTACAGAGAGTTGGAGCTAGAGACAATAGGAGTGATAGAGGAAAGGATAAGAAGAGAAGGTTAGGGGATAGATCAGGGTATCTAGAGACGTCGATTGACATTACATTTGAATAGTTGGAGATTATAACTATAAAGGAAACAAGAAAAAGGGAAGAAGTTCCAGAGGCGAGAAGTACGAGACATGAAGCTATTGGAGTAGAAGAGACGGCTATATTTAACAGTTTCGACAGTGAAAGGTTTAAGCGAGATGCCAGCCTAGTTGACCGCTTAAATTCATGAAGTCTGGGAACCAGCGAAAGTAGCTCATCGGAGCAGTTCCCATGAAAGTATTTGTAAAAAAGACAGAGAGATGCAACGGTACGTCTCTGTTAGAGCGACTGCAGACGAGATTCCAGATTCGTTTGAAGTTATAAATTTACTTATATATGTGTTCATCTTGTCTGTTTTTCGCACGTCCGCAGGATGAGAGCGCTTCTCTATCAATTCTGTGTGCGGCTCACACCATAGAGGAACCAAACTTTAGCGTCGAGTTCTATAATAAAATGAAAGCGCGAACAGTGTCATGGAAGTGGACGAAAGTAGCTGTATGCGTAACGACGGTGGACGTGGAGACCAGAGCCTGTTGCGTTAGATGCAGTGGTATTAACCACAGCATATATGTTGTAGCCGATAACAAAATGTTACTCCAGCTATGAATCATTTACTTGAAGAAGGAATACGTTTTTCTAGACAGACCCCAACTTATGTCAAGAAACCTTTGTGTACGTCTTCAGTGTTGTTGCGAGAGGGTCACTTACAGAAACACATGGCGCTCTGTAGTACAGATTTTTTAATGAGATTTTGCATTTGAAATCTACACCTAACGAGTGGCCTTCTTTCAGATACTTACCCCAGAATATACAAATCCCATTTTTGGAATTATGGTGTGGTGATTGTATAATTGCTCGAGTTGAACAGCAGTATAAAAACTTCCGTTCTGTTGCAAGTCCTTAAAAGTGAAGCGATATGCTGCTTTAGTAAGGATAATACTCATCTAGAAGCTTGTACGATTCATCAAGCGCTCCAAGATATTCAATAAATTCTCTGGACGGAATGGATCTGTTACTCAACTGAACATGTAATGGGACATGAAGCTGAGCATTTAGTTAAACAAATACTCAATTGATTGCATAAACCAGAGGCAAGACCCTCAAAATAGATTCTATCATATTTTCCTTACAATAAGCGACATATAAAACCAGTCAGGCCTCTTGATTGCTAAAAGCAAAACCAATTAAAAGAAAACAAACTTTTTTTCTGAAGGCCCATTTGTAAGTAACACAATTTTAATTTTAATACTGCTATGAAAAATAAACGTATTATAAATATTATATATAAATATTAGGTGTTTTCCAAATTTTATTCTCCCTCCCTCTCTCTCTCTCTCTCTCTATATATATATATATATATATATATATATATATATATATATATATATTAGGTTGGTGCAAAAATAATATCGTTTTTTCACATATGTTACTATGTGAGAAAACGACATTATTTTTGCACCAACATAATATATATATATATATATATATATATATATATATATATATATAGGAGTTGTCCAAATATTGTCTTATATATTTACTATCCATTCGGATTCTCATCCCGATTTAAAACACATATATTTATTAATTACTTTTCCTTTTGTCTTTATTTCATATATATATATATATATATATATATATATATATATATATATATATATATATGGTGCGATGGATAAATTTTCATCTAAATTACGCAAAAATGAAAATAACACTATGTCATTTTAACAGAATTACGCAAAAATATCTTGAAATACGAAAGAGTAAATCACCATTGGCTTCAACCACGGCCTCCAAACGACTTCGGAATCTCCTGCAACTCTTCTGGACGATTTCCTTGTTTAAGTTGGTAAATGTTGCAATAAAACTTGCCTTCAGATGTTCCAAGGAGTTTTGTTAGTCTCTCGCTCAATTGCCCCCATACATAATAATCTAGGTGGTTGCAGTCTGGTGAGCTACGTGCCCAGATGTAAGGGTTGATGTCGTCGCAGAAGTTGTCTGACAGCCATAATTGGGTTCTCCTGCTTCTGTGGCATGGTGTAGATTACTGTTTCCAGTCATAAGTTCTTCTAGCAGCCACCCTCTTAACCCAGGGCAGAACTACCTCTTTAAGGCACTTTATGTTGACTTCCAGGTTGAGTCTGAGAGCCTGTGGGAAGATGTATGGAGGCATAACGTAGCCATCACTCCAAACACCTTCGTAATCACCATTATACTCATTCAACTCTATTCCAATGCATTACACTGTCATCAGATTGACACCTAAACACTCTGAAATGTTCATATTGGAGCTTCCGGTGTGAATGCCAAGCAGTACAGCATGCCGTTTCCTAATTACTGGCGGTGTGAATTGCGTCATGGTGCTCTTTTACTCACAAACGGTGCCCAACTGACCCTACTATACTGTTCAGTCAGCAAAAACAAAAAGAAACAACGCTCATGCACGAAATTAAAAATATAATATGGCGACGATTTATCTATTGCACACTGTATATATATTTCGCATATATATATATATATATATATATATATATATATATATATATATATATATATTCATATTTGTTTATATATGTAAATTTATAATTTCAAACGAAGCATCATACATATATATGCATTATTTCGTTTGAAGTCAGAATAAGGTGAAAAAATATATTCAAAATAATGTTATTAATATACATATTTGCAAATATATATATATGTGCGTATGATTTATTATATGTATATGTATACACACATGCATATATATATATATATATATATATATATATATATATATATATATATATATATATATATATATATATATATATATATATAAATGTATACTTTATTTATGTTCTCGTTTGTATCCGTTACAAACGTCAAAGAAAGCAAATGAGCATTAAAAAAACCTGTGGAAGTTTTGACATTTTTTCAAAAACTCTGAACTAAAATCAAAAAAGGAAATAGCAATTTTAAAAGCAGGAACCAAAAATAAATGAATACACAAATAAAACAAAATATAAAATGCTGAAAAAAAATTTCAAATTGTGTAAAAAAATAAACGAGCCAGAAACAAACTTTATACTCTTGTCATTCGGGTATTTTATTTGTGCTTCCAAAAATTTTTCTCTTTTCCTTTTTTTTCTTTTTTTAACCTAAACTTGTAGCAGTCTTTTGTTTTCTTCTTTAGATAATCTTGCATTTTCCCACAAACTGGGTTTATCTCGATTATTCTTTCTTTCTTTCTTTCTTTCTTTCTTTCTTTCTTTCACACATTAATTTCTTTTTTTAACCTTGTTATAATTTTATTCTTTCCTCTTTTCTTTTATTTGATTTCTTTCTTTTTATCTTCCATCCTTTTTCCTTTTCCCATTCACGTTCTTTTTTTTTTTTTTTTTTTTTTTTACTTCTCTTTCTCTTTTTTTCTCCGTTTTTTCCTTTAGATTCTCTTGTGTATTCTGATTTAAAAAAATTTTCTTCTCTTATTTTTTTCTTGCAACTTCACTTGAAATGACGACGATTCTGATGACAGTGTCGATTCCACCCCCTGTTGACAGTCAAGCAAAGCAGCAGGGGCGTTCTTATCGGCGTCTCATTCTCTAAGACAGTCAAGCTTTGATATAAGAATTCTTTACTGTCTCCATTCTCCAAGTATTGATTTTGTAGCTGCGTTGACATAGAGAAGTGGGGGTGATGGAGATGATGTAGATAGTGAGATGGGATGGGGAGAAGAACAAAGTCTGTTTGCACACACGCAATTACTAGAGACATTGTTGTCGTGTTGATTCCATGCATTTTTAACAACACGTGTTGACGTTTATTGTTTATTGAAGTGAACATTTCCTCCGCCACGCTCTTCCTTTTTTTCTCTTTCCCTTTCCACTGACGTCTCCATATTTTCACACTTCTTTCTTTCTTTCTTTCTTTCTAATTCAAAAATTTTCTTCTTAATCTACACAAAAATATCTATCTATCTATCTATCTATCTATTAAAATCTGCCCGTATCTTTCTAACTCTTTTTACATACATATATCCACATACATACATACATACATCTATCTATCTATCTATCTATCTATCTATCTATCTATCTATCTATCTATCTATCTATCTATCTCAGTCAGTCCATATCTATCTATCTATCTATCTATCTATCTATCTATCTGCGTAGGAAGCTAGCTAGCTTAACTTCTGCAAATATATTCTATCTCTACCTCAATGAGTTTCTATCTGTCTAAACATTTACCCGATATATATATATATATATATATATATATATATGTGTGTGTGTGTGTGTGTGTGTATGTGAATGCATATGCGTACACACACGTATATACATGTGAATGTGTACATGTTTGCACCCAACGTAACCAACAATACATAAATAACAATAATTGCTGTTTGAGATCCAGTATTCTTGAATCAATATAAAAAATTATTACACTTTATTACACGTTGCTGTCACGTGACTTGTGTTTAGCAGAATTCGATTTAGTTTAAAAAAAAGTAACGATACTTTAAAAAATAATGATACCATCTACTTCTTGAAATATATTTAGTTTTCTTTTGCCACTTAAGCCACCGGCTTCAAAACATGGATTACAGAACATAAATTTCGGCTAATTTATTCACAAACAACAACCACAATTACAAAAGGATATTTATGCATTAGAAAAATAAGATAAATAAACATTTTGATATAAATAAAATGTATATGTAAAGCAATAAAAGAAAATGAGAAAAGGAAACAGTTTATGCCAACGCGTTTCGTCCCTTAAGAAACTTAATATTTGCCCTGCCTTAACAAAGCTTAATGAACCAAAGACATTGGCCTAAAAGGTTGTCATTTTCCCATATCTATCTATCTATCTATCTATCTATCTATCTATATATATATATATATATATATATAATTAAGTTATAAGGAACTTGGTAAACCGAATTGGTAAATCCAAAGAGGATGAAATCCTGAGAGCTCAATGTTAGGACAGAGCTAATATGTAATGAAAAACAAATCACTTTAATGTACCATTATATATATATATATATATATATATATATATATATATATATATATATATATATATCTATATCTATATATATCTATATATATATATATATATATATCTATATCTATATATATATATATATATATATATATATATATATATATATCTCCAAGTATAGGATTGGTGTATTCTATTCTTAAAAGAGTGCTCAATACAGAGTAGAGCAGTAATTATTAATTCGAAAATTATAAAATAAAAATGTTTTAATATTCACTACAAAAATAGCTATTTTGTTTCAACACTTCTGGTAGACTTGATAAGACACCAGAAGTGTACATATGCATTTGAACTGTAAATCTACAAAAAAAAAAAAAAAAAAAATGCTAGAATGTAGCTGACAAAATCTTGTCTACGACACCGACAACATTTAGTTCTTGATAACAGCGGAAAATACTCGAACATAAAAAACAGAAAAAGAATGAACTTTGGACCGTTTACCCTCAGTTTTGATTAGGATGTACAGCTTATTCAAAAAATTAAAAAAAAAAACAAAAAAAAACTGACTTTGTCGGTTGAATTCAACACACACACACAGACACACACATACACACACACACAAATATGTGTGTGCGTGTGCGCGTGTGTATTTATGCCTGTGTAAGAGGGTATTAAGAATCCTTCTTTGATTCTCATCTTTAGCTCCTTATCATAATGGCTATTATTTCATCAGTCAGTTTAAGAGTCACAGATTATCAAAGTATTGTCACTCTGCCATTAGAAGTTAAACTTACTAAATCTATACATGTACAAAAAGGGTGCTGAAGCCGGTAACGGTATCTGCAAAGTTCTTGGCCCAACCAACATGCCCTTTTAAAAAATTGATGCCTATTGGTCAGGCTAAGAACTTTTTCAGCCCGTTTCAGTTTCGTCATCAGCATACCTATAAACACACACACACGTATGCACACACACAAGTATGCACACACACACAAACAAAAAACACACACATATATATATATATATATATATATCTTTTTAATGATGTCGTTATCTTCATGAGTGCATATACACATTCAAATTGCGTTGTGAACTAGCTCTCCATTATACTATAGGAAAAAACATGGGGAAATCCTGCATTTCATTAAAAAGCACCTTCAAATGAGATATTTTCTATTCTTTTTTTTTAAAGTAATGAATAAAGCTTCAGTAGCTATAATGTATTTGGTTTATTTTTCAGTATTTCTCCAGTTTTTTCCAGGCTCATCTTACTACCAAAGATTCAAATATAGATTCGTCTGTCTACAATACATTTGGCTAAATTTTGAATATTTTGTATGAGAAACATTATATTTTGCTTTTCAACATTAACCCCTCAGTAGACTTTTTTAAAAAACTTAATTATTAAACAGGTTCTATATATTGACTCGGCAATGACTAATGTCAACAAAAAGTTACGACAGTATTTTCTAAGCATTGCGATGAGGACACAAATTAAAACTGTATTCAAAGAAGGCTACTCTCAAAGACAAATTCCCAAGAATTTGACGATTCGTAGACACGGAGTGTAATATTTCGTTACAAAGACAGAAACTAGTGCAAATGTTGACAGAAAAAGAACTTGAGCACCAAAAGTAACAACTACTGAAGAAGATAAACACTTGATTATTGAGAGAAAAAGAAATAGAAAGAAAACTGCTTCAGAGTTGACAGCTGCACTTGATGCATCTCGACAGCAAACAGTTTCGATCTCAACTTGGAAAAATCGATTTAGATCAACGTGCCCCAGAGGGGTGCATAGCCATCAAGAAATCTTCTTAGCGAAGGTGAATACGTAAAAAAAATCTTTTAAAGGTAAAAAAAAAAGCATAAAACTGGACATTGAAAGACTGGCAAAATGTATTGTGGACAGATGAGTCTAAAATTGGACATTTGGTGGATTGAGGAGAGAGTACGTGAGAAGAAAGTCAGGAGAAAGACTGAATGATGAATGTGTGATTCCAACAGTTAAGCGTGGTGGTGGGCCCGTTATGGTGTTGTGTGTGTGTTTTCGGGTAAGAGAGTTGAAGATTTAATTTAGACCAAGGGAATCATGAAAGAAAAAACAATATTATTCGATTTTGCAAAGACATGTTATATCATCTGTGGTTTATGCATAATTGGAAAAAAACAAAAAAAAGCAAAAAAAAAAAAAACGATTCAAAACACTTTTCTAAATTATGTTAAAATTACCTCAAGTCAAAAAAAGGAACAAAATTTTGGCAATTATGACCTGGCCGTCGTAATAGCCTGATCTCTTTCCGATTGAATTAGTATAGGATGAATTGGACAGGTGAGTTTGAAGAGAATAACCAAAGCGTGAGAATGAGCTTTTTCAGTAATTGAAGAATGCTTCGGAAGGTCTGCCTTCTACATTTTAAAAAAAATTATTGGAAAGAATGCCAGTAATCAAGAATCGTGCGTTTTCTAAAAGTCATGATAAAAAAATGTGATTTCTCAAATACGCAGTCCGATAGACATAATACGGAGTTTAAAGTAAAAATAAAAATGGGCGTCTATTTCAAATAAGAGCATCCATTATAATAACGATTAAAGTAATATATATATATATATATATATACAGAGAGAGAGAGAGAGAGAGAGAGAGAGAGAGAGAGAGAGAGAGAGAGAGAGAGGGATTAGAGGCAAAAGTTTAGGGTAACAGTGAATTTGTTTCTATTTCGAAAAAAAATGGCTATAATCTATCCTTTTTTTAATTTCACCCGAACAAGGCAATAAAGCCAATATGAATAGAGAATAGAGAAAAATAAACATTAAGGAAAGAGATAAATAAATGAACAGTGGTGAAGATAACTACTGACATTGTATTTAACGTTTTTGAAAATCAAAATTATCTGTTGGTATGTCTATGCGAATCCGCTGATATCTATCTATCTATCTATCTATCTCAATTTGTCCTAATCTATCTATCTATCTATCTATCTATCTATCTATCTATCTATCTCAATTTGTCCTAATCTATCTATCTATCTATCTATCTATCTATCTATCTATCTATCTATCTGTTATCATGTGATTAAAAATCTGGCTCTACCTCTCTTTGTACGCAGTTAATATCTAGTATCTATAATATGTAGTTAATTATTCTAAGCTGTATTCAATAAAATCGAATACTTGCAAAATATCCATCAATTCTGTATCTGTCCGCTTGATGTTTATGTTTTCTTCCATGAGCCAATCTCATTTCGTTTCCCTTTTTCAATCAGCTTTTTGTCTGCGTTACTGTCTTCTTTCCAATTCTTCCTTCTTTTTCCCCACAAAAATATTCTTTATTTTTCAAAATTCGCTTTATTTTTTTGATTTCTTTATACTCGCCACTAGTCTTCATTTTTTCTTTCTTTTTCTTTCCCTCTATTCCTCAATTCCCACTTCGTTTTCTTTGATTCTTCCTTCCGAAACGACACCGAAGAGGAATGGCTTTTCATTAGTAATTCCTTATTTCAATTTCCTTTTTTTTTTTTTGTAACATTTTTGTTTATTCCCCAATTCACTGAAACCAATGTGCAGAAGCTCGTAGCATGGAAGGAAATGATTTATCAGCAAAAGCGCGTCTGATAATGGAAGCGAGTTCTTCACCGTTTCACACATGCTCACACCGTAGTAAAAATGAAAGCACTTCCGTTAGCGCTTGCGCAGGGATACACCTACAGATATATTGCTCTCTCATTTATCTCGTTCTGAAACTTAATCGTAGTTTCTGTAGCGTATTTAGCATGACTCCTGCCAAATATCCAACATGGAACATCAAGCATCAATAACTAAAGCACAAATGATAAAACCGCTGAAAGATAAAAAATAACAAACCTACTTTTAAACGATTTTCTGTCACTAAATAAACTAATATTTTCTTCGCTAGATTTAGTCAAGGTTTTTAATAAAGAATAATCTGTTAAATATAGATGTTATGTTGCTTTTGATCAATTGTATTTTTTATTTGGTTGGTGCAAAAATAATGACGTAATAATGTCGTTTTTTGACGTATTTTTTAACGTCAAAAAACGATATTATTACGTCATTATTTTTGCACCAATCTAATACATTGAAAAAAAAATCTCAAAAAGCTAGGAAATCGTTGGATCATCTTTGATGAAATTAAATTATCTGACAATATTTACATTATTCAGACTATTGCCCTCATCTTTGTTGCCATATTTATTACAACCTTTCGGCCTTTCAGTATCTGTCTATATTTCTGAGATGAAGTATTATGTACACTATTTACATTATTCGGACTATTGTCCTCGTCTTTGTTGCCATATTTATTACAACGTTTCGGTCTTTCAGTATCTGTCTATATTTCTGAGATGAGGTATTATGTACACTATTTACATAATTCAGACTATTGTCTTCATCTTTGTTGCCATATTTATTACAACGTTTCGGCCTTTCAGTATCTGTTTATATTTCTGAGATGAGGTATTATGTACACTATTTACATTATTCAGACTATTGTCTTCGTCTTTGTTGCCATATTTATTACAACGTTTCGGCCTTTCAGTATCTGTCTATATTTCTGAGATGAGGTATTATCTACACTATTTACATTATTCAAACTATCGTCCTCGTGTTTGTTGCCATATTTATTACAACGTTTCGGTCTTTCAGTATCTGTCTATATTCCTGAGACGAGGTATTATGTACACTATTTACATTATTCAGACTATTGTCCTCATCTGCCATATTTATCACAACGTCTCGGCCGTTGTACGCTCCGGCCTTCTTCAGGTTGTTGGAATGTCGAACTGAACCCTTTATTTCGCTCGCTGGGGTACATAACACCTCATCTCAGAAATATAGACAGATACTAAATTAGCTGAATCAAAATTTTGTCCTCATTCGACACATATTTTTGCTGATATTGTCTTCGCTTTGTCTCCGCTTTAATTTTAAAATAAAGCTCCGAAAATTTGAAACAAAGAAATATCTTTAAGCGAGACTCGAACTCGAATTTAATACAACATGAAATCTCGATATTTAATGAAAGACCACCTCTACAAATTTAGATGGCGAAGAATATGTAGGAAGTCATATATTTCATAAAACAATAAAATCAATAAAAGGATAAAGAGACTATATAAAACGCCTAGGTTAATAAAATGTTTGATGTTATAACCTCAGAAAATAGGGAAAAGTGAAATATATATAAGCCAAAATATAATAAATATGTACTTATGAGTTTGAATAATACATGAAACAAAAAAAATCTACTTCGTCTAAAAAAATCAGATAACTTATGCATCACTAGTAATGTTACCACCACAAGTCATCTTTCAACAATGTTTGGCTACAACGAGTTTAATTGATTAATATAAGCAGTGTTACATGATATAACAAAACCATCTGATACAAGGTGTGAGTTGGAAGTAGTTTTTTTGTAATTCCCAGCATTAATTTCTGAAAGACAAAATGTTGAAGACGCTGATAAAGAAGCTGTGTGGAACGCTCGAGTTAATGTTTCCTAGATTTTTCCTGTAAATTCTTGAAAACTGACCCTCCACTTCAAGGCCGAATATTGCATTTCTTTTAGCCCAGTACCTAATTAAAGACAAAGAAATCCAATACTTTGTTTTTACTCTGAATTTAGGTGAGCTAATTAGGGATACATTTGTAAACTGGGAGAAATGCTCGAATTCACTTTCGTTTCAATCAACAAAAATATCATCTTTTATCGGAAGTCTTCATAAAAAGAAAGAAATATTTCTAGTTTTCTTTTCTCGCTTTGCCATTTTCTAATTTGATTGTTTGTTAAGAATCCATGATGATCTAAAGGTTTCCAACAAAAACATAGTTTATTCAAAAAATATTAAGATGCGTTTGTGATGGGAAACTTTTACTCGACTCGAGCGTGAGATGTTTTACAGAGTTAGCCTTTCCCCACCCACACAGGCTTAACATTAAAATTAATCATGATTTTTGTTAATAAGCAAACCAAAGGAATTTTATTCAAAGTTTTTCTGTAAACTAACTTTAATTCTATTTATAAGAAATCTTGCTTTTTTTTCTTTCTTCTTCGAGATTCTTCAGGATTCTCATCGGAAATGAAACGGCAGCGTGTTGTAAGAAATCTGCAGAATCAGAAAGAATTCAGAGCAACAGATCCGACTATAGAATAGAAATCCTGTAGAGTCTGTCTATATTTCTGAGATGAGGTATTATGTACAGTATTTACATTATGCGGACCATTTTCCTCATCTTTGTCGCCATAGTCTGAGCCGACCAAGCATAGAAATAAATATAATATGGGAACCAGTAATAAGGAGTGCCAGAGAAAAGCAATGATAACAAAGTTGCAATATGAGCTCTGGCAAAAACATGCAATGATAACAGCAAAAAATTGCAATATGAGCACTGGTAAAAATGGTTGCTGAAGACATTAGGTTTATAATACCCAGAAATTCATACCCAGATGTCCTCAAGGACACATGGCACAGTGGATAAAGGCGTTGGTTAGATCCAGTGACAAACCCAAAGAGTGTGAGTTCAATACCCGGTTTCAGAGGGAAAATTAGCAGGAGAGAACTGATAACTGACATCCATCAAACATGGCACGTGGAAATAGAACAGTCTACCCCAGGGTCGAAATAAAGTGTTCAGTTCGAAATTCCAACCACCTGAAGAAGGCCGGAGCGTACAACGGCCGAAACGTTGTGACAAATATGGCGGCAAAGATGAGGAAAATGGTCTGCATAATGTAAATACTGCAGAAATCCTGTACTTGGTTTTTATACTTCGAATTGAAAATTCCAGACATTTTAAGCGTATGTAAAAAAAGAAAAAGAAGCCAAATTGTCTTTAGATTAAAATGCATGATAATTATGAGGAAGTATAGCTGTTGATTTCTTCCTCTTCTTGTAACCAAAAGTTTATATTCATTGACGGTATTCAAGATGCTAATGTTTGAGTAACAATGCAGGGAATTTTGTATTCATGCCTGATATAATTGAAATTGTCGTAATGCATATGTTTCAGCCTTTTGATAATCAATATGTTTCTTCTTTCTTGTTCTCAACAGCAATCAAATTTTATCGTCTTTATTAAGTCTTTCATTTTTGCAAAAAATCGATCAATAACTTTCATTACGGATTGATTTATCTGTTCCTTTCAGTTTTAAACCAAAAACGAAAGGACTGATTAAATAATAAACTATCAATGAAGAATTTCTCAACAGGACGATCTTAAAGCCACAGATTTTGGTTTCTGCCTCAAAATGATTTTGAGTTTTGTTATTTGGTATTATTTATTCGATGACAGTAGAATTTCTTCACTTAAAAGGAATTCAAATTTGCATTTTGTTATTGATTACTTTTCACTACAGTGAACAGATACCTATCATTAAAGGTCAAATTCGTAGCTGAGAGAGTTGCTTTTTTTTTGTTTTACAATCACTCGGTGACAACCACCCAGTGTACGTGCTCATGTCTTAGAAATAAAATGAAAATACCCTCGTATATGAACATTAATTTAATTATTTTTATAAATAAATATCAATTATATTAAGACTAATCCCGTCACGAGAATCGAACCTGGTACGTTTTTACTGACGTTGGAAATTGAGCGAAATCTTTGTGCCATTATTACATTTGTGACAAGAGACTATACATGACGATTTTATTTAATCCAAATAAAAAAAAAATCTATTTGTTGTGAGTAAGGCAATGAAAAAAAGATGAGGTTTTGGCATTAAAAACGAAACAAAATCTTCAACCACGAAGTACTTTTCAGGAGAGAACGGCAACATCGAAAAGAAATTGGTCGAAGAATTCTTTAAAAAATACAAAAGATGCAATTTATTTGCTTAAATGAGTTGTAAGGAATTCATATATTTCGCATTTAAGAATCAAATAGAAAAATATAATTGCAAAATATTTGTGGTACATTGAAAGGTTAGAGAGATTTATGAGGAACTTGTGTTTTTTAACATTTGCAACATATTACTCGTCCATTTGGTAATGGCGAATCTGTACTGAGTTGACGCGTTGATCGAATTTTGGTCATTCAGTGCTAAATACCGCAAACCAACCTACAAACATTTAGCCTCGAAGTGACAATAAATATTAATATTTATGTTCATGGCTATCTACATCTCTTTATTTATCACTCATTTCGATTTTTCTCTTTTCCTTCAATATTATATATATATATATAAATTGAATTCTATCGCAGTTATATATATATGAATATATATATAACTCTCTCTCTCTCTCTATATATATATATATATATATACACATATTTATATCTCATATACATATATATATATAACTCAATCTCAATATATATATATATATATTTTTATATCTCATATACATATATTACTCAATTTTGACGTATATGGATATATCTCAATATATATATATATATATATATATATATATATATATATATATATATACAAAACTCAATATATTTATATTTATATCTCATATATATATGTATATAACTCAATATATATATTTATATCTCATATACATAAATATATATATTACTCAATTTTGACGTAAATATATATAACTCAATATATATATATAACTCAATTATATATATATATATAACTCAAATACATATATATATATAAGTCAAGTTTGACGTATATATATATATAAGTCAATATATATATATAACTCAATATATATATATATATATATAACTCAATATATATATATATATATATATATATATATATATATATATATAACTCAATATATATATAACTCATATACATTTATACATAACTCAATTTTGACCTATATATATAAGTCAATATATATATATATAACTCATATACATATAAATATATATATATAACTCAATTTTGACGTATATATATATATATATATATATATATATATATATATATACATACATATAACTCAATATATATATAACTCATATACATACATACATATATATATATATATGTATATATAACTCAGTTTTGACATATATATATATATATATATATATATATATATATGTATACACGTCAAAATTGAGTTGGTTATTATTTCTATGTAATATGATATTAATATACCCACAAAACACTAGCAGATCTTCTCTACAAGCTTAAGAACGTTTAACCTAAAATATACTTCACTTTTGAAACTGAAACCAACTACACTCTTCCGTTCCTGGATATCATATTAAATAGAAATAATAAAGAACTCATATGATATACGTACATACATACTTATATACATATGTACATACGTACATACACACACGCATATATATATATATACACACACACACACACATATATATATATATGTATATATATATATATATATATATATATACATATAT
>OZ010591.1:12828178-12838178 GCA_963932145.1 Acanthosepion lycidas
AAATCACTGGCGGGTCTTAAATGCCACTTAAGATTATCGCACAAAATTTCATAAATGAGTCAATTAATCTGTCAGATCCTCATGCGTCGAAACCGACGGGAGAGAGTCCACTATATATATATATATATATATATATATATATATATATATATATATATATATATATATTGGTGTTTCGTCCAATGTGGGCTTTCTCCTTGGACCTTCCACATTGGACGAAACGCGTCGGCAACTACTACAATTTTCCTATTGTCATTTATATTTATAAATATTGTCTTTTCTACAGGTTTTCATACAGATATATATATATATATATATATATATATATATATATATATATATATATATATATATATATATATATATATATATATATTGTTGAGGGGTTCTTCCTTTCTGACACAAATGGGATCACCCAGTATATACATATATTACGGCTACCGGAGATTACGAAATTACGAAGACCCGAGAGAGCGAGACCTCCGAGTCTAGCTGAGTCGTGATACAGTCTTTGACTGTAAGCGAAGTCTGTCGAACTGCGTTAACAGAGAGGAACCCGGACGAAGCTTTGCCGAATGGCAAGGTTTTGTTCGGGGAGGTAGACTGGGCCTGAACCCGTCTGGGCGGATTCAAAGGCTATATTTTTGGCCGAGCCTACGGGCTCGGAGATACCCACATTAAACCGGCCTTGTGCCACATTTGGTCCTCGTGGGTGGATCGATAAATAGCGAGCAAGACCGAAGAGTCGAGTCCAGAGTGACAGAGTAAAAGGTTGTAGGTAACCGGAAGAGTGTGGGTGAGGTAACAGCGTTGTAGGAGTCACAGTGAGCGAGCACGTAGACTCTGTAAGATGTCATACAGCGATAATTCAGTACCAAAGACTGTATATATATATTGCTACTAACCCGTATTCCTGGAACTACTAACCTGCTTTACCAGTTTGTATTATTACGTTAATACATTATTTTCATATATTCATTCCTGGCGTTTGTTATTTATTGGTACCGGATTTCAACCCGGAATCCACAACAGATATATATATATATATATATATATATATATATATATATATATATATATATATATATGTATATATATGACCATTGTTTTGCTTGAAATTTGGTGATTAATGTGTAGAACCTATTTCAATGATTATGTAGGTTTTCCTATGAATCTTCAGATTCAGTGAGTGATGTCTGGGGTAAAGTTTTCGCACTGACGCTTCAAAATTGGCCAAGAAAGCGACCCAATTTGTGAAGTGCTTCAACGAACAGCAACCCCTAAAATGCTGAACGCAAACGATTCACGATCACAGGAAATCATCATCTGGCTGTCCGAAATTTAGACGATCTGTGCATTCACACTCCGCCTAAAAATGTTTACAATCTAAACTGTTCACAAATTTGTATACATCTGAGTAACTTTATTATCAAAAACAAAACAATGCATTGTTGGACATAGGAAAAGAAAATACAATTAAACAAGGAGTCATCTCAATAATTCTTGTTTCAATTCTACAATAATAATTATTCTGAGAAGGAGACTGACATAGGAGCGTTACTTTTATATTTGAATTTAATATAAATAAAAACATTTCGATTTTAAACTTGACTTGATAAAGTCGGATTGATGAAACGCGTCGGCAATTAAGCGCAGTGCCGTACCTGAACGTTTTTAGAAAACTTACATATATATATATATATATATATATATATATATATATATATATATATATATATATATATATATATATATATATATATAAAAAAGAAGACAATTGGAAAATATATTTCTTAATATATTTTCCAATTGTCTTCTTTTTACCCATATATTTTTTGTGTTCGTATATTTTTTTATTTTGTGGCCATAAAGTATGTGGAAATTGTCCGAATGTTCCGTATATCCGAGTGCTTTTGGCTATTCTTCCATACCTTGTTAGTCGTTTTTAATGATACTTGTATAAACGCGCGATAGGTTAGAGCAATAGGCAGCGGCTCCGATTGAAGATTCAGAGAACTGCGTTCGATTTCCAGTCAAATTCATCGCATTCACTTACGTGATAATACCCTCGGGATTGGTTTTAATGCTATTCTTTTTCCCTTCAGCTATGGGTAAATATCAGCCTTGGGTTCTATAGCCTTGGATAGCAACTGGTGTAGGAGAAAAACAACTCTGAATTGAAAACCTGCGGAGGGTCGTTTGAGACATTGTGACACTTAGTGCACGACGTCTCTGTATTCGGTCCTTCAAAAAGTGTGATTGGCTCTGCATAAAGCCTTCACCACTAGAATGCTGGTGTCTGGCTGTCGGTTCCTAGGAACTCAGCTGCTTGACCCTCATACGTTGAATACGACAGGAGAGTCCACTATATATATATATATATATATATATATATATATATATATATATATATATATATGACAAAGTATGTGGAGTAGGTAGAGTCACATGAAAGATAAATAAACATTTAGAGAAAAATACCATTTTGTATTTTACTAGGAGCCTTTTTTTAAATATCAGAGTCTTAAAATATATATATATATTTTATAAAGGCTAATTGAGACTTGCTTTGAAGTGAGGCCTTCCTTGGCTCCGCGGTTTAAAATTTTCATACATTAAAAGTGGTTTTCCCTATATCGGGGAGATTTAGTTTCGATTCCTGCCTGGACACACACTTTGCTCAGGTCGGTCGATGTCAATTACACCATTTTAAAAAAGTAACCAAAAAACAGGACGTCTACTCAAACACGTGTATCTGTCTATCTGGCAAAAGTTTAATCCAGACCTCAGTTGTTAGTTATAAAACAACTGCAAAAAGTGCACCTCAGCGTGGTGTAATGTTTAGCAAGCTTGTCTCGCTAGAACAATTACGACTGAGTAGTGAGTTCAATCCTCACTGGGGGCTCCATACTTCTGGCCTTGTGCCACATCTAAGAAGCGTTTAGAAAATCAATATATAATTGCAAAAATGTTAAGTTCTGAAAATCATAAAAAAAAAGACATTTTTTACAGTAATTTTTTTGGAAACCACATGAAAAATTTAATTACGGATGGCGAGTGTTTGGGTACTGGATACAGGTGGGTAGCGTTTCAATGCTCTAAATGGAAGTTGGATAGAAACATTAGAATATTTTCTCTGGTTATATGTTGTGTCAGAGAATAACATTGTATTTTTGTGTGTGTGTGTGTTTTTTTTCCGTGTGTTTTTGAGCGAGGAATTTCCATTTATCAGACTTCCCAGTTAATCTCCAAATCCCCAATCAGAGATTAGTGATGGCAGATTAATAAAGCTGTCGATAACTGCACCAAACTAATTCAGAAAGGATAAAAACGGAGCGTATAAAATCTGATTGTAGTGCCAAACGTTTTTGTCTTTTTATTTGCTTACATTTTACTTTCTTTTTTTTCTCTCTTTCCGTTCCTATTTTTAAAAATATTTTCCACCAGTTTTATATTTCATCTTGTCTTTTCTTTCCTTTTTTTTTCATTTTTGCTTAGCATCTTTAATGATCTCTTTCATTTTTATTTTCCCCTTCTTCATATTTGTTTATTCATTTTGTCTCTCAGTAGTTGAGGTCATTGCAGATTTTCCCAACGTTTCAATTGATTGCTCTTTGATCCTCGGCAAAAATCAGCAGCTAGAATGCAGATGTTCAAATTTTTCAGGTCTCCTGACATGAAACATTAGTGCTTCACAATCTTCTACTCTCCGTGTGACATTTTTACTCATTGAGATAAATTTAGAAATACTTAGCGCTCTACATCAGTTAGTCTGCTTCACGATTTTTCCTTTCATCCGTTTGTTTTTAAGTTTCGCGCCAAAACACCACCCGCCCCCCAAAAAAACTTTTTAAGTAAAAGAAATCAAATACTAACATCGATCTATCACACCTTCGTTGCATTATGGCCGATTTCTTTATGAACGATATTGGCCTGAAGCATCAGAATTTTCGTAAATTGGATTTTTGGCAGGTATTAGGTTGGTGCAAAAATAATGAGGTAATAATGTCGTTTTTTGACTTTAGAAAATACATCAAAAAACGACATTATTACGTCATTATTTTTGCACCAACCTAATATTTACGCCCGAAATACTAGAGACAACGATTTTCAAAGCCGTGCCCTGCTAATATTAGCGCGCCCTCTACCGTGAATACTGAAGAAAACATTAAACATGGAATTATTGTTCGTTTCTTAACTGAAAATCAGCTTTAGCGATTCACCAGATGTCACCTTTCTTTCTTTCTTTTCTTTTCATCTAGGCACAAAGAACGCGGGTCATTTAAGTACCTACATTTTTTAAATAATTTCTATTTTACTCTGGGTGTTTTATTTATTTCTTTTAAATGCCAATTATATATACTATAAGCGTTATTTTTAGTGGGTACACGTATTTGAGTTACAATCGCCTATAGAACCGATTTCATTTATGAATTTTCAGTTGCCCATTTAAATACAGGCCGGTTTTTATTAATTTCACTGTTTAAGAAAAAAAAAAAAAAACGAAAACAAAAACGAAAACAAAAACAAAAAAAACAACAAAAACAAAGAAAGAGAGCAACTCAAATATGCCTACCAAGTCTAAAAATAATGTTTATGGAGATAGTGTTGAATATTAAAAAATCCGTTAAAAAATAATGATTATTTCTTTATCAGGAATCGAACCTGTACCCACTGGAGAAAAATATCTATAACTGAAACGTGCCTTTACGACTTTGGTCACGGAGTCCGCATTACGAGAGCTAATTTTGACTTATTTAAGGAACAAAAACCTTTCGTTGGAAACTTCTCCAAATCGAGATAGACTAGCTTCAGTTATTAGGTTGGTGCAAAAATAATGTCGTTTTCTCTCATAGTAAAATATGTGAGAAAACGACATTATTTTTGCACCAACCTAATATTTTTAAAGGGATTTATTTTTAACTCGAAAATAATGTTAAAAAATAATAACGGATTAAAAACCCATTTTCAAATTAATATTCAGAAACTATTTCTATCTGAAACGTAAACAACATTTACTTTTTGAGTTGATTTCTTTTATCCGACATTCTTTCTTTGTTATTATAAACGTTGTTTTTTTTTGTGGCGACACGTATTTGAGTTGCTATGAAATATATATATATTGCTATGAAGCGATGAAGCGATTTTATTTATGGATACAGGTTCGAATTTTAAGTAGCACTTCTCAATACAGACCAGTTCTTATTAATTTCTCTGTCTAAGAAAATTAAAAAGAAGAAAAGAGAGCAACTGAAATATGCATAGTAAAACTAAAAATAATGTTTATAGTGATAAAAAATAATGTCGAATAAAAAAAATCCATGAAAAATCTTTGCATGTGTTTTTGAGAGTGAAAACAAAGGGAATATTTTGTTTGAGATCTCTTCCTACATTCAGTCCTGGGTAAGACGTTAAACTACATCCGCATCCTGGGTAAGACTATACACTACATCGATCAGCAAGGTCTCTGATCAGGAGGTTTTGAGGAGCGTGGAACCACCTCTTAATTGCTGGTGTTCCCAGATCCACCGTCACCCGGGGTGGTAGCAGCTGTTAGGGTCCCAGCTATGGGAAAATAGTTAACTATTATCAGCAATACTTTTTTGAAAAAAATATTACCAGTAATAAAATTTTGAAGGAAAAATATTACCAGAAACAGATTTTTGATAAAACAAAATATTACCAACAATAAAAAATTTGTCGGCATTAAATAACCGATTGTGGTTGATATGACGTAAAAAAACCCCAAAAAACCCAAATGAACCAATCTTCCTACGTTGAGGATTTTTTTATGCATTCCTGGGAAAAATGATCCCAATCCTCTGAGTTCTTTTTGTTTTCATTAGCCGTTATCAAAGCTTATTTAAGCGTGTGTTGACGGCTTATAAAAGTTGAAAGCATTCAAAAGACATTGCATAATTTATGTTGAAATGCTTTCACTAAACTTACATAAACTATCATCTTTGTCGCCATATTTATCACAACGTTTCGACCGTTGTACGCTCCGGCCTTCTTCCGGTGGTTGGAATGTTGAACAGAACCCTTTATTTCGTTCACTGGGGTAGACTGTTCTAGTTCCACGTGTCATGTTTAATGGATGTCAGTTATCAGTTATCTCCTGTTAATTTCCCTCTTCAAGTTCTCCGCTGCCTTAACCAGGTATTGAACTCACACTCTTTGGATCCAGCCACTGGATCTAACTAATGGCTTTATCTATTGTGTCATGTGTCATTGAGGATTCGTGTATGAATTTCTGGGTATTATAAACCTAATGTTTTCTGTAACCATTTTTACCAGTACTCATATTGAAATTTTTGTAGTTATCAACATGTTTTTACCAGAACTCATATTGCAATTTTTGTTGTTATTATCGCTTTTTCTCTGGCACTCCTTATTACGAAGCGTTGCAATAAATATGGCGACAAAAATGAGGACAATAATCCGAATAATGTAAATAGTGTATATAATACCTCATCTCAGAAATATAGACAGATACTGAAAGGCTGAAACGTCGTAATAAATATGGCAACACAGATGAGGAAAATAGTCCGAATAATGTAAATAGTGTACATAATACGTCATCTCATGAATATAGACAGATACTGAAAGGCCAAAACGTTGTAATAAATATGGCAACAAAGATGAGGAAAATAGTCCGAATAATGTAAATAGTGTACATAATACCTCATCTCAGAAATATAGACAGATACTGAAAGGCCGAAACGTTGTAATAAATATGGTAACAAAGATGAGGAGAATATTCAGAATAATCTAATTAGTGTACATAATACCTCATCTTAGAAATATAGACAGATACTGAAACAATTACTAACGGGAATCCACAAAAAAATATAGTTTGAAGTGATTTCTGGAACACGTAATGAGGAAAGAACGCTTAGAGAATTTGAAACAGACAACATAGTGAATGCATGAGAGATGCGGGAAACATTGAGTAACCAACCCAACGAACTTGTGTTAATGGATAAAAGAACAGGATCTGGGAGAGATATTAATGTGAAAAACGTGCTTTTAGATCTACAAAGCTTTGGAAGTTGTGGTGGGCCACGGTCGCCCACATGCTGAAGGGATAAAAGAATAAAAGAACATAAAAGAAAAAGAAACACTCAATGTTTCGCATCTAGAATATTCTTTCTGCTAGTATTATTTTGTTATGGTTAGCATCTGAATAACTAAATTCTCACTACGTTTTAGTGACTTTTTGTCCCGTTAATTTATTATAGGCATTGTCTGCCCACTTTCCACAGTCATGCCGAAAAAATCGATTGAGTAAAGTCTTTTGCCTTTTTATGCTTTCTTTCCTTTAAGCGATCAACTCCGCCATGTTCTTTCTCTCTACAAACTCGGTGTAGGCTTTGCCGACGGGCCGGTTTGATGTCAGCGTTGACCTCTTCCCACTGATAGCAAGTAACTTTAGATGTTTGCAATCAAAGAAAACGGGTGATTTTATTTGTTTTCTTATTTTGCATGGTAGGTAAGTTGCTTTTTTATATCCGACATTTTTATCTGCTAGCAACCATCTTGGGAAGGCGGGAAAAAGAGTGCCGCGTATATTTATTGTCTCATTAGGGATTTGAGAGAGGAAAAAAGCCGAAAGACAATGGCGCAAAAAGAGGAAAAGAAACGAGAAAAGACATACGCAAAAGTAGAACGAAAAAAAATAAAAATAATAAAAAGAATATTACAAGACGAATGGAAAGGCCAAGCAAAAAAAAAAAATTTCTAGATGAATAAGTTCGAGAAAAATGAGGAAAATACCGTTGGTAATATGCACAGATATACAAAAGAATAAATTTATGAAGAAAAAACAAGTGGGCAAAGAAAGAGAGTAAAAGCAGAAAAAGAAAGAAAGGAAAAGAAAGAAAGAAAAAGCAAGAAAGAAACGAAAGGAAAAGAAAGAAACGAAAGGAAAAGAAAGAAAAGAACGAAAGGAAAAGAAAGAAAAGAACGAAAGGAAAAGAAAGAAAAGAAAGGAGAAAAAAGAAAAGAAGGAAAAGAAAAGCAAAAAAAGAAAAAAGGAAAAGAAAAAGAAAGAAAGAAAAAGCAAAAAAGAAACGAAAGGAAAAGAAAGAAAAGAACGAAAG
Organism: Acanthosepion lycidas; assembly: GCA_963932145.1. NCBI lineage: Eukaryota > Metazoa > Mollusca > Cephalopoda > Sepiida > Sepiidae > Acanthosepion > Acanthosepion lycidas. The sequence continues at coordinate 12,836,281 of OZ010591.1, forward strand.
GAAAGAAAGAAAAGAACGAAAGGAAAGAAAGAAAAGAAAGAAGGAGCAAAAAACAGCAAAGAAGGAAAAGAAAAGCAAAAAAAGAAAGAAAGAAAGGAAAAGAAAGAAAAGCACAAAAGGAAAAGAACGAAAGGAAAAGAACGGAAACAAAAGAAAAGAAAATCAACGAAAGGAAAAGGAAAAAAAAGAAAGAAAAGAAAGAAAAGATTGAAAGGAAAAGAAAGAAAAGAAAAAGAAAAAAATGAAAGGAAAAAAACGAAAGGAAAAAAGAAAAGAATGAAAAGAAAAGCAAGAAAAGAATGGAAGGAAGAAATAATAGAACGAAAGAAAAAGAAAGAAAAGAAAGTAAGGAAAAAAAGGAAAATCAACGAGAGAAAAAAGCATATACATTATATATATATATATATATATATATATATATATATATATATATATATATATATATATATATATATATAAAGGTTAAGGGTCAGAGTTAAATCAGACCAGGAAACAGTACTCAATACACGCGTGAAAAAATAAAAGTAAAAATAACATGTACAGGTTTTAATTTTAAAAATCAGGAGGTCAATTGAATCCGCTACGTTTGGTTTCAATCTTTCGGTATCTTCGGGCAATAAACCGTTAAGAGGTCATCACCCCTTAACGCTTTATTTAAAAAAAAAAAAAAACCTAATGTACGGTATATTATTATTATTTTTCTTTAAGTAAATGAACAAACGCACGACGTTGTAATAGAAAGGGAGCAGGAGGATGAGAAGAAGAAGAAGAAGAAGAAGAAGAAGAAGAAGAAGAAGAAGAAGAAGGGGGACGAGAAGAAAAGCAAGGATATTATAAAAGTATCAGTGGGGTTTAATTGAAATCTACATTATTTTTATTCAGCCTCATATGTGCTTAAGAGGAATTCTTTTAATCTGTATGCAAGGATTGAAGACTTCGGATTTCTGGTTCAAAAGGTTCTTTGAATCCGGAAATTCAACTGAATATATATATATATATATATATATATATATATATATATATATATATATATATATATATGTGTGTGTGTGATCAGAATTTCATTCTCTTAATGGATTTAAAATGCTGGGCATAACGTCTGCACTAGTGTTGGAGCAATCAGTTTTGTGACTTAGCCAATGTTCAATATTTAGTTTTGTGATTTTGCTAGAATTAAGCGATTCATTTTGTAACTTTTTTTTCACGCTGCGAGTTTCGAATTAAAAATGAATTTTTGTCACTTTCTCGCACAGTCAGAAAATTTAGAATCGATTTCGGCGTACCAATCGATACTACATACACTTAAGGAAATTCCAAAGTATATCGAAGGAAAATTTGTATTAAAAACAAAGAGGTAGTAATATTAAAAAAAACCCAAAAAAACTTAATTACTTAATTTGAAAAAAAGATTCTAACGTGTAAAAAGCTGCGTTAAAATAGAGAAAACACGGAAATTAAGAATCAAAACAGAACTGTACAATGAAATAATAAACTTCTTTTTTCCTTAAATAGAAATAACCAATGGCCGCGGCCCATTGATTTTTAAGAAATCTTTCTTAATTTATTTTAATCATTATTTACATCGTTTAGTGCAATTCAGTTTTAGTTCGGTTAGTTTGAGCTTCTTAAAATTATTTCAGTTTTAATTTTCAAATTCTCTTTACATTTCCATTGCACAAATGTTCCTTTTCTGCTTTATGTGTTATCCATTATTATTATTATTATTTTTATTTCCTTTGGCTTCCGGTGTATACTCATTTCTTTCCAGGTCCCGACCAGAGACCTAAGTTTAGAAATGGTATCATCACATTTTCCACTGAGCAGTTTTGAAAAAAATATCGCATATATTTTACATCGATAAAGCCCTTCGTAAAGTGTGGGCTGTACTTGGGATTACA
>OZ010591.1:12843178-12857798 GCA_963932145.1 Acanthosepion lycidas
CAGACTGTGTCCAACTCATCCTAATATACTGTACAGTCGACAAAATCAAAAACAAGCAACACGCATGCGCGAAATTAAAAACATAAAATGGCGACAAATTGCCTATCGCACCCTCTCTATATGTACGTAAATATTGTTGTCGACATATATATATATATATATATAAATAAATATTTAATCCTTACTGACGCGTTTTGTAAAGTTTTTATATAAGTTGATTTGATTACAAGAAAAATGGTATTAAACAACAGACGTTTGTTAAATTTTCAGGACACACTAGTATTTTATATTAATTCCACCTTATAATGTCTGTTTTAAATTAGAAATAAATACTATAAATTATGTAGTGGTGTAAGATTTTATTATGCACCTGGAGCGTTGTTCATTATATTGTAAATAAATATTACAAATAAATGCACATATTAGTATTATTAATGTCAATTAATTTTAATTTCAGATATTCAAAATATTGCCATTACTTGAGAGAAACAGAATATTGTAAGTTCTCGTGTGATGGACATGCAAGGTTCGGAATTGGTAAAAAATTGAAATCATGTAAAAATATTAAAAAGAAGTTGAGATCATTGGTAAGAATGAGAAAATAACTGTAATGATGTCATCGAAAGAGAAGCTGAGAAAAATTTAAATAGTGTTAAGCAATGAAAATGTATCGAATACAAGAAAATATTTGAAGAAACGGATCCAGGAAATGCAAAAAAAAAAAAAAAAAGAAAAAGGTACAGAATCTTAAGAACATTGGCTTAAAACATGAAAGCAATCAACCAACCAACGAGAATCGTTTAAATTTGGCAAAGAAGTACATTTAATTAAGAGTTCCATTTTTAGAAGTATTAATGTTAACGTCATTCTTAGTGACTGATCAGTTTTTGAATAAAAGTGTACTTCATTAAGAAAATATCTATTTTAAGTTCAAGAAATGCCGTTCAAACTTAACGAATGTTTTTTTTTTTTGCAAATGCCCGGTCTTATTGGAAGCAAAATAAATTTGCGTCTATTTTTTTTCTCTTTTTCATGACTGCATTTATTTTTGAACGTTCCATTCATTATTGTTTCTGTTATTGTGTTTTTCATCAAATGTTTTATCGTTACTATTCTACTCTCTAAAATGTGTGTTTTTTTAATATCTATGAAAACTGATCATTACATTATAGTGAAGAATATAGAGTTATATTAGATAGACATGGGGGCTCAGTATGTCCATCCAATATAGCTCTATTTTTTTTCTTTTTTTCTGTGGCTTATATCGTTGTGGAGGATTTATAAATAAACATTTATGGCAATGTGTAATATAACATGGTCCCCTCAGTGCAAGTTATTATCAATATTTCTAATAAAGTTAGATTTTATAAACTTGATATATTGTTCATATAAATTAAAGTATATTTTGGATGATTTAATATTAATTATACGAGAAAGACTGACTTTAATTATGATATCTGATAATTAATACATATAAATAATCTCGTCATTTTGATGGATATTTAGTGTACAAATAAATACATTAAACACGCGGTAAAGAATTAAATTATTTTTCAATTGCACTGTGTTCCTAAATTACTAAAAGTTCATGTTGCTCAGAATTTTATTTCTTATGATCATTACTTCGCGAATCATTACTTCGCGAATCATTACGTCGTGAATCATTATTTCGTTAATCATTACATCGGGAATAATTACTTCACGAATAATTACTTTGTGAATCATTACTTCGCGAATCATTAGTTTGCGAATCATAACTTCGTTTATCATTACTTCGCGAATCATTACTTCGTGAATCATTACTTTGTGAATCATTACCTCGCGAATCATTACTTCGTGAATCATTACCTCGCGAATCATTACTTCGTGAATCATTACTTCGTGATTCTAAAATCCATTAAATAATATTCTATTCACCATTGTAAAAATTACGAAATCTTTTGCTGAACAAGAGCAGGAGATTTTCTTGGATCGAGATGGTAGCATCAGTCACGTTGGCGAGTTGGTAACGCAGAAAAAAAGAGAAATTTAATAATGGAGAAAGAAAAAATATAAAATTTCTAAGGAAAGATTTATCTTTTGTTCCCACCAAAAGTTCACAATGTAATCTCTATTTATTAAACGCATATCCTTTTTCAGTAGTTATAAATTGATTTACCTACAATAGGCACTGATAATGTTTTAATGCTGGGTTCTATACTGATTATGTTACAATAGAAACGTTCCTGCATATCGGTAACAATCACATGTATAGGTACATTTCATTTTATGTTATAGAATCGGTTCTTCTTCTTCTTCTTCTTCTTCTTCTTCTTCTTCTTCTTCTTCTTCTTCTCCTCTTCTTCTTCTTCTTCTTATTATTATTAAAGAAAAAAGAAAAAGCTCTCCCAGACACTGGTTAGACATTTCTACTTGCTTTTTGTTCATTTTCCTTACAACCCGCTGATATTTGTCCCCAGTCATGGCTTCAATAAATATAAGAAGTGCTTCTCAAAGAGTGAAGTACAAACGTCATATATTGTCCGTAACAGATATCTTAGAATTTCTGAAGTATTGTAAGCGGCGTTTCTTTGCAGAGCTTGTTATACAACACAGTTTATGAAATAAACAGAGAGAAAAATTATCGACCATCAATAATCTGGTTAATGATACCAGATTGATGGTTAATCAAAATCTATTATGTTTAGGTTAATTTTCTCTGCTGCCACTCTAAAAAGAGTGATAATAATTTTGTCTCTGAACTGTGATTATTAACCAAAAGGTCATATTTTCAGATGGTGTGCCTACATAAGCCTTCTAGCTCTTATATGTATATAGAACACTATTGTTTTCGAAAGCATATTAAAATACTTGATAATGAACATAGAAATCCCGAAGCGAACCATTGAACGTATCCTAATGATGAATTAGGCTTGGGGAAACGTGCACGAATGCATCTGAGATTCTTCGCGTGTTTCCTGATTAGCTATTGGCGAATTTCTAATCCGACGTCGTTAATCGTTGTTGCGAGTTGAAAGTGCCCAATTTAAGAAGCATTTAATGCCAGCAATGTCATCATCTATCTTGCTGGCTGATTAGACTCTTGTCATGAATCTTGATTATCGTAACAAGCCTTTGCTGAAGACAGCCAACGATCAGGGCAATTCAAGATTATAAACCTATGACCAATGAGCGCCTTTCAATATTTAAAAAGAATCAAATCGAGGCGCACTTCTTGACAAAAAAACATGAAAAGAGAATAAAATTTGAGAAAATTGAATTTTGGATTCATCTAGACATGTAACTTCAAGTATATCTGAATAGAATTATTACTCATACAGATATTTTCATATTTATAAAAATATGTAAAATGAATCTTTTGAAAACAATTTCGATTTTTTCTTTTGGTCGTGTGGCTGGTTTAATAGACAACGGCTCAGAATAAGAAATTAGAGAAGCAATTTTCAGTCGGGTTCGTTAAATTCACTCACGCGCAAATATTTCCCCTTCCCCCATCTATGGGTTAAATAGTAGGACTTGTATCTGTGTCTACAAAAAACATTATTCTCAAAATTTTTTTAACACAATAGTCACTCCTAAAAAAGAGTTATTTTAACAATCCAAATTAGGTTTTGTCGTTAAATAAGCCACAAAGGGTTGATAAACCAAAAAAAACAAAGTAATCAAAGTAATTTTGGTTGTGCTCTCATTTTTCTATACAATCATACTCAAAACAAGTAAAAAAAAACAACATTTGCATCAGGTTTTGAATAATAAAAAATCATCGGTATTTTGTTCATTTATAATACATTTTAAAAAATATTAATTCTAATCTTCAGGTTAAATGAATCAATTTTTTAGATTAATTTTTTTTCAGTCAATCGAACTCCTGATAAATAGTGGCCACTAAGCTTTAGTGAAGGCCATCCACTTATTTAACCAAAGTGATAAGGTTTACAATTTATAGATTAAAAATATGAATTCTAATCTTCAGGTTAAATAAATCAATTTTTTAGATCTGAATACATTTATAAAATACTGTGTCAGTCAATCGAACTCCTGATAAATAGTGGCCAGTAAGTTTTAGTCAAGGCTATCTACTTATTTAACCATAGTGATAAGGTTTACAATTTATACATTAACTTCTAAATTTTAAGATGTTTTTCATAGTTGAAATTCAACTTAAACAAAACAACATACATCAACACTGATTTTAATATATTGTTTCTTAATTATATTGCGATGAATTGAAATGAAGAATTTAGCATCCTAAGTCGGAATCTTCTTTAAGTAATTCCTGAGGTTTAAATCTGGCAACTATTCATTTTAAAATTTCAAACTGCATCGGAATCGATCCTTCAGATCTACAAATCAACAATTCGCCCTTGCATGGAGTATTGCTGCTATATATGGTCTGGAGCCCCTTCTGTTTGCCTCGGGGTTCTTGATAGACTCCAGAGGCGGATATGCAATATAATTGGCCCTGTTCTGGCATCTCGTCTACAGTCGCTCTCTCACAGACGCGCCGTCGCCTCTCTTTGTCTTTTTTACAAATACTTTCATGGTAATTGCTCCGAGGAGCTCCATTTGCTGGTTCCCAGACTTCATGAATTCAAGCGCCCTACGAGGCTGGCATCCCGCTCCCACCCTTTCACTGTCGAAACTACTTCAATAGCTTCATATCTCACACCTCTCGCATGTGGAACTCAATTCAAATGTAATGTCAATCGACATCTCCAGTTGCCTTGATCTATCCACTATCCTTCTCCTCTATCACTCCTATTTGATCTTGCTCCCAATCTTCTGTAACCACTTGCGTGCTAGTGGCTTCCCGCCTTGCTTGGGGTGAATCGCTAAAAAAAAAAACAAAAAAACAAAAAAAACAAAAAAACAAAAAAAACAAAAACATAATTAGAAAATACTATTTGCCTGAAGTTGTTGGCAATGTAGGGAGACCACAGTTGTTTTCCTTGGGTTGAGCTCATGGAAGTTCGGCCCCTTTAGAGAGGAGAAATCTTCTGTCCCTTTAGTTTTTGCTTCCGTTTTTGTTTTTTAGGAATGGCCTCTACCTTCCTGACTACCAGGGCGCCCCCACGCGTGGAAACTGGTCAACGTGTGCATGGTCCAGCGAAAGAAAAAAAAGTAATTTCTATTCACTTATCTACGGACGATCAAACGCCATAAAGTTGGTATGTTATTTCTTTGTTCTCGTTCTGTAAACCTCCTCGTTTGTTTATGGGACAATATGAACAATCATTTGTTTTGGGACATATGTAAATCTTTTTAATATATATATGTAAGTTGTTGGCCTTATTAAATGTTTTGTATGTTACGGTCGCGTATTTCATCTTTCTACATTCGTATTCAGTGTTAGTGTATCAAAGGCTACGCTAATGCTAATATTAGTGCTCGGTATACTACTGGAAGATTAAAACACATTATTCTTCCTAACACAAAATAGTCGGTAAGATATGTCTGGCCGATAAGTAATACTAATAGCAATTATGACTGTAGACATATTTCCTTTCTTTTTTTTTGTGTGTGAATTGTCATACACTTTTATGAAAGATAGAGAAATGCTTTGGAATTCAGCATTTTCATCTGTTTGACTGGTTGCGGGCCAAGTTGAAGAGCTGCTATTTAGCCCATAACTGGGAGGAAAGAAACAGATTCATGCCTTTTCAAACGGCATTTTTGAGAAAGCGGGCGCAACAGACAACCCCATAATTTGAATTCGGCTCGCCGATTAGTATATTACCAATTACATGATTCCAAAGGTTAAAAACTCGATCTCTCAACATCCAGTCCAATGATCTAAAATCGAGCAGATTTCTTGATATCAACGATTGAATTGTGACCATGATAATCTTCCTTATAGTAGTTTTTCTCCTGTTTGCATTGCTGTGGGCTGAAGTTTTAATCTGACGGTTAGCTTAAATATGCATAGCAGCTAACTGAACTTAAGCTGCTTTTGTTTTTCCAGGACTAATTTCAGAAGCAATAACATCCAGAAACTACAATTGTTTGTCCCAAGCCTGAAAATTGAACTTATTGATGTTTCCCTTATAATTCAGAAATCATTTTTATTCGTGTCATTATCTTATTCTGTATAAAATACACCAGAAATAAAGTGCGTACGTCTTTCAATAAAAAAAAAAAAGTAATTTCATGTATATGCATATCTGTTTCTATCCGCCACACTTTGACTTTCAAAGTCGGCTAGTTTTCTTAATAACTCTTTTTCAAAACCAATTTCACAATTTTTCAGCTTTTGGGATTGGATTTTTAAAAGCTGGCAATTTTGACATAGATTCTTCGAATTGTTTTCTTTGTAACTGAAAAACACAAAAAAATATCAATAATATAAAAAAAATCAGTATCGTAGCGTATTTATAAGAACGCTTTGTCCATTCATCAAATTGTCACCTTCTGACCGCATCACTAAGACTTGATCAATATCTTACAAAACATGAGAGGGGGGGGAAGATAGAAAGATGTAGAAAAATGAAAGAAAAGAAACGCGAAGGAAAGGTAAAAGTTTCGATGAGACAAAGAAAAAAGAATGAAAAATAAAATAAAATAAATGTTTCGTCAATGAAGCGTTATTCATCTTTCTCTTTTTCTCCATCTGCAGTGGAACGCGCAGTGATATGTAGAATTGGCCGGGACTATTTGTTAGCCTCGGAGTGCTTTTATGGTCTTCTGAGTAATGTAATCTTTTTTCTGCTTCTGAAAATATATTTGGGAAGATATTGCTTCTTCACAGAGTCAGTCTTTAAGCTGATGTAGATGCAGAATAAAAGTATATATCACAGCGTTAGTCATACATCATGTGTTATGCATTAGAAAAATGCGGTTTGGCTTGGAAATGGACTTCATTTAGGGTCTGGGAAAAAAAGACTCATGAGGAGCTTTGAAATAATGCAGCATAGAAAACACACACACACGTGCATATATATATATATATAAAGCATTAAACGGCTTATCTTTCGATTATCTTCAATGTTTCGCAGACATACTACTCATCAGGGTCAAAAATATCTCATTTGTATTTTACATAACAACCGCTAATCGTAGACTACAAACAAATTCCAAATTAGTAATATGCTAACGTCTGTTCACTATTCGACAATATTTAAATATCTAAAAGCGTTATGTGATTTTGTGTAGAATTTCGCCATCATAAAATGTATTCTTGTAAAATATCTTTTGAAGCCGCCAAATTCCCAAAATTGTCACATGAAGCAGAATAAGACATGAATATATTAATATTGTAATATTACTGCTAATTTACTTCGTTATTTTTAAACTACTTAATTATTTTCATTTATTTTTTATTATTTTTAAGTGCACACACACATATGTGTGATATATATATATATATATATATATATATATATATATATATATATATATATATATATATATATATATATATATATATATATAAAAAACTTAAAGAAAAAGGATCATATTTTTTATTATTAAAATAGATAGAAAAAGTATCTCGTTTAAGAAAAAAGATTTTAGGCGCCTTTTGGCCAACACTTCATCAGAAACAGAATCGTCGGCAATATAAAACAGAGATGCTGATAAGGAAAATTATTATCAACAACTGGTATTAAAAAATAAATTACCATAAATTTAAGTAACTGATCGGTTTTCTTTCGCCGTGTTTGGAGGTTTCTTGTTCTTTCTGTATTTTACAAATTTTTCCCTCGGATGCCAGCTTATTTGAAAATTGTGTTATCCGGTTTTTTTTTAACACATCGTCTTTTAATAGATTTACAGTATATATATATATATATATATATATATATATATATATATATATATAGATAGATAGATAGATAGATAAATAAATAGAGAGAGAGAGAGAGAGAAACAGAAGTAAATGAACCGCGAAGATGATATTAAACAAAAGTAGGCGACATCAAATATTAAATATAAGTGTTTACTTAAATTTGCATATCTTAAATTTAATTAATATTTTTATTCCAGCTTAATAAGAAACTTCGAAAATGGTTGTAATTCGTTTGATGAAGGTTTTTCTTAATGAATATATAGTTTATCTGGAAAAAAAGTGATATTTTCCTAAAACATCTTAGGGATTCGCTTACTTTTGCGCAGCACTATATATATATATATATATATATATAAGATAATCCTAAGGAGCCAGGGAAATCTACCTAGGTTTCACCTAAACGGATCGACAGGGTTTTGCTCTCCTTAGAGCATTGAGCACTTTACGTAGTTGTCTTTTTACTCGTTTTGTTTTTTTTTCTTTGGACTTCGAGCTTCCCAACTGGACGATTGTTTTCCCCTTGGTTTAATGTTCTTAGTTCTTTCTTTTTTTATTCCCCATTTTTCCTCGGGTATCGATTTATTCCACTCTGCAATTCGAGCGATCCGAGGTTTATCCAAGTGAGTACCACAATTTTTATATATATATATATATATATATATATATATATATATATATATACGTGTGTGTGTGTTCGTGTATGTGTATATATACATATACGTGTGTGCGTGTGTGTGACACACACATGCACACACACACACACACACACATATATATATGTACATGTAAAAGTGTGGTTGGTTCAGCACAAAACCTTCACCACTATAATCAAATCTCATGTGCTAGTGTCTGGCTGTCGATTCCTAGGAACTGAGCTGCTTGACCCTCATACGTCGAATACGACGGGAGAGTACACTATATATATATATATATATATATATATATATATATATATGTGTGTGTGTGTGTGTGTGTGTGTGTGTGTGTGTGTGTGTTGTGTGTGTGTGTGTGTGTGTAAATACAGGTGAGTCCAAATGTTTCCCGTCTCGGTTCAACCTTCATCCAGTTTTATATTAATGATCTGCCTAAGAGCCTGTTCTAGTCTCTTGTGAATATCTATGCAGATGATACAACGGTATGAGTGTACCCCCAAACATTTAGACGACTATAGCCTGGCAGCTGATCTCTCCTCTGACCTAGCACACACACACACACACATATATATATATATATATATGGGTGTAACAGCAAAATTGTCCAAATCTTTTAAAAGCAGATGTGTCTATTTGTTTGATTAAGCTTTGAATCATTGTATCTTAGAAATAATTAAAGATATCTTACCGGAAATCTCCCAGGTTTTTTTTTAACACTATTGGTTTCTACTTTGAGAAAGAAAAATGTGTGATTACTCTCCAAGCTTAACAGCAGAATCGTGATGAATTCGATCATAAACGAAAATGACATGTATACATATATATTATTCCAGGATAATTTTCCAACTTATTCAAGATGATCGTTGCCCTCTCTAACCTTCCAGCTTTCTGTCCTAGAGTAAAAGGTGCCCCACAAATTTTACGTACGATTTCCTTTTCAAGTAATTTTTACTGCTCTTTGGGTTGTCATAGCTGAAACTCCTCTCTCACGTGCCAAATGTCTTATAGACTGAGTTCGATCTTTTTTAATTGATCTCTTTAGTTCTAAGTTAAAATGATGATCCCTCTTCCTGTTGTGACCTTCTGATCCAGTTTTTTTTCTCTACTGTTCCCTCTTTTTTAAACTTTCCCCCCGGCCTCTTGATGATTCTTTAATAATCATTGAAGATAAAAGCCAGAGTATGAATGTTGGTACCATTACTGAAGGCCTGGATGATCTTTTTCCTCTCACCATTGCTCAGTTGGGAAGACAGTGTGGCTAAACACAAAACGATTTTAACCTGTTCTCTTTTTTAGCTGATTAACTCAAAGGATTTTTCAGTGATTCTTAAGACAAATCGTGTAAAGATGGCTAGACGCCTCATCTAAAAACCTGGAAAAAATAAACTCCATTAGTTTAATACTTTTTAGATATTAAACATTTTGTGGGACGAACAATTATGTTGCAACACGGTTTGAACAATTTTGCTGTTACACCCGGAATATATATATATATATATATATTATTTCAGTCATACCGACATTAAAAATCTATCTGTAAAAGACAATATAAATAAAGGCATAAGGAAAAGTTTTCTTTACCGACTCGTTTCGTCCTCTGGTGAACTTTATTAAGGTAAATGTTAGGATTTTATTTTGCAAGAAGTATTTATAAACATAGGTAAAAAGCTTCTTAGGTTTTCAAAATTTCTTAATTTAAGATCGCTCATGAACATTTTTCAGACTAACCATGAAAGTCAAGGTAACCTATATAGGTTGCTATATTTGGTATTGAAGAATAATGTTCTAGTACAGATACATGTCTCTTGGATAATCTGGTGGAGTAATTCTGCAGACTTTAAAGTTTAAGGTTTCGGTTAAAACTTCCGAGAAGTTTATCGAGAATAACCGAGGGTGTAACTGTCGAAACGTTGTGAGTAGAACAGCCAAGATGTGTATACTGTTTCGAATAACAACGCACATAACGAGGAACATTGCACATTTCAAAAATGAATAATGTAATCCGACCTAAATTACAGACAAAACTCATATTATTAAGACTCATTTTCAAGTAGGAAAGATTTGAAAACTTGGAAGAATAACGTAAGAGAATTTCTTAACTGGTATTTCGACTTATTCGGAGCTAAGGTAATTAGTTAATCTGGGTAAAGAACCCGACAAGTTAAGCAAAGAAATGAATGAAATGTTTTTTTTTTTTTTTCGAATAGTTTGTAGTCGCATGAAATTTTGCACACAGCGAGCAGTATTTCTGGGGTGGAGGTGAAGTTTTTTGCATAATTATATAATTTCTCTGATTGTCTCTTTATATATATATATATACCAGGTATCAGTAGCATTTGTGGAATAGTCTAAAACCGAATATACTTTTTGCTAGTAATTTCCTTTAACACGTAAATCAAATTATGACTAGTTTTCTTTAAATCATGCGGCACAGGTTTTACCATCAGTAGCCTCATGTTGAACAATTCAGTTGTAATCGAACCTGTGAAGAGAACAGAAAACTTATTTTTTATGTAGATTTCTTTTAGTATTGGTGAAAGGTTTTCTTTTTGATTTCAACTGCTTGCTTTTTTATTCGGGTTTGATTTAATACTTTCAACTTAGTAGTTACTTTTCGGCTCGTAATAAATCGGGCAAACAGAATATATTCTCGCCCATTACTTTGTTTTTTTTTCTCCAGCAGAATCTGTCAATTTTTCATGAATATTACAAATGAAATACAAAATTGAATCCACGCGCAAAAAGAATGAATCGTAGCAGACGAATTCGGAAGAGATTTCTTCACTGATTAAGAATGTCTTATATCTATACATAGCTTTACGCTCAAATTCAATATCTAGAGAAATAGAAAGGAAAGACTGAGAAAGATAGACAAATTGGCAAGCCAATTACATGAATTAAAGCTGAAGACGCACAAATGCTAGCTAAATATGTATCTTTTGTGTGTAAACGTAATTCGTGTAGACAGAAAAAAAAAACGACGTGTGTATATAAAAAAATTGATTATTAATAATACAATTCAGCGAATCATTTTTGCATTTGTTATTAGACAATTGTTATTTGTCAATACTTAAACGCGGCATTATCAATGTTTCCTTTTCTTTATTTATCGACAGATTTCTTCAGCTCGGAAATCTCTGCTATTTTTTTTAGTCTTCGAAAGAAATAATTGAACGTATAAAAAAAAGACAATCACAATCAGTGGGTAGAGGAAAGCAGCAGAGGCGTCCAGAGAGAAGACGATATTATTAAATATCACTTCGCCATTCGATAACTCTTCTGTAGATGAACTTTCGAAATTGTTTTTCTTAAAAAAAGCCATATTCATAGATGAACTTATAGTCTTGATATTTTCAACAGCAATATAAGTATTTGCTCAGTTTCAACCAGAAGATAAGTGAAGACTCAACAAAAAATTCTATCTATCTATCTATCTATCTATCTATCTATCTATCTATCTATCTATCTATCTATCTATCTATTTTTCCACGTCTTTTCATATGTATCTATATATCTCTATCTATGCCAGTCTGTTCCAAAGTAGGGCATCACAAATAAAAAGGGGGTGATATCAGATGCTAAAAGTTTTAGGATCCGATTTAGCATCGGACGTTAAAAGAGGGCGATTAAATCAAATGTTAAAACAGGGTGGTTAAATCTGATGTTGTAATAGGGCCGTTAAATCAGATGTTAAAATAGGGTGGTTAAATCGGATGTTAAAAGAGGACGGTTAAATCAGAGGTTAAAAGAGGACGCTTAAATCAGATGTTAAAAAAGGACGCTTAAATCAGATGTTAAAAGAACGTGGTTATATCACATAGTAAAACAGGACGGTTAAATCAGATGTTAAAAGAGGACCGTCAAATAAGATGTTAAAAGAGGTCGGTTAAATCAGAAGTTAAAATGGGTGGTTAAATCAGATGTTAAAAGAGGCTGGTTAAATCAGATGTTAAAAGAGGTCGGTTAAATCAGATGTTAAAAGTGGGTGGTTAAATAAGATGTTAAAATAGAGCAGTTAAATCAGATGTTAAAAGAGGCTGCTTAGATCAGATGTAGATTAGATGTAAAGTTTCCTGATATTCCATTTTTAAACGATTCTATAATAAAATTAATAAATCACAGATCTATTATCCGACTATAAACGTGTATCTCATTTCAAATACACTAATTTCTTTCGTTTCTAACTTTTTCATTGGATGACACCGACTTATTTTACCACATAAAAGACTCATATAGATGTTTTTAGAAACTAATATTTCGGAAAAAATAAGTAGTTAAATGAAATAAAATTTTATGATTAATTTTAAAAATTAATGGTAGCAACAATTATAGACAAAGGATACAGCTCAAAATTGATCGAGGCTAAGTGTTGAAATTTAGCCATCAACTTAGTTTGAAGTTCCATGAAAAATGTGTAGATATCTCGCCTGTGTATCCACATTGATGGCTCATATGTATGTATGTATGTATGTATGTATGTATGTATGTATGTATGTATGTATGTATGTATCTATCTATCTATCTATCTATCTATCTAAATAAATAAATAAATAAATAATATTTTATTATAATATATATTTATAATATAAATTGGATAAATGTTTTAGTATTAGGTTGGTGCAAAAATAATGACGTAATAATGTCATTTTTTGACGTATAACGTCAAAAAACGACATTATTACGTCATTATTTTTGCACCAAACTAATATATTTTTTACTTAGTGACATTTAGAAGTACAATAAAATTTTTGAAATAATAACATACCCATGTGAATAAATGAAGCTTAATAATGTGTATATATTTATGTGTATATATATATATATATATATATATATATATGTAGAGAGAGAGAGAGAGAGAGACATCCGAATGCCTCAAGCCAAGATTGAAACCCAACCGAGTTTCAGTCAAAGTTTCTACCACTGAGTTATCTTCATTCGACGGAAGGAAACAGCTATATATATATGTATGTATGTATGTATGTATGTATGTATGTGTGTGTGTGTGTGTGTATGTGTGTGAAATTTTAAATATTTTTGCTGTTGTGTCTTCCTTTTAGGCGTGAAAATGTGTTTGTCAGCTGTAGATAGAAGAATAGATTTCTACATTGTGTATTTATCAATTCATAACAAAATATAAAAAAAATTATGCCCCAAATTAATAGCACGATAAAATTACATGGTGTGTGATAAAATTCTTTTGCAACGATAATTTTGTAAAAGTTCAACAAAAAAGCAACACAAAGTTAAACGTTATCCCCTAAAAAGTATGTATAAATGATTATTAATTCTTCTTAGCCATGGAGTTCGTGTATACAATTATTTAAAATTAATTTAAATTAAATATCAAATATATTTAGGTATTTACTTACCTCATATTTATAACTCTGTTTTTCAAAAAATATTTACGCCTTAATTTTCTTTTGTAATTACTGGCACCAAATTAAAACAGACTGTGACAATAGTTTCTGTTAACAGTTTATCTATGAATGATATCAGATTCGATTCTGCAAATCAGGGTCTTCCTGATAAAATTTATAATAAGTGATATCAGTATAATTATCAGAATAAGCCCTTATAATCTTTAATCAGCATTTCG
This sequence comes from Acanthosepion lycidas, assembly GCA_963932145.1. NCBI lineage: Eukaryota > Metazoa > Mollusca > Cephalopoda > Sepiida > Sepiidae > Acanthosepion > Acanthosepion lycidas. The sequence continues at coordinate 12,857,214 of OZ010591.1, forward strand.
TGGAAGTTTCGCATTATATTTTTACTTATTCAAATAAGAATAATCATTTTTTTTTGCGACAAACTCGTTGTATTATGTAAAGGGACATATACATCCTTATAGATCATTTCTATTAATTCACACCAAATTCTCTTAGAGTGAGACCCTTTCATTGCACTTCAGTTGACCTTTAAGATCGCCCCAAATATGGGCGACTCGGGTGCGCTATTTCTCAGTGTGGGATCAGCGTTCACGCCCACCCCGATAAACACGCCAAAACATTTTTTTCTTTTTTTTTTAATTGTAAATATTCCTTGTAAGTGCATAGAATATCATCTTCACTTACGAAATGTGAATAACTACCTGATTTTTGGTAACTTTTTATTCTGAGGGTAGGAGTTGTTGCGAGGCAAGCTAAACAAATTTCCATTTAAAATTTATAATTTCAAAAAAGGGTCAAAATTTTAATAAAAAAAAAACTCATTTAAAATTTATAATTTCAAAAGAGTGCAAAAAATGTTAATAAAAAATAAACTTTGGTTTAAAATTTATAATTATGGAGGGTGAATAAATATTTGAGATAAGTAACTTTACATTATTTGGGGT
>OZ010591.1:12857998-12867998 GCA_963932145.1 Acanthosepion lycidas
TAAGTAACTTTACATTATTTGGGGTGAATTAACAAGAAAAATCCATTCTTATTTATAAATAAGTCTAAAAGCTAGAAGCCACAGAAAACTATTTGATTAACCCAATATCCCATAACATGAATAAATTATTATATTTTCACATGTTAATATCGATTACTTGACTGTCTATGAACTTAGTTTTTTCGCATTGATTTTCTTAAATTGTCTACTATTTCGATTTTAACATTAACAGCAGCTGTTTCTATGACTTCCCATACATCTTCCTTGAAATGATATTATTTTCCATTTTCACATACATTTCTTTTAAGTATATCGTCCTGGGTATGACGATAAACTACACCCGGCATCCTGGGTACAAGGCCTCTAAGCATCCTGGGTATGACGATAAACTACATCCAACAGCAAGGACTCTGAGCAGGAGGTTTTGAGGAGCGTGGAACCACCTCTTAATTGCTGATATTTCCAGGTCCACTCTGACCCGGAGTGGTAGCATCTGTCAGGGTCCCAACTATGGTGAATTAGTTAACCTCCAAACTGGGGTCAAAACATTAGGAAAGTGTTTTTAATACCAGAAATACATTTTCTGAGGAAAAATTATTATCAGCAATACATTATTACCAGCAATACATTTTGAAAGGAAAAATATTACCAGCAATAAAATTTTTGTCAGCATTAAATAACCCATTGAGGTTGATATACCGTAAAGCAAACCAAATCAATATACATTTCTCTTTGTGATATTCACTTAAATCTTGTTGATTTCTTTTATGCGTAGCTTTTTTAAAAAATATTTTACATTTTTTATTGCTTTTATCTCTTTAACGATCTTATATATAAATGAAATTTAATGATAGTCTTTATATATCTGAAATTTAATGACTGTTTTTACATATATGAAATTTTAAAAAAATCAGCATCTATATATATAACGTCATCCACAGACAGACTGTTGCGCAGCTCATCAGTGTGGCTAGACATCCGGCTGTCTCTAGCTCGGATCGAAACCCGACTGAATTGGTATCAGCCGGAGATTCTACCACTAAGCCGTCGGGGCATGGCAGGTGGATTTTTAGCGTATTTATTTATTTTTATTATATATATATATATATATATATATAGTGGTCTAAGTCCGACAATTATTTTAATATTATACCTTATTTTTATATATACACAAATATTTAAGAAAATGCTATGTTTATAATAAACGGTATTAACAATGTTTACCGGACTGAACGTCCAATAAATTTCATAGAAAATATGCCTCCTTCAACAGGAATTGAACCTATAACCTCCACAGAACAGTCATATAGCTTGACGTGTTATACTAGTTTAGCTACGAAGGAGCGTCTGGTTAACAAGCTCGATTTTACTGCTTTTAAACAAAAAACTTCCTATGATTTCCCTTGAACGTCCATAACTGCTCGAAGCGTATCTTAACGTAAAACAAATGACGTTACACACTACGTCCAGGCCGGTAAATGTTGTTAATACTGTTTATTAGAAACAAAGCATTTAATTACATATTTGTGTCTATATAAATAACGTTTCTAATTGACGTAACAACTCTCATATTGTATAATAAAAGTCGATGCCAGAAAGTAAATTATTGTAGATATTTCTAATAAAAAACAGGTAAGTTGAAAAATCACACGTAAATTTTTGTGTATAATTAATCCTTGGAAGTTCAGTAACATTGGTTGCTTTGTATCAGTCTTATTTGGAAAACATTGAGTTGCATCTGCTTATATTTTAAAAATGTACGTTTAAAATTTAGATAAATATTTCTAGATTTTCAAATGCACAGATAATTTCTAAGATCACTTTCTATTTTAATTCTGGAAAAAACTATAAAAAAACGTTTTCTATCGCTACAGAAATTATTAGATTATTGAATTGCAAACAAAGCTTACACATGTTCTGTCTGTGACATTGACTCGAATTAGTCGGCAACTAAATATTTTTAAAACGATATTCAGTTGCCTGAAATAAAACACAAATCATTTCAATGTGGTTTCTGTCGAACGTATTTAAAGAGTAAAAATAACTTCGTCCATCACAAATTCTTGAAATGTTATCTATTTTAACTTTAAAGTTATTCTCTCCGTTGTTTTTTAGCTTTTGTCTTTTCTCTCGTTATTTTTTTTAGAATGCATTTGTATTTCCATGACAACACTAACAGTAAATGTCTCCAGTTGATTTGATGCTTCTAATTCGAATTCGTGTATTTTTTTTTAGGATTATTTGCTTCTCAAAAACATCTTACTTATCTACTTCCATTTCTCTTTTTCTTCTCAAGTCTTGAATATGTTAATCGTGTTTGCTTTCACTTATCGTGTATATATGCGTATATACAGAGTTATATATGTGAATGCATAGACGAATATCTGTATGCGCGCTTGTCACTATGGGTAGAAGTCTTTTACCAAAGAGCAACCATCTGATTATTTTAAGTAGAATTCTCAAATCGTATTGTCAGACAAGAGATCTTAATTAAGAGTAAGTGATAAGGAAATGCGACGTACACGAGGCTGAAACACAGGATTAGTATAAGTTATAGCCGAGAAAGTTAACAGACGGAAAACAACAAAGAAGGTTTCTTGCGACTGATGATTATTAAAATTTTTAAAAGTCAATAAAGAAAAAAGCAGACGTAAGTCAACAAGCTTGTTTCCATTACAGGCTGTGATCTCGCCCTAATACGTTCGGTCGTTTTAAATTCAAAAAGTCTCTGACCCTTAAAACAAAATAAAGCAGTATCCTAAGGATAGGAAACTGGCTTTCTATCAACAGAATAATTCTCATTTTATCTTATATATCGTCGTCGTTATCTCGAGAGACGATGGAGTAGCGCGGTGCGATACGAGCCGGGGCGGGATATATGGAGAACTAGGGCTGCTCAGACGTCTAGTTCTCCCTCTCGGCCTTACTACCAGAATCCAAAGGAGAGGATAAACCAATAGAGTTTGGTACCAGCGCGGCTGCAGGAGTTGCCGGAAGGTAGCACAAAGTGCCGTCCATCCGCCTTAGGGGCTCCACTCCGGGTTTGAATTCAGACTTGATCTTCTCTTAGACCAGTTGCCATCCAAGGCTAGAGAACCCAGTCTGTCCTGCTATTTACCCATAGCTGGAGGGAAAAGAAGAGGATTCACACTTTTCTCAAGGGTATTAGCACGTAAGTGAATATAATGGATTCGACTGGAATTCGAACTTGGCTGTCCGATTCCTCAATCCAAGCAGCTATCCATTACTCCACCGTGCCTTATCTATCTATCTATCTATCTATCTATCTATCTATCTATCTATCTATCTATCTATCTATCTATCTATCTATCTCTTCTCTATCTATCTATCTATCTATCTATCTATCTATCTATTTAAAAGTTATAACATAAAAATTTTATAAAATCACTACAAAAATAGCCATTTTGTTTCAATATATATACATATGCATATACACACAAATATATATATATATGTGATAAAAATATAGTTAAGCCATATTTATGGATCAAAGTGCTCAATATCAGGGCTAGAACATATGTAAATATAAAAGTGGACATTGAAGTCAAAACGCAATACGCACACACAAATATATATAAAACATCTTTTGATTTTATCAAAAAATGTTACTTTTATGAGTATTAAAAAGCACTTTTCAAAGTATCAAAAATAGAGTACTCATATGTACACAAGAATATATGCAAATCACATATATATATTAGGTTGGTGCAAAAATAATATCGTTTTTTGCCGTATTTTTTAACGTCAAAAAATGATATTATTTTTGCACCAAACTAATATATATATAATTCGCAGACTAGACATCGGACATCGTTTTTGCGTCAGTCAGATTTGCTACCAATGAGCTATTTTCATTTGACAGGAAGAAGTAGTTAAATCTAGCGTATTGTTTTTACGAATGTAAACAAATGCCAATCAGCCGGAGTGCTCCAATTCATTTTACTGAAGAGCTTTCCATTAGCGCAGGTGGCTGTGGTTTATAGAATTAGCCTGTCTCTCAACAATGGTCAATTGAAGATATATTTTCAAGAGCGAAATTATGTTATTCGCAGACGGTACTGTTTCGCTGTAGCAAAACTCCTTAGTGCGACTGGACATGCCTCAAGCCAAAGTTGAAACCCAACCGAGTTTCAGTCAAAATTTCTACCACTGAGCTATCTTCATTCGACAGAAGGAAACAGCTATATATATATATATATATATATATATATATATATATATATATATAGAGAGAGAGAGAGAGAGAGAGACATTTTTATGTTTATACATTCTTTTTATAGATACAAATATTTAAGTAAATGCACTGTTTATAATAAACAGTATTACCGGACTGAATGTCCAAGAAATTCTGATAGAAAATATTCGTCCTCAGACCGGAACCGCCATATAGCCTGGCGTGATTTAACCGATTGGACCACAGAGGAGCGTTCAGTTAGCAAGGTCGATTTTACTGTCTTTAAACAACAATCTTCCATGATTTTCTCACGTACATTCATATCTGCTCATAGAATGTATAAACATTAAAAATGTCTTAAAATAATTGTTGGACTTTGTCCATTTCATAATGTGTGACATAATTTGTTTACATTTGGATACGCCGACTCAGCACTAGAAATATACAACTTTTTTTAAATAACCGAATAAAAGTAATTTATTAAGAATTAAAACCTTAATTAATGAATATTTTTTAATTATTATTAAGAATGTAAATCGTAAAGAAATTTATTTTTTTAATAAAGTAAAAATATTCACTAATTAAAGCTTTACCCTTTTATCCTGTTATTAAAAAACTTATGTTTTTTGGTACTGTTTTGTCTCGGTCCTGAGTTATCTCCGTGCTAAGCAGTCCCGGAGCTCAGGCGGTGTCGAGTCGGTGGTGTTGAATTGTTCTGCTCTCGAAAATGGATGTTGTGTGAATTGTGTTTATAATAATCTTTCACTAGATTTTTATGTGAAAAGAAAGACATAATTATATATTTATGATTTCCGCGAGCAAATCACACACACACAAACACACACACATACAAATTCATATGCATCTATGGGCTGCCCTATAAATGCATACTGTTAACGCTTATTAGTGCAGTGCGTTCACTTCAGTGCCATATTTCTTATCAACCCCAAATAAATGACTTCCACGAAAAAACGAAAAGGATGTGACTATAGCGCATTCTCTGTTCACTCCCAGTTTCGCCCTCTGGTGATCTTCTTCAATATAATCTTATTTGCACACTGTCTATAAGTGAACAGATGCGTGCCATGTTACATGTACAAGCGCTGAATAATATATGACAGACAGAAGAAACAACTGTTAGACAAAGAGTTCACTAAAGTGATTACCTGCCCTTGTAAAAGTGATTACCTGCCCTTGTAAAAGTGATTACCTGCCCTTGCCTGTGGCAAACGCAAAATTTCGTTATGATCAATTCAGCTGAGACAATGCAAAAACTTTCGTTTGGAAATCACTGAAGGAGATATTCATTACTTCATTTCCGACAAACTGAAGTAGAACAATAGTCATAAAAATTAATAACATCTTTCTGTGTGCATCTTCCTTTCAAACTCCTGTCTTAAATCAAACGAATAAAAATATAATACTAATCCTATTCCCTTACGTCTAGTCATAGATTTCTGGTTGTGATTCTCTTTCTCAAATTCACTCGCCTAAAAGGAACGCAGCTGTGTGTTTAGCTATGTTTTCGCCACGTTTTCACTTCGATAAACGAAAATATATTTCTGTTCGAAGACGGTGAAAAGTCTTTTTTCTTTCTTTAGGGATGGATAATGTGTTTTCATGCAGAGAAAGAGAGAGAGAGAGTAGCCCGCTTTGAAAATCAAGTATCCAGTTATGCCTTCTTTTCATTTAAGCGGACTTTTTCTTGGCTGCTGTTTCAAGTGGCATATATTTAAAGCGAATTATCTGAAGCGGCGAAATAAATTTCGCTTTCAATGCAAATCATTCGAAAGCTTGTCCTTCCAGCTACATTCATTTTAAATAATCTTCGGGTAAAAAAAGTTGTTTCCTTTGCAGAACGCTCCCGCAAAATTAAGAAACTTAGAAAATAAAATAAAATGTATATATCTTAAGTAGCCTGTAGCAATCAAGAGTGTATAATACACTTGCTGAATAAGCGAAGCTATGATTTATAAGAGCATTTCTTTCTTTATGAGGGAAATATTAAGATATATTTCAATACACCTATGTTTTATTTATAAATAAAACTTAACCCACAAATAGCAAGTGGTTGTATAGTTAACCGACCACCACACAATTTTGTATTTATTCGGATTTTTCCATTTAATCAATCATTTCGTCTTTTAAATCATCACCTTCGATCCGCCATTGTAATTGTCCTACCTTTGCAACTCTTACGTGAAAGTCAATAAAGACAAGAAAATGACTAGATAGATCGATATATCGACTTCTGTAGATAGACATGCATATAAAGTAATCACAAACACACACACACAGATATATACACACACACACACACTATATCAATATATATATATATATATATATATATATATATATAGAGAGAGAGAGAGAGAGAGAGAGAGAGAGAGAGAGGGAGAGAGAGACGGAGAGAGAAAGAGAGAGAGAGAGAGGTAGACAGACAGACCGACAGAGAGGAAGAGATAGATAGATAGATATACAGACAGACAGACAGACAGATAGATAGATAGATAGATAGATAGATAGATAGATAGATAGATAGGAATTCCAAATAGATAGGAATCTTATTCAGACAAATTTGCAGAGCTGACCCAGAGAGTTTGGTCCAGTATCCACTCGTAATATTTGAGGCCAAAAACTCCAAGAATGATTGCTCTTTAGACAGAAATCCATTAACCGAATTGGATGTAATATTGAATGACAACGACAATTACGATGAATTCTGAACAAAATGTGAGCGTCTTGACGTTAGGCAATGGTTAACGAGTAAGTCTGGTAGACCATTACGACTGTATAGTGTGTTCCATCCTCACTAGGTGCCTCGTATTTGTGATCTTGTGCCCAACTAAACTAAGCTTAGTAAATAAAGATTCTCTCCAGCGTAGGGTAATGGTTAAGGAGTTCATCTGGTTAATCATGACTATTGAGTAATGAGGTCGATCCTCACCGTGGGCTTCATAGCTGTCGTTTTGTCTCACACTGAGCTAAACTTAGGACTATAAAAACTTCAGATAAGATTTGGTGTTGACAATAAAGAAAACAGATTGATAGATAATATTTGACCCTCTTGACATTCAAGACATTTTATGAGAGATTTGTGTTTTAACTAAATTGATTTTTTGCTTGTTTCTTTTCTTTTGCAATAAAATGATTAAATATTTCTCCAGCCTGATTAACAATAAGAACTTTTAATGTTAAATAAAGACTTGCTATCACATGATCACCAATAAGGGATAGTTGGAAAAATTTATAATAATAATTCCCATATTCAAATACACAAAAATAATTACGCATTCATATATATATATATATATATATATATATATATATATATATATATATATATATATATATATATATTATGAAATGGGCAAAGTCCGACAATAATTTTAAGACATTTTTATGTTTATACGTTTTTTTTTATAGATGCAAATATTTCAGTAAATGCTGTTTTAATTTATAATTAATTATATAAATATTATAAATTATATAATATTATAATTATATAAATATTATAAATTATAATTAAAATAAGTGTCGGAATTTGTCCATTTCATAATGTGTGACGTCATCCGTTTACGTTTGGATACGCTGTGAGCAGATATGAATATACGTGAGAGATTCATGGAAGATTGAAGCTTACATACAGTAAAATCGACCTTGCCAATCGAGCGATTCTCCGTGGCTCGATCAATTAAGGCACGTCAGGCTAAATGACGGTTCCGTATAGGATACAGGTTCGATTCTGTCGGAGAACGAATATTTCCTATGAAAATTTCTCGGACATTCAGGCCGGTAAATTTTATTAATACTGTTTATTATAAACAGAGCACTTACTTAAATATTTGTATCTATATGAATGTATAAACATAAAAATGTTTATATATATATATATATATATATATATATATATATATATATATATAAAATAAGAACTAGATCAGGTCGAAAATGCAGTGGTGTCGCCATAATCTGCCCTGAACTGCTCAGTCCCCACTTTATAGAGTTCAAAAGTGTCTCAGAGTCTTTGTGGGAGAAGAATTATTCCCCACCCTCATATATATATATATATATATATTACAATAACGTCCACCATGGACAAAGCTCGGGGGTCACTCGAGGTAGAGAGTTACGTTAAGGGATAGTTGATAGCTTTAGGGAGATAACGGTTGATTCTAGATTTGAACAGGTTAAGATTGCAGTGATTGGGGAAACATCCTCTTGGGAGTCTGTTCCACAGGGCAGTGTTTCATGGGAAGAAGCTATTCGAGTGGAACCTACTTCTCCCCAATGGAATACGGAAGGAATGTGGATGATTTGCTTCTATGTAAGTGGCATGGCGTGAAGGCGATAACCTGGCGGAAGGTAGTTCGTTCGAGCACTTTAGATGGTTGTTGCGATAAAGTAGCGTGAGAATCACCACATCCCACCTGCGAGAGAGAGACGTTGAAGGGTGGAATAGGAAAGAACGATGCCATTTATAATTCAGAGTTCTTAGCATTTATTTTTATAAAACCGTGCTCGATACAGCAGTAGAGCATAATATTAGAACTGTTTTTTTAAATATATTACCATCACAACACCGAAATTCCCATGTTTCAAAACTAAAATTTCAATTCAAATTCAATCATAAAAACTGAACTTAATATATATATATATATATATATATATATTTATTATAATTTTATCATATAGACAAAACTATTTTACTCACTACAAAGATGCACTTCGTTTCAGTGCATTTCAACTGCACTTCTACGGGTGAGAATGCACTGAAACGAAGTTGCATCTTTGTAGTGAGTAAAATGGTTTTGTCTATATGATAAAATTATAATAAATAAATATCGCTCTACTATCGGTATCGAGCCCTCTTTTGGATTAATGCTGTGAACGTTGGAATTTATATATTACTTTCGTTCTCATCGCATCGAATATATATATATATATATATATATATATATATATATATATATATATATATATATTAAGCAAAAAGTGTGTAACTTAGCTGATTGATGTTACGTTCAGCATTTCGACTCCAGAGATTCGTAGACGCACCCACGAGGAATCACTTCGTCCACGCGTCACAGGGAATAGCAATTGATTGCTTATACATATCGATTTTCTTTTTTGTATGGATTTTTCATTGGTGTAAGATTTTTCCCCCATAGTTTGTGTGTGCGTGTGTGTGTGTGTATGTCTGTGTGTGTATGCGCGTGCATGTGTGCGTTTGTGCGCATGCGCCCATGTGCCTGTTTTGCGCAAATGTGCGCACGTGTACAATGTCGTGGTCATTAGTCCTTTTCGTCTTTTTTCTTTCACTTTACACTCACTCATTATTTGCTTATTTTTACCTTTTCTTTCTTTTTCTCTTTCAATTGCATATACACGCACACATGCGCGCAAACGCACATGCACATATAAATATATATATTGTATGCAGTAATTTTCACGGACTACACAGATGCTGCAATACGCGAAGGTAGAAAGCGACAAATAAACAATTTACCGTAGGGGCTACGCATATGTACGCGGTGTGGGCAATGATAAAGTTTCAGTAAATGTGTCAGAATCCTCTGACTCTATTCCCTAAATATAATAGGAGTGGTGCTGCTCACAGAATTGGAATCCCTGGGGCAAGGCTTGCCTTGTGTCATTCTCTGTCCTGCCCGAAGACAAGACACGGCTGAAGAGAGGACGTGATTCTACGTTAATCTCAGCATGATCCGAAGTCTTCATCCTCACCCCCGGAAAATGGGAATTTCGCGTCATGACTGATTTAGCTGAGGTGGGGGCTACATG
>OZ010591.1:12875498-12902998 GCA_963932145.1 Acanthosepion lycidas
TTCTTTAGATGCCTTGCGAATTCCTTAGCGCCCATTTTCTTTCTTCTCTGTCGTCTTCTGGGCTTTCAATTGGCGCCCACAAATCGTAAAAGCCAACTATTGATTCTTGTCTTCATTGTGGACTACTTTCCCGCCTGTCTCGTCGATCACTCCCCGACCAACCACTCATGGCTAACTGCGCATGCGCTATGTAAAATTATGACGTCGATCGTGACGACAGCCGCATAAAATAAGAATGATACCACGATCTGGCTTAGTCGAACGCCATCTGGTGGAACCTTTAGGAACGTGAGGCGGCGAACTGACTATGTCATTTGTCAATGAAGCCGAAAATGCTATTGTCCTACAAGCAAGTAGTTTTACTTCGTTTCTCATAGAAGAAAAACTACTCTAACCCCCTCCCACTTCTTTCCCTCCCCTTCTCTCTCTATCTTGTTCTCTCTCCCACCCTCATTTACCCCTCCCCTTCTCTCTCTCTCTCGTTAGTAATACAATTTGATTGGCGGAGCTTCGATTTTTTTTGTTATTTTCAACCGGCGTCATCTATTGAAAAATATCGACGAGTACACTAAATTGCTTTTTAGCGTATATGTTAAGAAACACTTGTTGGTGTTTTATGTATGCACACACGATCATGTTCACGTGTATTTGTCCGCGTATAAGTATGTGTGCATGTATACGCAAATGCACTCCGCTTTTGTAGTCTTTCTGTTGATGTTTCGATGTCCTCAAACGTGCTTGTTGATTTAATTGTTTTGTTCACAAGCAGTATTTCTGAATGTCATTGAATGTACTTGCATGTATTTGCATGTTAAGATCTATATACATTCACATATATATTAGGAGTATGGCACAAGGCCTTAATAATGATGCGCCCAGGAAGATTAAAATCGTTAAAGGAGTAAAAGTCTGTTAAACGGACTTCTGAAATATTGTTTCATAGCAACAAGACAGGGGGCAATGGTTAAATTGTCACTATTTTATTTTATTTTTTAATTTCATTATTTGCACAGTATAGTAGGGTCAGTTGGGTACCATATTTGAGAAAAAGAACAACATCGCGCAATTCCAATCACCAGAAATTTGGAAACGGCATTCTTTACTGCTTGGTATTCGCGCCAGAAGATCCAATACAAATATTTCAGAAGGTTTGGGTGTCAATCTGAGGACAGTGCAGAGGATTAAAAAGGTCTAATTGTGATTACGAATGAACGGCAGGTCGGAAAACAAAATCGGATCGTCCTGATAAAAAAAATAACTCCCTAATTTGTTGGTGAGAGCTCCGAACACAACACGAAGGCCTAGATGAAGTGTTTTGGGGGAGGTAGTGCTGCCATGATTCAAGAGGGTATCTGTTTGAAGACCCTATGTCTGGCAACAGGACTCGGCACCATGTTACAAAAGCAGGAAAACCCAGTCATGGTTGTCAAACAATTTCTGCGATCACATCACAATCTTACATTTGTCCACCTACCTCCCCAGACTTTAACCCCTTGATTATTATGTTTCGGGGTGCAGTTGAGCGAGAGACCAAAAAAAATGAATTGAAGGCAAGGATTATGGTAGCACTCAACAACTTAAACACGGAGACCGCCCAGAAGAGTTGCAGGAGATCCTGAAGTCGTGTAGAAGCCGTGATCGAAGCCGATGGCGATTTTATTGAATAAATTTACTCTTCCGTTTTTCAATATATTTTTTGTGAAATAGTGGTAAATATATCTATTAAAATAAGATGTCAGTGTTATTTTCATTTATATGACAATTTATCCATATCACTATATATATATATATATATATATATATATATATATATATATATATATATTGGAACTTAATATTCCATCTGTGCTTGTATTTTGAGTGAGCGTAGCTCGTCAAGTAGAAAACCTAGCAATCTGTGCGTTCTGTGAAGAGAGAACGAGTCCATAGCCTTAGAGACCACTGGTCTAGGATTTGCATTTTGTGTACAGCAGCTTTAACACGAAGACACTAAAGAATTATGTTTTCTTTTTACAAATGTTATCCTAGTTAAAAAAGAAAATAACTCTTTACACAGAAATCCTACTAATATTGATATTACCAACTCTTTAAAAAGGCGAAAAAATCATTTTACATCACCAATTTTATTGAATCCATTCATAAAGAATGTAATGTATGTTTATCTAAAATACATGGTATTTAAGTAAAAAACATTCCCAAGTCAACATGCGAAAAACAAACAAACATAATGTCTACTACACATACAGACACACACCACATATGCTCACGAATATACATTATCACCTGACTCTCACATAGACAAAATAGAATTATTATAAACTTACATAAATATTTGCGGTTTTTCAGTTATGTATGGAATTCATTGATTTGTTGAAATTTCACATAGACGAGCGTCATGTTTCCTTGAAATTCGGAACAACAATTTTACTAACGTGTGTTTAACAAGTCGAATGCACATTAAACATAAATGATTAAATGAAAAGCAAAAGTAAAAATGCCAGAATTTTCTTTCTTCTTTTTCTCAATATTTTATGCTTTGCTGTTGATGCTTTAGTAAAAAGTGATGCAGGTTAGACTGATAAACGTTTCCTATTTGTATTTGTCCTTTATTTTATCATTCTGTGGGATCCCGAAACATATTTGATGTATATTTGATCCCAATTCATATATATATATATATATATATATATATATATATATATATATATATATATATGAACTGGGATCAAATATACATCAAAAACATTTGAATACATCGAAACATATTTGATTCCAATTCATATATATATATATATATATATGTATATATATATATGAATTAATATGAAATACATCAAATATGTTTGGAATCCGACAGAATGATATATATATATATATATATATATATATATATATATATATATATATATATACTAGATGTGACAATTTAATTTCTGGAATGGACCTGTGAAAACAAGGTTTTCTCATCTAATCACAGTTATCTAGTTTCACTTTCACTCTCCTTGTGAAACTATGAACTTCCATTGGTATAGATGAAATCATTGTTGGAACTATTTTTCTGGAATGCCTTTTTTTATATTTCTGTTATAACTTTTTGGATATTAGCAAATCATGGTATTTTTCAATTTTGGAAAGAGCCAAAAATAATAGGAACCTATAGATGGGAAATACAGTCATGGATGGCGGATTTTTGAAACGGACCTCCTAGCCAGGAACTCGCGCGATCTCCTAACACGTTTTTGATACCCATAAAAATCCTTTGTTAGAAACTACCGCGCTTTTTCCCTATTCATGTTCAATTTCACTCATTTCACATTTAATCTACGGTTTGAGCGCGCACCAAGCGAGACACTTTATCCACTTTTGCATCTGTTCAGAATTATCTTAGAATATTAGAATCTCCAATTGTCTTTTCTCATCGTGATGCAATGGAATAACCTGTTATCCCCATGAGTAACTACACTATAGGTAGTAACTACCTATAAGTATCTGTAAGTCAACGTACTACGGAGACTAGATGCGACCTGTTCCAGCTATACAGACAAACTCTCCGCCTCTGAGCAGAGAGGACCCCGGATGAGGCTCGGCTGAATATTTTTGGCCGGGCCTTCGGGCTCGTAGAACCCACGTTAAACCGGCCTTGTGCCCAATGCAACCCTCGTGGTTGGTAGCTAAATATGCTAGCTGTGACCTGTTCCAGCTAGACGGTCGAACTCTCTGCCTTCGGGCAGAGAGGAACCCTGACCAGGCTCCGTCGAAGGGCAGAGTCTCGTTCCGGGACGTAGACTGTCCCTGAACCCGTTTATGCGTGTTCAAAAAGGTAATATTTTTAACCGAGCCTACGGTCTCGGAGAAACCAGGTTAAACATGGGGGGGGATAAATTTACTAGCTTGGATCTGTTCCAGCTAGACGGTCGAACTTTCTGCCTTCGGGCAGAGAAGAAGCCGGACGAGGATCTGCCGAAGGGCAGAGTTTCGTTCGGGGAAGTTGACCAACCCGATTCCGTTTATGCGGGTTCTATGGGCATATTTTGGCCGAGCCTACGGGCTCGGAAGACCCACGTTAAACTCAGCCTTGTGCCACATCTACCCTTGTTGGAGGAAGGAGGCTAGTTGACTAGCCGGGATCTGTTGAGTACGACCCAGACTTCCACAAGAACTACCGATGTTCCAATAGGGGCACACACTACTGGATTGGCTTGCGTGACCTTGTGCACAACTCTTACTTTTATTTTTATTGTACTAGTTTTGTACAATAAACCTTTACTTATTTTATCCAGCTTGATCTTCAAGTATATATTCCTATTAGCACGGAATAGAACACATCGCTCTCTTTTTCTCTATATATTTATGTTATGTGGTAATCGTGCGTGCCTGTATGCATTTGTTTGTGTTAGTACATTTCTGTATATATACATACATACACACACACACACACACACACACACATATATATATATATATATATATATATATATATATATGAAGAAAAATATACGGAAAAAACAAACAAAAATCCTAATATGCAATTATGCTGTTTTAATGTTAATATAATGTCAACGTCAGACATTTCCATTTTCCGTTTCAATATGATCACGTGACGCCGACGTGATCATATTGAAACGGAACGCTGATCTTGAAAAATTTCAGTTGTCTGTTTTGATTAGTCTTACTCTTATGTCCATCGTCTTTTCATGTTGAATTAAATATAGTCAAATGTTAATTATGTTTTATGAATATTTCCTGAAGATAGTCTACTAGACCAAAACGTCCGACGTTGACATTATATTAACATTAAAACAGCATAATTGCATATTAGGATTTTTGTCTGTTTTTTCCGTATATTTTTCTTCATACTGTCGGATCTATATCCATACATTTGTTATATATATATATATATATATATATATATATATATATATATATATATATATATATATATATATGTATGTGTGTGTGTGTGTGTGTGTGTGAGAGAGAGAGAGAGAGAGAGAGAGAGAGATAGAGAATGTGTGTGTGAGAGAGAGTGCACTGAAAAGTAATCGGATACATTAAAATGATTTTGTAAAAGAAATCTGATATTTCGTCAACTGGTCAGATCTTGTAAAGTAGCCCAAAAGTTTTCTTCGCCAAAATCTATCTCTCTGTCTATCTGTCTGTCTCTCCCTCTCTCTCTCTCTCTCTATATATATATATATATATATATATATATATATATATATATATATATATTTACATAAACAATCTTGATTAAAAAGGACCGACAAGTTGTGTCTGTTTAGATTTTTTATAATAAAAAAATTATCAGACAGACTGTCTCTTCTTATTAAGCAAACTTATTTGGATGAATACTTGCATACTTGTTGTCTAAATATAACTGTTTTTATTCAATATTTCCATTGAGCTCTCTGGGGAGGAAGTGTGGGTTTGTAAACAGTGACTATTACTGCTAATAATGCAAGACTCTTCGGTAAATCGAATCGAGTTCCCTCAGTCACTGTGTTTATCTAAAAGTAAATACGCTTAAATTCACCTACATCCCTGTTGTGCGCCAACGATTTAGTGGTGGAATCCCCGACTGACGCCAATTCTGTCGGGCTTCGATCCTAGCTAGAGGCAACCCAAAACAGCCTGTCTGTGGATGACTATATATATATATATATATATATATATATATATATATATATATATAAATTATTAGGTGGATTTGAGATAACCATAATTAAGTTATTCATTGAATCTAGAAGAAACCTCAACAGAATGCAGAAAGGACTAGTCGGACGTTTTGACACGATATAACGCCGCTCTTCACAAATTTCATGGTGTGACTCATTCGACTTTCCCTTATCCAGAGGACTGTGCCCTCACGGGTCACGATTACTATCCCCAAGCCGCCCAGTCCAGAGCAAGGATATACAAGTGATAGAAATTATTTGAAGGATTTGAAATAATCATAATTAAGTAATTCATCGAGTCTAGAAGGAGCCTCAACAGAATGAAGAAGGCACTGGACGGCCATTTTGTTCTATATCTGGGGCTCATCAGCAGTGGGCATCCACTACCGAGAAGTTTACCTGGACCGTTACGATACGGCACAAGCTTCATACCAACTGTACCAACGGTGACGTAGAGGTAGAGAATTAGACTCGATATAGCGCCGTTCTTCCCAAATTCCGTGCTGTATGTGTGTGTATGTGTTTGTGTGTCTGTGCTTGTGTGTGTGTGTGTTGATATGTTGGATGTGGGTGTGTTTTATTAATCTTTACGCGATCCAATTTCTGCATTCATACGCATATTTCTACCTCGGTGTTCACATATATTAGCACATATGAAGCTGTATTGTCTTTCAAAAGATTGAAGATAAGCAAAATGTGAGGCATATTTTTATGCAAATTTCCGTTTAAATTCGAAGTTGAACTTTCTTTAAAAAGGAAATTCACGAAGGAATTTGTCTAGCAATGATATTGATTGAAAGCCAAAAACACTCACCTACAGCCCTCTTTGTCTCTCTGTCCCTGTTTCTGTCTGTCTATCGCTCCTCTCTCTCTCTCTCTCTCTCTCTCTATATATATATATATATATATATATATATATATATATATATGTATGTGTGTGTGTGTGCGTGTGTGTGCATTTTGTATAAAATTGTCAGGGGTTTAATGGGCAGAGATGCAGCAGATCTGAATTTTTGAATGAACCGATTGATGTCACTTCGATGAGTGGCCCTGCGTTCGAAGTGGAACTCTTCGATTTGGAAACAGACATCTGTCTCTAGATATAACAAAATAAATTCAAAGGACGTATTTGAAGTAGAAATCGAACAAGCGCCCCATTTAACCAATCCGGGCTCTTTGTAAAATTACGTATAAAAATAAAATTAAATGAAACTCATCTGATATTATTTAGGTTTTACTACTACAACTAATCTGCGTAAAATCCTAAGGTAATTCGTAAAGCAGAACGATTTTGTTTTCAAAAAATGTCGTCTTTTCACTCAAATAATCTTTGCAAGAAAGGAAACTTTTAGTATCGTGGATGTTCAAATAATTTAATGATAAATCGATGATTCACGGAAAACAATAACATTTATATAATAAGAGCTTTACAGATTTTATAGATATATAAATAATCTAAGGTATATCTGTCTATATCTCTGAGATGAGGTATTATGATTACTTGGATTATTTAAATTATTCAGACTGTTATCCTCGCCTTCATTAGCACATTCACAACGTGTCGACCTCTATATCTCTGAGATGAGGTATTATGATTACTTGGATTATTTAAATTATTCGGACTGTTATCCTCACCTTCATTAGCATATTCACAACGTATCGGCCTCTATATCTCTGAGATGAGGTATTATGATTACTTGGATTATTTAAATTATTCGGACTGTTATCCTCACCTTCATTAGCATATTCACAACGTGTCGGCCTCTATATATCTGAGATGAGGTATTATGATTACTTGGATTATTTAAATTATTCGGACTGTTATCCTCACCTTCATTAGCATATTCACAACGTTTCAGCCTCTATATATCTGAGATGAGGTATTATGATCACTTTCATTATTAAATTATTTGGACTGTTATCCTCATCCTTGTTGCCATATTCACATCGTTTCTGCCTCTATATCTCTGAGATGAGGTATTATGATTACTTGGATTATTTAAATTATTCTGACTGTTATCCTCACCTTCATTAGCATATTCACGTGACGGCCTCTATATCTCTGAGATGAGGTATTATGATTACTTGTGTTATTTACATTATTCAGACTGTAAATAATGTAAGTAATCTAAGGAAAAAATGAATTAATTTATTTATTAATTCGACAAATTTTTATCACTTTAAACGTTATTTTTAGTGGATGCACATATTTGAGTAGACGCTCTGTTTATTTATTAAGCAGTATATTTATTTTCCTATACTGGCCTGAATATTCGAGAATACTTATTAAAGAAAAATACGAATAACGAACTGGTTACTAAGATTATTTTATATAAGCCATTTTAATCGAAAAGATTGACAGCAATTTTTTCTTTAAGCATTTTGTTGCACATTATAAGGCGCATATGTTATCTGTTCTGATCACATAATTCATATAGGCATAATTACACGAATTATTCCACGTGTCCCTGATATTTCTAAACAAAAAATAAAGTATTAAGAAATAAGGAAAATGCCTAATTTAATATCTGAATGTCTTCTACCAGATAGTAAAATTTTAATTCCAGTAAGAATTTGAAAACCTATGGGTCTGAAAACAGGAGGTAATTGTTGAGAAGAAAAATGGCCGCCATCATGAAGTTAAAAAAAATGAAAAATCAAAACAAATAAAAAGAGTTTTCGGAAAAAAAAGGTGAAGTCTGTCTAAAATAATGTGAATGAAGTTGATTCGGATTTTTGCTGTGGAAATAAGGGTGGGGTTAGAAAATCAAAGGAATAGGTGTGAGGAGACAAGAAGGAGGTTGAAGTCTTTCTAATAATTGGAACAGATCATCATGAGAGAAAACTACATGATTAACTTTGTGATAAAATTGCAAGTATTGAAGTATGGTAGCGTAAAGGATAACGGCTCGAATTCAGGAATCGGAGAACCGAGTTCGAATTCCAGTCAGATCGATTACATTCACTTATGTGGTAATAACCTTGGGAAAGGTATAAATCCTCTTTTCTCTCCACAGCTATAGATAAATAGCACGACACACTGGGTTCTATAGCCTTGAGTAGAAACCGGTCTAGGAGAAGGAAAAACTCTGAATTCAAAACCGTCGTGGAGAGGGTTTGGCTTCGTCAGGCTATATTGCCTAAGAAACACCACTTCTACTGTGGTTGCAGTACTCATGATGCCCCTACGACCCTGATGGGTTACGGGATAAAAACAGACATAGACCATATGCTAGTATTCTCTTAATAATGCTTTCACTTTATTCCTGACCATTGACATTGATTTTCTTTGCCTTTCTATTATAAAATCATTAGTAATGAATTTAAACCATTTAAGCCCTATTCTATCAGTAACACTTGCATTCATTCCTGACCCCTGACAATATTTCTTCCTGCATTTACATTATACACCTAATATCCCTATTCTAGCAGTAATGCTTATATTCATTCTTGACCAATGACAATCTCTTTCTTCCTCATTTGCAATGTATTTTTATAATAAAGTCATTAGCAATACATTATACATATAACAGCCTTATTCTAGTACTAATGTTTGCATTAATTCCTGACCACTGACAATCCCTTTCTTCCTGATTTTAAATGCATGCTATAGAGACCATAGGAAAATGCACGGTGGACTGATAGATAGCGGCTCGAATTGAGGAATCGGAGAGCCGGGTTCGAATTCCAATCGAATCCATTACATTCACTTACGGGCTAATACCCTTTGGAAAGCTATGAAACCTTTTCTTCTCCATCTAGCTATGAGTAAATAACAGGACAAGTTGGCTTCTATAACCTTGGGTGGCAACCACCCTAGGAGAAAAAACTTTTGAATTAAAACCAACCTCAAGAGAGTTGGGCTCTCTCAGGCTATCATTCTCAACACTTCTGCTGCGGCTGCTGTACACATTGTGTCCCTACGACCCTGAGGGGTAACGGGATAAAAAAAAATTGTATAAAATTAACTTTACCTCTAAAATGTTAATAAAAATATGTACGTTTTCACATTGAATCCTTCGTTTGAGAACATTGGTCGACATAGATGACGTAATTGGAAACGTTTGTTATTCGTGCAAGAGAGTGTTGTGAGTGTTATATGTGTGTGTGAGGGAGCGAGCGAGGGAGAAAGAGAGAGAGAGAGAGAGTCTACCTGCGAACTAATAAAATATGATGCAAAAGGGAGAGACAATAAAGACAGAGCGAAATAGAGAGACAGAGGGAGCGATAGGTAAGAAAGAGAGAGTAGAAGAGAAAGGGAAAGAAAGACTGTGGAGCGAGAAAATATATTTGAAAAGCGAGAGCGATAATAGAGAGATAAAAGGAGCAAAAAAAAGCTGAGTGACCGATAGACCGTGAAGGTGTCAGAGAGAGAGAGAGAGAGAGAGGGGAGAGTAAGAGTGAGAGAGAAGAAGGAGAGTGAGAGATAGAAAAGTAGAGAGAATGTAAGAAAAAAGATTATAGTTATTCTGCCGTTGTAAATCTTTAAAGCCTCTCATTTTATGAATACAAAGCTTATATTTACAAACTAAACCTCGGTTGATGTACAAACACTTGATTAATATTGCTTCACTTTGTTTACAGTGTGAAGGATGTCTACACCATGGGTGTTCAGGGATTACATTTTCGATCATATATATCTGACTCTATCCGATTTATTTAATATAAATCACTTAATATCGATTATCTGTGAGAATGGCTCTGCTATCATAGTTTCTAAACCTAATGTGAAACGCATCTGACACACATTTTCGTATTCAAAATGAATGGATTAGACATGTACGAACAATAGTTTGCCGAAATTTTCAATTAAGAAGTTTGTATACAAAGCAGTAAAATGAAACAATTCATTAAGGTTTACTTGTTCAACTCACGTAGACTTTGATAATTAACTTTGTTTGCACAATAACACAGGGTCTCAATCACGTTAACGTTTGTCAGTACAAGAATAAACATTTGTTCTGTCAGCAAGTAATTAACTAGAGGATCTTGTGTTCATTAATGATTCTACAGAAAAAAAAAACTCTTTCTACGTTATCTTCTAATCCAAGTGTAACATAAAATAGGACAAAAAAAAAATATTTATGATACGGAATAATCATAAATTAAAAATGGTATATATTTTTGTTTAAAGTTGTTATTTTTATTTTTCAAGAGACTCAGGTTTTCAATTCAGTAAGCGTGCCATCTTTGACTTAACAAGTTCGAATCATTATTCGCCTGATAACTGTGCTTCCCTCTTACAAGTGGCATTGATATTGAACTCTTCTACGTTTATGCATCCATAAGGAATAAAATTAGTTCTTTATAATTGATATTCAATTTCTCTTGGATCAATCTTTCTTTCTCTTTGTCTTAAACTGTATAAGATGTTGGATTTATCCGTGGTTCTATCTTATAAGCTCTCACTAGATTGTTCCGTGTCATTAATTACAAGAATTGTAATTGCTAGATATTTCCAGATAGAATTGTAATTGCTAGTTATGTCGAGATAGAATTGTAATTGCTAGATATTTCCAGATAGAATTGTAATTGCGACATATTTCCAGATAGAATTGTAATTGCTAGATATTTCCAGATAGAATTGTAATTGCTAGTTATGTCGAGATAGAATTGTAATTGCTAGATATTTCCAGATAGAATTGTAATTGCGACATATTTCCAGATAGAACTGTAATTGCTAGATATTTCCAGATAGAATTGTAATTGCTAGTTATGTCGAGATAGAATTGTAATTGCTAGATATTTCCAGATAGAATTGTAATTGCTAGTTATGTCGAGATAGAATTGTAATTGCTAGATATTTCCAGATAGAATTGTAATTGCTAGTTATGTCGAGATAGAATTGTAATTGCTAGATATTTCCAGATAGAATTGTAATTGCTAGATATTTCCAGATAGAAATATTGTCAATGGCAATCACAAATGTTCTATAAAACTCACGAGAAAAGAAATCGACCTGATAGTCGAGAAAACTGTATAAACCTCCATAGAAAACTACCATAATTCTCATTTCGAAAACTTCCTTTGCCTTTCGTTGTCCCCTCCCTTTTTGTTTCCTTATCCCCTCACTTTCGATATCCCTTCCGTCTGTCTTTTCTTGACCCATCGCTATGCCTTTTGCTGTCTTCCTCTTTATCTTTCGTTGTCTTTTTCCTTTGAATTTCGTTGTCCTCTAAGTTTGCATTCGAGGCTCACTCTGTTTGTCTTTCATTGTCTCGTGTCTTTCTCTTTCGTCTTCCATTTTAACCATCTTTTTGTCTTTCGTTGTCTTTTTCCTTTGTCTTTCGTTGTCTCCTATCTTTGTATTTCATTTCACCGTTTCTTTGTTTTTCGTTGTCCTCTCGCTTTCGATATCCATTCCGTCTGTCTTTTCTTGACCCCTACTTTTACCTTTCGTTGTCTCCTCTCTTTGTCTTTTGTTGTCCACTATCTTTGTCTTCCGCTATTCCCTCCCTTTGCCTTTCCTTTGTCCCCTATATTTGTATTTCGCTGTCCTCTAACTTTGCCTTCGATGTCCCCACCATTTATCTTTCGATGTTCCGTGCCTTTGTCTTCCGTCATCCCCTCCCTTTTGCCTTTCGTTGTCTCCTATCTTTGTCTTCCGTCATCCCCTCCCTTTTGTCTTTCGTTGTCTCCTATCTTTGTCTTCCGTCATCCCCTCCCTTTTGTCTTTCGTTGTCTCCTATCTTTGTCTTCCGTCATCCCCTCCCTTTTGTCTTTCGTTGTCTCCTATCTTTGTCTTCCGTCATCCCCTCCCTGTTGTCTTTCGTTGTCTTCTATCTTTTTCTTCCGTCATCCCCTCCCTTTTGTCTTTCGTTGTCTCCTATCTTTGTCTTCCGTCATCCCCTCCCTTTTGTCTTTCGTTGTCTTTTATCTTTTTCTTCCGTCATCCCCTCCCTTTTGTCTTTCGTTGTCTCCTATCTTTTTCTTCCGTCATCCCCTCCCTTTCGTCTTTCGTTGTCTCCTATCTTTGTCTTCCGTCATCCCCTCCATTTTGTCTTTCGTTGTCTCCTATCTTTGTCTTCCGTCATCCCCTCCCTTTTGTCTTTCGTTGTCTCCTATCTTTGTCTTCCGTCATCCCCTCCATTTTGTCTTTCGTTGTCTCCTATCTTTGTCTTCCGTCATCCCCTCCCTTTTGTCTTTCGTTGTCTCCTATCTTTGTCTTCCGTCATCCCCTCCCTTTTGTCTTTCGTTGTCTCCTATCTTTGTCTTCCGTCATCCCCTCCCTTTTGTCTTTCGTTGTCTCCTATCTCTGTCTTCCGTCATCCCCTCCCTTTTGTCTTTCGTTGTCTCCTACCTTTGTCTTCCGTCATCCCCTCCCTTTTGTCTTTCGTTGTCTCCTATCTTTGTCTTCCGTCATCCCCTCCCTTTTGTCTTTCGTTGTCTCCTATCTTTTTCTTCCGTCATCCCCTCCCTTTTGTCTTTCGTTGTCTCCTATCTTTTTCTTCCGTCATCCCCTCCCTTTTGTCTTTCGTTGTCTCCTATCTTTGTCTTCCGTCATCCCCTCCCTTTTGTCTTTCGTTGTCTCCTATCTTTGTCTTCCGTCATCCCCTTCCTTTTGTCTTTCGTTGTCTCCTATCTTTTTCTTCCGTCATCCCCTCCCTTTTGTCTTTCGTTGTCTCCTATCTTTGTCTTCCGTCATCCCCTCCCTTTTGTCTTTCGTTGTCTCCTATCTTTGTCTTCCGTCATCCCCTCCCTTTTGTCTTTCGTTGTCTCCTATCTTTTTCTTCCGTCATCCCCTCCCTTTTGTCTTTCGTTGTCTCCTATCTTTTTCTTCCGTCATCCCCTCCCTTTTGTCTTTCGTTGTCTCCTATCTTTGTCTTCCGTCATCCCCTCCCTTTTGTCTTTCGTTGTCTCCTATCTTTGTCTTCCGTCATCCCCTCCCTTTTGTCTTTCGTTGTCTCCTATCTTTGTCTTCCGTCATCCCCTCCCTTTTGTCTTTCGTTGTCTCCTATCTTTGTCTTCCGTCATCCCCTCCCTTTTGTCTTTCGTTGTCTCCTATCTTTTTCTTCCGTCATCCCCTCCCTTTTGTCTTTCGTTGTCTTCTATCTTTTTCTTCCGTCATCCCCTCCCTTTTGTCTTTCGTTGTCTCCTTTGTCTTCCGTCATCCCCTCCCTTTTGTCTTTCGTTGTCTCCTATCTTTGTCTTCCGTCATCCCCTCCCTTTTGTCTTTCGTTGTCTCCTATCTTTGTCTTCCGTCATCCCCTCCCTTTTGTCTTTCGTTGTCTCCTATCTTTGTCTTCCGTCATCCCCTCCCTTTTGTCTTTCGTTGTCTCCTATCTTTGTCTTCCGTCATCCCCTCCCTTTTGTCTTTCGTTGTCTCCTATCTCTGTCTTCCGTCATCCCCTCCCTTTTGTCTTTCGTTGTCTCCTATCTTTGTCTTCCGTCATCCCCTCCCTTTTGTCTTTCGTTGTCTCCTATCTTTGTCTTTCGTTGTCACCTTCCCTTGTCTTTCGTTGTCTCCTTCTTTTGTCTTTCGTTCTCCCTTATTTTTTGTCTTTTGTTCTCTCGTATGCAAATCAATTTATTTTACAGCGTATGAATAACTATTTGATTGTAATCCAATTAAAAACATATTGAGCACGGTAATAATATATAAGCCATTCTACAAAGTGTTCCTGAAACATTATCTTTTGTCAGTTTAGATATATTTTAAGTAATCCTGTTGTCTATTCTTCGCTCGTGTGCATTTACAAAGAAATGCACTCAGACTTACAAAAATAAACAAAACACATAAAAGAACACACAAAAAAAATTCACTCATATATAAACTTAGCGCACAAATGCTTGTTTTAGGCGTGTACAAAGTTTTCATCGTTTGGCTGCTTATTTATTTTTTTTTACTTAGGCATCCCAAAATATCCAAGCAGTACAATTAAGTATTTTTAGAAAACAATTCCCCGCTGAATTCAGTAACGTACAATGCAAACAAGGATTGTTGGTGAAAATTGCCCGGACAAATTAAACAATGGACAAAGATATACAGGCGCATGCGCACACGCACATACACACGTGTTTGCAGCAACAAGTGACAAAGGGGAGGGATCTACGCGATATTTGCTTTGTCAATACGGCAAGCTTATTTTAAGAAACATAAATTCATCAAAGTCAATTATTTACGCAATGGATTAAGAAATAGAAAATTTGGTCTGAATTTTTTTCACTTGAAGCCATCTTGGATGACATTAGTTTATACCGTGCCAAACATGTATCGACAAAATACATTCTGTGACGAATGCAACATCGGGTATAAAATTGAAAAATAGCGTGAATGGTTTTGTCTCATTCTCATCCGCAACCGATGTTAAAGAAAAAAAGTTACTTTTTTATTTTATTTTGTGGACTTGAGAAGGAAAATAAGGAATCTTTATGTCTTGTATTCCCTGATTCTGCAACTCGTTTCTCATCATATTCTTTAAAGCAATTTTTTGAAATAGCTACATTTGAAATAAGTTCTTGTGGATTTCTGATGTTGCATTTTCCCAAATCAAATATTTTCCGTGTTCCACAATTGATTCTGCAATGTTTTTTTTTTTTTTTTTTTTTTTTTTAATTAGGGCGAATGATTCTAAAATAAAGCTAACGCAAAAAAAAAAAATGGCGTAAGTTTATGTAGACATTTTATGAACTTCGTATTTGCCTAAGAAAAAAAAATTGAAATTGCAGTCATATTTTAAATAGATTAAATAAATGATATGTCGTTAGAAAGAAATACAAAAATTATAGCGAGAAGAAAAGAGTACTCATTTCATAAGGAGTACAGAGGCACCACCCCTGGTAGTGTTGTTTCTTTGCTTGCCATAGCCACTAGGGGTTTTATAGGGTGATATTAACAGCACGGCGCTCACCCCAAATTTGAATTCAGATTTATCCATTTCCTAAACAGTTTGCCAGCCAAGGTTGGAGAATCCAGAGAGTCCTACTTTTTTTACTTTTATCTAGACCGGGAATAAATGGATTCATACCGTCCCCAAAGATATTCTCGCCAAAGTGAACGCCACGACTTCGGTTGGGATGTGAACTTGACACGCCGGTCTCACTTTCCGAGACGTTAACCACTACGCTACGAGCACATATTGGAGAGTGCAACATTTTTCATTGAAAAATGTCAATTAAACAATCTTTTTGGCCTCAGATCGAGGATATTATTTGGATATCAATTCTTATACACGTCTTTTGGTGATTCATATTGTCATTACAAGTTTTATATAATTGTGCAGCATATTTCCAACAGCTCTGATCTCTACTTTTCACTAGCTGTTGTGGTATGACAGTGATGAGACCTTTTTTTGCCATCATATCTAGCGGTAAGACAGATTACAGAAGTGGATTTATATCTTCATGAAGGTCATTTGTAGAATGTAAGCGGAACAAACCGTAGCAAGATTTGAACACGTTTCGACTGTTATATTTTTCGTGTTGATAACTGTTACGCAAAATCAAACTTGATCGTTATATTTGAGGATAAGCAACTCTATGCATCACGACCATTTTGCGATCCGAAGGCATTGGGATATTATAGAGGGAAGTTGAAGTGTTTATTTTAGACCGAGAGAAAGGCAAAATAGCGTTAGACGATGCATTTGACAGTTCTATAAATGTCTCTTTTGTTTTTATCAGATATGCTTCTGTTGTATCCATAAAAAGGTTACAAACAGACAAAGGTGGTACTCGAGTGGAAGGAACAGCAACACGGACGTAGGTAGAAGAAAGAGAGGTTTATTGTAAAAGAGAATACACTACTGAAAGACAGGAAGTCGACTAACACTTCCTGTAGCCAGTCAGACAGCCAGACAGAATCTTGCATGTCATGCGCACACTAAATATATTTACTGACACAGTCAGTCCACAGTAAGTAATAGTGAGAGTGGAACATTCCATTACAACAGTTTATTCTATAATATTAGTCGGAAAATTCGTAAAAAGAAATCGACAATGAATACAGTTGAAAGTTATCTCGAATCTCGATAAATGTGAATTACAGATCTTACCAGCACTTCGAAAAGCACCTCCCCCTCCGATAAATGAAAGGCACATGCACATCAAGCAGGGGAACAGACAAAATTGTCTGAATTCTACTCAATTCGATTGAATGTCGCCGGAAAGGCGCGAGATTATCACTTCCAAAAATTTAAGTTCTAAAACATATTCTTACGATTAAAAATACGTGAAAGCGTATTTCTGAGAGCTAATGAAAATAAAAAAAATGGCTAACCGAATTAAGAGGAATTCATTATGTGTTCTCCTCCATTCTTCATCATCAGTTACTCAACTGTTTCAATTATCGAAGGGAACACTGATCCTTCTTCATCATTTCACATAACTTGGCCAAAGCTCTTGTCCGAGAGCCGGGCACCATTGTCGCCCTCGCTCCGTACACTAGGCCTTTAGGTGTTAAGTAGTCCGTCTCCTAGACTGGTTGCCACCCAAGTCTAAAGGACTATGTCTGTCCTGCTTTTTTTCTTTTTTTTTTTAAAAAACAAACTTTCCAATGAGTGTTAGCACGTAAGTGAATATAACGAACTCTGATTGAAATTCGAATATTGAACAATTTAATTTAATAAAAGAACTAAAAATAAGCTAATTGTTCTTGTAATTTTGGTTTAATGCTTAATTCAGCACAGTTATAGCGATTCTTAAGGGTCGCATTAATAAAGAATTCAGTGAAACTCACCTGATTCCGTACCATTTCTGTTTACAGTCCGTCTGAATTTATTATGCAAATCATAAAACTCAATAAGTCGAAGGTGATTTGAAGAATTTTTGTCAAATTTTAAACGATTGATCTAGACATCAAAACAAATATTGAATTAAATTCTTAAGTAGTTTCAATAGATTTCATTAAATTTATTAGATTTAGTATAAAAGGTACAGTTTGATGTTATACAAAAACCGAAAATCACTTTTTACTTGAATAACAGGATAATAAAATCATCAACATTTGAACAACCTTTATAACATATATATCTTTGAAGCATTTACATATTAATATAGTCTACCTTCTTCTCAAAAAGAGTCATCAATTCATTGAATTTTTCCTTTTTTATTTCAACATGTTCAGTTTCCAACTTGGTGCCTTTAATTGCTTACCAAAGGTTTGCTTTGATATTGTTTGCCACCTTAATGTCATTTAATTTTCACAATTGGCCATAGATTTTCGAATGGATTCAGATTTGGACTTTATGGTGATCATTCTATTATCTTCTTTCCTGTAGACATTTTACGCTCTATTTACAGTTAATGATGAGAAAGATCATTGTCGCGCATTAATACACCCTTCACTTTAAAACTTCCAAGGTTGGGACTTGTACCATTCAAAGAAAAGTCTTGTCCATGAAATCACAATAGTTATCACTCCTTCATTAACTTTGAAATGATCCAGTAATGGTTTGGTAGACAATTCCAGCTAATACTATCACATTTACACCTCCTTGAAGCTTTCTTTTAGCCACAGGCACATCTGCATGAAGAAAAATCCATCCTTTGACCCATTCATCAGGTTAATCGAGTCTCACCCGATATTCGCCCGTGAAAATTAATTTAGAAAAATTAACTTCCATGTATTTCTTGGACTAATTTTGACGCTTTAAAATATTTGCTTTACTGAGACAAGTTTGCTTAGGATATTTCGTGACAGATCTCATTTTAGGAAGTTTTCTCCACCTCTGTTCAACCATTTTCGACCTTACACATAACTCGCTTGAGTCTTTTCATTTGTTTCTAGTTGACAATTTAGTTATATTTTCAAAAAACATCTTTATCGTTTGATAATCACTGCGAAGTTTTTTGATATCTCCAATGTAGACATTTTCTCACTTAGTTATTTTCAGTTTTGAAGCATTTTTTAGATCCTTTCCATTAACATATATTATGGAGACAACGAAAATAGTTTTATTAGATTTCAGAGTCCTTAAACTAATATTAGTTGAGTTTTTATAATAACTAAAGTCTGTAGTTTTTATAATACATCCAATAACTTTAATAAAACATATTGAAACTAACCAAAAATCTAATTCTTTCGAGTAATCATTTAAAATTTAGCAAAGATTTTTCAAAGCAAATTCGAATTATTGAGCTTGATGCGATTTGCATAATAACTTCAGACGAACTGTAATTACTAGCGGTTCTCGAATCCAATGATGACGAAAATGTTGTACTCACCTGTAAAATAAAAAAAAATGTAGATTTTAGTACAACAATAATAAAAAAAAATATAAACAAATTCTTGAAGTAACTTCATGTTTTTGTTTTAGCAATCTTCCAGCAAAGAAGTCACGACAAAACTGAAATGATTAAGTTTATGTAAAATATTAAATCAGTTATTCACTGGTTTTACCGGAAGTTTTCATATTTAAATACATCTCACCGGAAATGCATTTCTTAGCGCGCCACATGAACGACGTGTGTATGGAATAAGAATTTGAAAATTATCAAATGAAGTCTGTTAAAAAATATCCATTTGCTTAATCTTAACGAAAAAAATAATAATAATAATAATAATACCTAGAGTAGTGGCGTCTTATTCTACTTCAAATTATTCTTATTGAGATCTCAACATTTATTTCGTAATACCCCAGATGTCTGTAAGGTCATCTTTTGAGATTGATATCATCTGCTACGTTTCGGTCTCTTTAATCTCGTTTTCAGGTTTATCAAATACAGTTTTAGTTTCAAGATAGTACAAGAGTCACAGCGAGTTTAATATAGACTATAGGTGCTTCTGGTAGGGTTAGGGTTAGGGTTAACGTTATTTTATCAAAAGATATTGTACGAGACTCTGAATATCTAATCCCTTGGTCACAGTGAATACGATGATCATGTAGTGAGAAGCTAACTCAATGGCACTACATTGCTGAGTGAGTACTCCCTTGGGAATAAAATCTCTTTTAATTGGTTGGCAAATTGCATCAAGGCCGCAAAACCGATTTTCGAAATAGTAAAAGTAGTTGAATATTTTATTGTCAGTAAATATATATATATATATATATATATATATATATATATATATATATATATATATATATATTGTATTTTATGTATGCGCAGAGCACTATATAATCTTATTTAAGATAATCATTTATTTAATCTTACGCTATTTTTATAATCCAAACAAAAATTTAATATTTGTAAGCTAAGCAAGAAATAAGGAAAATATGGATGGATTGAAACGACACTATTCTCCTTATATTATTATTATTATTGAAATTTACTAAGCTTAGCTTAATACGACACCAAATAACGGTGGAGAATCTTTCAAGTAAGAAGAGCCTTCCTTAAAAATCAATATTGAAAAAATCCTGTGCTTCTACAAATAATTGCACTAAATATGAGGTCGCTCCAAAAGTAACGCCTCCTATCTTATTATATTCTATAATGTTGTCCCACGACGCCAGAATTGAATGTCGGCAGTATATCAGTCGATGCTGAACCTTCCTACTTCATTATGTTTTCTAGAGCCTGTGAGGCTGCCTTGCAGAATGTCGTCTGACATGAAAGTGCGCATGAAGAGGACTTCCGTCATTGATTTCCTCCATGTGGATAACTACTCATTGGTATTCATGCTAAGCGTTTATGGAGACCAAACAGTGGATATGAGCAAGTGTATGAAAAATGACGTCGTTTCAGATGTTGCAGATTTTTACGAGCGTAGGATACAGGTTCTTGTCCCTTACTGGCAAAAATGCATATCCACCGGTGGTGACTCGGGAGAAAATAATGTTTTTTTTAACCGAAAACATCCTCCATCTAACATGCCACTGGAATGTGATTACCGTATCTTTTATAGCTTCCGCTGAATTATATAGTCGGATTTATTTTCGGTGTACCCCTCACATCCAAAATAAATACAGTTGAATGGTGAATCATACGGAATTAAACAGGAATTATCGTTATTTATGGAGAAATCTTCCGTGTCCCTTCAAGATATGGGCAATCATGGATCTCCACAACTTCCTATCTTTCATAGCTTCAAGTAATTGTTGTCTCCTTACTATTCTCCCAGTTGCTGTTCTGTCAGGTATATTATTCACTGTTACTCCGTGTCTTTATTTTGTCCTTAGAGTGCCAAATTGTCCAACACCCTTTCTTCATAATGTGTTCCCAGAATTAAAAAAAATTCTTTCTGGTACTAGGTGTAAGTGTTTTTTCTGTTCTAGCTTTCCATAGAACTTCCTCGTTGCTCACATGTTCATCTATGGTATTCTTAGTATCCTTCTGTATAACGACATTTCTGTTGTGTTGAGTCTTGTCTTACGAGTAACTTACGCAAATTTCACTGTCATATAGGGGGATTGATATCACATAGCAGTCTAACGTTCTCTCTTGTTTTCTAACAAAATTTTCCTGTTCCTTAATACTTTGTTTAGCTTTTTGAAGGCATTTTTTGCTATTCCAACACGCTTTCGGATTTTTCTGTCACATTTTTCAACATCTGTAAAATAATCTTCAAATAAATTCAATTTCTGTAGTTGCTTGATTTCGACGTTTGCAGTTACAATATAAAATTAGGTTTGCTAAGAAAGAAAAGATTTCGAAAATAGTTAACGAAACTCTGTTCATATCAACCAGTAATCATTAAATTGATCAAGTCTCGAAGAATTACAAATAACAATTAATTAGTAAATACCAATAATCACGTGACTAAATAACTAATCCGAGTTCATTACAATTTGAATAGAAAATAAAACAATTTAATACAAGATGTTTAGAATTCAGTAACATAGGCCAAAATGTTAACATTTCAAATGTAGATAATTCGTTCAGTTATAAATTTTCCAATATTGTCAATAAATTGTACTTTACCAATATCTTCATTTTGAAAAGTAACATGAAATTCGACATTAGAACTGCTAAAGTTCCCGTTAAAGAACATTTATTTCAAACGGAAAACTCAAAATTAAAATTCCGTAGGAAAAACTAGGGAACAATAAAGAAGAAATATTTCTCTGATTAACACATCCATTGCCAAACGACGTTGATTATATAATGTCCCTATTATGTAAATTAGCGCTATGGCTGCATTTTGTTCTCCCCACTTGTGACTAATACATGCTTCCCAGTAATGATCTGTTGCCTCTGACGATCTTGGACAACATATGTCAATAAAAGCAAACACTACATACATCTATCTATCTATCTATCTATCTATCTATCTATCTATCTATCTATCTATCTATCTATCTGTTGCTTGCCTGTTTCATAGATTTGTCTAGAGTAAGGCTTTTATCCTTTAAAAACCTTTCCCTAACTGTATCATCTTTAACCCTTACAATTAGCCTGTCTTGTATTTCCTCCAAATAGAAACCTTTTGCTAACAACAGGAGTGCAGCGACATATGTCTCTATACTGTCTGAAGCTTTATGCTTCTGAATATAAAATTTGAAAGCTTCGTACGCGTCATGGGTTTCTCTGACAAAATATTCTTCGAATTTCGTTATTACTACTTCCAAATTACCACCGCTCTTCATTATCGAATTTCATTTCTTCGCAAATATCGTATGCGTTTTCTCCTATTATTGACAAAAAGATAGATGTTTGGTATGTTAGTAAAAGGTTGCTATTTGGGGGAAATACAAGTCAGGCTAATCCATGACCAAATAGTTGTAAGGGTTAAAGATGATACAGTTAGGGAAAAGTTTTTAACGGATAAAAGGCTTACCCTAGACAAATGTATAAACATGGACAGGGCCTATGAAATAGGCAAGCAAAAAATTCAAAATATTTCTCTAGGCACAAATGTAATAGAAGCAAACACCAAAGAAATATAAAAAGAAGCATCATGATACTGTACGCCATAAAAGCATTACAAATAAATGTTTATTCTGTGGCAATATTCCATCTCACACTCAAAACGACTGTCTAGCTAAAAATGCAATTTGCCGAAAGTGGTTAAGAAAAGGAAATTATGCAAAAAGTGTAGGACTGGCAGGTCTATTAGTCGAGAAATGAGGGTCAAAGAACCACACTACGTCCTTGGGTCTATTACCTCGAGCGATAGATTTAAGGCGCCCATGAAAGGAACCTGGCAAGCTGAAGTTAAAGTTACTACTAAGCTATGTAGCAAACTAATTCATTTGAAATTGGATACTGAAGCAGATGTAACGGTAGTCCCAAGTAGTTATTTTATAAAAAAAAAACAAAAAAAATCTCACCAATTATTTAAAAATGTAACAAACAACTGAATGGACCAAGTGACTACTAGATAAAAGTTATCGGTCATGTGAAGACTTTATCAGATAACTCCAAAAGCAAGGTCTAAACAGGATTTGTTTGTTATTGAAGATTTGAGGGATTTTTACTGGAGCTATCAGCAATAAAAGTTCTTAACCGGCAGTAGAGGGTGAAGTCTATAAAAAGTGAAGAGCACAAATATAGAAAAGAATTTTCAGAATTTTTCACAGGCATTGGTAGACGCCATAATATATATAAAATATGTTTAAGAGTCTGCGCAAGCAATGTCTATCTCCTTGACGTTTGTCTCTTCCTATAAAGAAAAATAGTCGAGGAAGAGTGACGGCGTTTAAAAAAAAAAGAAAATATACGTCCGGTAAAAACACCAAAAAATTTTACCAGCAGTCGTAAAACCTGTTTCATCAAGGTCTGTTCTAAGTAAGGCACAGTGACATTCAACGACAAAATACCTTTCATCTAAGGGGAAGGACCGAACAGCCATCATCAACAAACGTTATCAACCCAAAAACTTCCACTACACTGCAGTGTCAATGAAAACATGTTTCGGATGGCAGTTACCCGGAGAAACAGAATCCAGTCGAATTACCAGGGAGATCAACACGAAACCCAAATATCTGAAATCGAAAAGCTGATTGCCAATATCACTAGATCATTAATTCGACCTCCTGATAGACTTTTATATTTAAAGAACTTTAAAAAAAAAAAAATGGGCGATGTAAAGTAATCTACGGTTACCTCCCTTGTCAAGAAATGGTTTGTGCCTTCGCTATAAAAACTGAGCATGAATGAAGAGGAGAGATTTTAAATTCTACGCGATTGGACGTCAACACAAACAATTAAAGACTTCATCTTCTTTTCTTTCGCCCTCCTGTAATTTAATACAATTTAATTAAGCCACAACAGATAGTAACTGCTGTAGTTATACGCGATGAAAAATTAGATAAATTACTCATTTTAAGTTAAATTTAAATATCTGAATGAAAGGTTTAAATAAAACAATTCTTTATTAAAGGTTTAACTTTAACTTCGCTTTTCATTGCAATTGATATCGTTTAATTAAACCGTAATTAAAACTTTAGCAGGGCACGGTATGTTGCTCATATGGTTTTTCTTTTTCTAGGACGCCTACTGTGACATATTCAAAATATTATATACTTTGGGTTCCCTAATGTCTTTTAAGAGTGACTCTATGGGAAGGAATCATAAAGAATTAAAGAAAAGAAAAAATCATGTGCAAAATAAATGTAAATAAACTAAGGTTATCGTATACGAAGAAAGATTATACCGAATTAAGGCGTCGAATAAAGATAAAACAATTTTAATATTTTTAAATTCTTGTAATGTTCACGTAGATAGGGCGCTGAGAGTAAAAGGTCTAAAGCCCCAAAAATCTGAAGAGCGGCTGCTAGGCTAGTAAATAACAAAAGGTAATAACGGTGTTGAATGATTTAAAAGAAAGTGAAACACAATCTGATTTATACGCGAACGCGTCACTTCTTTCTGGTGAAAAGCAAGCAAACAAAATCAGAAGGAACATTAAGTCCAATAAATAAGTAATTTCCTTGTTTTAAATTTCAAATTTTCGTTGACGTTCTTTTGAAATGTCCTCATTTTCATTCTTGGGCATTTACACTGACAAAAAGATTCTTTTTCTCAGCTTAACATATAGTTTCACCAAAGATGTATGAGTCTAGCCTGAAATAGAAATATATCTTTCTTCTTCATCCATTTTGTGAAAATCTCATATACTTAGACTATAAGCTCTCGCTCTCTGTCACACACAGAACCACACACTCATACACACACACACACACACACACATACTATGAGTGAGTGAGAGGGAGAAAGAAAGAGAGAGGCACACACAGACACTGTGTCATCAAATTCAAAAATCATCAAAATCTTTTTTGATATTTTGCTCAAAAACGCTTCCGTTTGGGCACAACAGATTCTCTTATGTACATCAATATCCATTAGCTATACATATTTATAATTCTAATCAATCTTTTTTCAAACCAAGAAATAAAATTCTTTCTTACCATTTCATTCATGCATCTTAACTGCACTACGCTGAATAATAACAAAAAGATGAGGACAATACTAACTGATTTCTTTTTATGGCTTGTCAAAGTTTTGCTGGTTGTTTATAGCCAGAAAATATTTTTAAATTGTGAGAAAATTTTGGAGATAATGAGGATTTTTACTGATACAAGTTACATCAATTAATCCATCACCGGCCGGGGGAGGGGGTACTTATATCTTTCCGAAGGGTATTTGCGCGTAAGTGAATATAACGAACCCAACTGGTCGCAATCGAGACTGTCATTTCCTTGTGTGCCTATACGGTCTTAACAGATGCTGTACCGTCATAAGCAGATGACACAACCTTTTGGCCTCCCGAGACAGACGGATGTCACATATAAGTTGCTATTATTCGTCTTATCTTTATTTAATTTGTCTCTCTTTCTATTAGTGATTGGGAGGCACGGTGGAATAATGGATAGCGGCTCGGATTGAGGAATCGGAGAGCCGAGTTCGAATTCCAGTCGAATCCATTACATTCACTTACTTATTGGGAAAGGTATGAATCATCTTTTCCCTCCAGCTATGGGCAAATAGCAGGAGAGACTGGGTTCTATAGCCTTGGATAGCAAATCTGAATTCAAAACCTGCGGAGGGTCGTTTGGGGACCTTGTGGCACGTAGTGCATCAGGTCTCTGTAATCGGACCTGCACGAAATCTTGATCGCTATACATGCGAGTTGGGGACCGCTGGTGAATTCCAAATTCCAATGAAACTCCAATATTGGAGCCGGTTTAACCCACCCCGGGTGAATGCCATTGCAGGTAGGTATTATTGTGATTACTTTTGAAAATATCCCAAGAATATGTGTTAGTTGTTCTATGTTTTTTAATCTTTAGGGAGACAAATTATTAAACTGAAGAGAAACAGCTTATAAAAGCTGTTTCCTTAGGCTTCAAGCAAAGTTAAAAAAAAAACAAAAACACACGCTATTATCGCTGCTTCACCTACCTCCCCAGGCATCCTTGCGCGCGACCATCCACTTAACAACCGCCTTTAATTCTACAACATACTTATGATGTCTGGTCACTATTCTTTTTTTCCCCTTTTGCACAGAGTGTCAGATGTCGAAGGAGCCGCGTGGCATAGTGAAATCAATCGTTCAAAAGAGACAGTTAAGGCCAGTCAACGCCATTGTCGTTATGGGAAGACAGATTTCTCATTTGATGTTACCGCTACCACTGCCTGCTCTTCCCCCTATCCTATATTTCGACATACCACTTGTCATTCATAAGCACCCACTCAACATTAAGGCACTTTTTGTAGGAAACGTATTTGGACACTTCTGAAAATATCAATGGCTACAATAATAAAAAAAAAGCAGCACAGTTGTTAAATGCTATTAGGTTGGTGCAAAAATAATGACGGCTTTTGACGTTAAAAAATACGTCAAAAACCGTCATTATTTTTGCACCAACCTAATACATTTTTGTGTAGGTCATATGAGCGAGCATCCCACATGAAGAGGGTATATGGGTGATAATCCCGCATGAAGAGGCGATATGGATGAGAATCCCACATGAAGAGAAAATATGAGCGAGCATCCCACATGAAGAGGCGATATGGATGAGAATCCCACATGAAGAGAAAATATGAGCGAGCATCCCACATGAAGAGGGTATATGGGTGAGAATCCCACATGAAGAGGCGATATGGATGAGAATCCCACATGAAGAGAAAATATGAGCGAGCATCCCACATGAAGAGGGTATATGAGTGAGAATCCCACATGAAGAGGCGATATGGATGAGAATCCCACATGAAGAGAAAATATGAGCGAGCATCCCACATGAAGAGGCGATATGGGTGAGAATCCCACATGAAGAGGCGATATGGATGAGAATCCCACATGAAGAGAAAATATGAGCGAGCATCCCACATGAAGAGGCGATATGGGTGAGCAAATAAAGTGAGGAGGCGATATGAATGAGCGAGCTACACGAAGAGACGATATGGATGAGCATACATAAATCCCAACAGATTATATGTATCTACACATATGTGTTATTAGCAGGGCGCCTGCCATAGGTCAATGGTTGTGAAAACCAGTTCATTAGTCTAATTAGGTTTACTCAGTTCCTCACTATGCAAACTTGTGCCAGACTTAGTTAAGCTTAGTAAATAACTCTAAATTTTCATATATATATATATATATATATATATATATATATATATATATATATATATTACCCACAATAAATGAAAAACGTCGTCCTGGGTAAGACGATAAACTACGCCCAGCAGCAAGGCCTCTGATGAGGAGGTTTTGAGGAGTGGGACCATCTCTTAAATGTTGGTGTTCACAGGTCCATCCTGACCCGGGGTAGCACCTGTTAGGGTCTCAGCTATGGGCAAATAGCTAACCCAGAAACTGAGGTAAAAAGCATTATGAAAGTGTAAAAATAGTTTTTAATAACAGAAGTACTTTGCAAAAAATTATTGCCAGAAATAAAATTAAAAAAAAAAAACTATTACCAGCAATACGTTTCTGACAAAAAAATATTGCTAACAATACATTTTTTAAAATAATATTACCAGAAAAAAAATAGT
>OZ010591.1:12907998-12942998 GCA_963932145.1 Acanthosepion lycidas
AACAAATATGTACAACGCTGCAAAAAACATGTATACAATGGAATGAAATGCTTAAAAAAAGCTAAATTCGACGCGAAAACATATTTGAAAATTTTCTGTTCAAGAATTTACATTACTATTCAAAAGAATAATAATGAAAATGCTTCATCTGCAATTTTGTTGTGGAATTTGACAGACGAATTTATTAAGTCGTTATGGCATGTAAATCTTTATATATCGATCCCGGTTTGAAGCAATCGAATGTCTAGTCACACTGATGAGCTGTGATACAGCGAAACAGTGTGTCTATGGATGACTATTTATGCTCTCGAAATAATTCGATTGAGCCCTTGGAGAAGAAGGATGGCTTTATAAACAGTGGCTAATGCAATGCTCTTCTACAAGAATCGAGCTCTCCTAGATACTGACGTCTTTTGCATAGTAAAAACGTTAAAATTTCCCTTCCACTTTGCCGAGCGACAATAGCTTGGGGTAGAATGTCTGCCAAATCAGTCGGGTTTCGATCCCGGCTTCAAGCAATCGGATGATACAGTGAAACAGTCTGTGGGTAACTATATATATATATATATATATATATATATATATATATATATATATATATATATTGTGGATGACTATTATCTTCCTATAACTATAGATACATACATAAACAATCTATACATTCAGTTAAAAATAACAATAATGATAACCTTGATAATGGTTAAAAGAACAGCCGAAAGCGCTCGGATATTCAGAACATTTGGGCAATATTTACACACGTTATGCCCAGAAAAGAAAACACTTATAAAGATACAACAAAAATCAAAGTTTATAAAAGAGAGATCGATGCTCCAGTAATATATATATATATATATATATATATATATATATATATATAAACCCTTGGAAGAGAGATAACTCATGATCAGTGGTTCTTAAAGGGTGCCGGCCGCGTGCCTCATAGTTGCGAAGGAACAGGAGGAGGATAGCAGGTGAGGCGGAGGAGGATAGCAGGTGAGGCGTAATGATTGAAAGACAGTCAAATATTTAGAAACAGCTTCAAAAAATTCATATGCCAAAAATAAATATGATTTCCAAATTTAAAATATTATTACGGATTACTTGTAATTGAATACATGAGTCGTAGTATTAATAGTTCTAAATAATTATTGACCCATTTTATCATTCTGATATTTCTGCATTATATCAAGTATTAAAAATATAGTAACTAGGGTCTGCAAATTGTAGGAGAGAGTTGTCAATGATAATGTTCTGACATCGAATCCACAGTTATCTCTCTTTAACACTCTTTTTGTTTTTTTTTTTAAATATTTTTAAATGTTCTTTTTATCACAGTTATTAACAAACTAAATGACTATTTATTTCTTGCATCAGTGTGATCGTTTTTTTTCTCTCTCATATCGTTCCCTTCTGTTTATGTCTACATCTCTTGGTTAAATCTCTGTCTCCTCTTGAAATTTTTTCATTGCTTTTATCTTTTATAGACTATCGAAGTAAAGATGAATAAATGCGATTTTGGAGTCAAGATCCTTCATAAGTTAAAACAAGGTGATGGAGCTGCTGAAGTCACAGACAATATCAACATTGCTTGGTTGAGGTTCTGAAAACAACATGTTTAAAACCAGAGTCATGTGTCAAAGGGGAAGCAATTTAACACAGTAACGATCGGACTTTTATCGGAATAACAATCAAATCGTCTTCAAAAATATCTCTGGAACTGCTTAGACAGGTTGGTAAGAATCGGTCTCAGAGTTCAAGCCTAGATGAAAGCTAGGAATTCAAATGATTGGCTTTCAAAGCAAACAAGTTTTTTCTATTTAAAACATTGACGCAACACAGTCTTCATTTATCTTCACTTTATAGAATTTGTTTTGGAGCCAAATTAAGTCAAATCAGTAAATATATCGACTAACTTGTGTACAGTTGACAAATTTTTAAAATAATGTTCACTCTATACAAGTCCCAAGAGCCGCTCAAGGTAGAAGTTTAAAGTGTAAAAGTCACATTTATGGCGATATGTGAAGAAGATAACGGTTAAGCTTAGACATGAACAGCTTAAGATTCTAATTATCGGGAAAACACCCTCTTGAGTGTCGGTTCAACAAAGCATCAGTTCAATATGAAATACGAAGGGAATGGGCGTGGTTCGCTACAATGGGTATGGCTAGGTGGGTCTTAGCCGTAAGGGGTAAGACTGGTGGAATTAAAGAATGCAGTTCGTTTGAACACTTTCCATGGAAATAGCAACAGAGCAGCGAGAGGCTTGCAACTTTTCGTCTGTAGGAAAGGGGTTGCAGTGTGGAAAATGATCTGTCACCCACAAGGACGCGGATGAGCTTTTGGACGCTATCGAGATTGGAAAGCGAAGACTAGGCAACTCCTGTTCGTATATGGCAGCAGTACCCCTATTTTAGGCCCGATCAAGCTCTTTTAACGGAAGAGGATAGCAGGTGGTGTCAGGTACTTACTAGAGCAGTACGGAGAACTGACAATTTTCCCAGCATCTTCAACCGTCGACCGTATGTACGTATTCCGCTTGAGTTCTGGACTGAGTTTAAGTCCGAATAGACGCTCAAGACACGGGTCCCCATGACAGAGAACCCGTGGAAATTTAGAGTTCGCTCAATGATGTTTAAACGTCACTAATTTGATTTTCGAGCCATTGAATGTGACAAGCCTGTTTTCTTGCCATTGAGCTGTCATAAAGATCGGCTACTAGGTCCTGGTCATCTAGAATTTGGGAGGTGCACCCACATACCGTTGTATCATCGGCATAAATATTCCCAAATAATTGCAGTATACTCTAATGTATTTATGTAAACTAGAAGGAGGGCTTGAATGGGAAATAAGTTTTGGTGGACGCCTGCGTTGAGCGCCTAGGCTTCAGAGAACTGACTGATTGCAATTAGCTTCAGGGACCTAGCCGTTAAGAAGGACTTGATAGTTTAGAAGAAATTTCTAGTCATTGCAGTTAGAGAGATTGTGAAAACACTCTCTATGCCACAACTTGACAGACTTAATTAAAAATGTTTTTTTCTTTGAAAAGCGGAAATTTGTGCTGATATGTCTGTCGTGAAATTAAAATAAATCGTAAGAAATAACTTTTTAAATTTGTAATTAATATTTTTTAACATGACCATAAGATATTTTTTATTTGAGTAAAGATTTAAATTTTTAAAGAATTCCCCATGATTGTAGTGTTAAGAACTTTGTGATGACACCAGTTTTCAGAAATAGACACCCCAAATTTATTTTTCTTTGGGTCAGCAAAACGAAACACAGTTTCCATTGCCCTCGACCACTGCTGCTTCTAAATTTCCGTTTTGTTTTTCTTATTTGAGAAGCATTTTCTAATCAGCGTTAATCAAGCGAGTGTGGGTTGGAAAATTCAAATCAAACTTAAGAAAAAACATCAACAACAACGAAAAACCCGAAACGATTGATTAATGATGTCTGCTTGTCGAATAAATTCTATAAAACAAAGAAACGACGATTCAGTTGAGAAACATCTGGGTGTTCATTAGTGAATGTCGCTGCTACTCGGATTTATAACACTGGGTGGGTGGGGGGACTAGGTGACAAAGAATTCTCTCACTCTATCACACACACACACACACAGACAATTATGTGTAAATAAGTCAAATATGAATTAAAGTCATTGTATGTATATCACAAACTAAATTTGGACGGAAAAATAATTTTAATAACGAATATAAGCTTAGGCTTGTAAAGAGAAATTAAGTACACACACACATTTGTGTTTGTGTTGCTGTTATCTATTATTATTATTATTATTATTATTATTATTATCATTATATCTAGTATTGTATGTATGTGTGTGTGGCATACGTGTATAAATAGGCAAACGGGCATCAAGATGTATATGCGATGTATGTATATATATATATATATATATATGTATATATATACATATATATATATATGTATGTATATATATATATATATATATATATGTATGATATATATATATATATATATATATATATATATATATATATATATATATATATATATATATATATATATATATATATACAAGTAATAATCGTATAAGTATAGGAAATTATACTCGTCCGGAAAACGTTCGGTGTCTTGATTTGCGAATAATCAAACCAATACCAAAGGGAATATATATATATATATATATATATATATATATATATATATATATATATATATATAAGTACTATAGTTTTAAGGTGTGCTACATTTATGGGATAAAGTGTTCAATATCAGATATAGAGCATATTTAAATATAAATATAAAAAAATATTTTTTATGTGAAATTAAAAAATAAAATCATTTTTATAACCTTCGAAAATTTCGTTAAAAATCTTGTTTCTCCGGTGTAAACGTTGTGCCATAAATCAAGATGCGGAATTCGAACCCGCGTCCCCCTTGGTCTGAGAAACTGTCGTTACATCCGAGATACTTCTACTGAATCAGCAATGGAGGGCGTCACCGATCAGACACAAAGTTGAAGACTGACTTATAATGACGGTTTTTCCTGTTAAAGGAGACACAAATTCGAATCTTGCCGGAGAGCGCACATTTTTCTTTAAGATTTCTCGAAGATGGAAATAATTAAATATGCTGTTTAATATATAAACGGAACATCTACTCAATTATGAGTATCCTCAAAAATAAAGTTTAAGTATATATATATATATATATATATATATATATATATATATATATATATATATATATATATATATATATATATATATATATATATATATATATATATATATATATTTACTACTATTAAATTAGTTCAAATTTATGTCTAAATATATACAAGCTCTAACAAAACAGACTTTGAATTTCATTTAATTTCTTCTGCAGCTTCAATCGGAAAAAAACGGAAACCAATTCGTCAACAACAAAAAAAAAAAAAATCAAATAAAAGCATTGTTTGTCTGTTATCTTCAACAAAATCTTTTCAAAGAAAAAATTACTGTCATTATGAAGGCAATCAATATACTCAACGCCGCCCCACCCCGCGCATACACATATATGATTACTATAAACGCGATATATAGTGGGTGCGTGTGTTTCTGTACTTATCTACCGAAATCGAAAGGTTTATTAAAAAAAAATGTGCCTCTTTCATAAGACTTTCTGTCCCTAGGCTGGTAGATATTATTTTCACTATTTTAAAAACAAACAAAAAAACAAAACAAAAACAAAACAAAAACAAAAAAACAACCGCGCATGCGTGCGCACACACAGACATATACAAAATTTAGAGATATTCATTCCTATG
Source organism: Acanthosepion lycidas (assembly GCA_963932145.1). Taxonomy (NCBI): domain Eukaryota; kingdom Metazoa; phylum Mollusca; class Cephalopoda; order Sepiida; family Sepiidae; genus Acanthosepion; species Acanthosepion lycidas. Next base: position 12,913,289 of record OZ010591.1, read on the forward strand.
TGAATAAGTCCTGAAAATAGGTCCTTGGTTTAAAATGAATTTTTATAAATGAAAAATATTTCTTGAAGAATTCATTTTAGCTTTAATTTAAAGCTAAAGGATTAAATTTACTATTTCCATTAAGCAAAATACTTTGGTTTATTTCAAACAGAAATTATATTGATTGGAATTTTAAAAGTTTTTTTTTTTTTAATAGCTGAATTGCGACCATTTTTATTCGTCTTTCATCACAATGTAATTCTCTGTATTAAAAAATCTTCCAAAAATAAAATATTCTTTACCGAAACTTTATTTTAGGAATATTAACTAAGTTCAAGTATAATTACTCTGATTTGAAAAAAAATTTTTACTTTAAGTTTAAAATAACAGAGAAATGGATTTTTGAAACAAACATTAGCGGTGATTACATACTTGTCAGCGCTTGTCAATCACTTAACAAGTGCTAATTAATATGTTGATAGTTTTATTGTTGTTCTACGGAGACTTTATATGTTAAAACATAATTTAAGAAAATGACGGGTAAGCGCCTTTTTTATATAATCTTTAAGTACTCAATAATCTTAAAAATGTTGGAAAATATTCTCCGTAATGTAATTTTAAGAAAGTTGACTTTAAATTTACTAGAGTCATCTCTCTTATTTTCTGAAAATTTCATTTATGATCCACCATACTTTCAAACAGGGGAACATTACGTAATATTCTCTATGAATGAAAAATTATAAACTATTTAAAAAAACTTGGTGCAAAAGAGTTTGTATCAAACTTTTAAATTTTTGATTAGTAAATATAGTTTTCACTTAATAACAATATAACCGGATGAAAGTAATGCAGAATTTTAAAAGATTTATATATTATAAATTATTATAATTAAAATTAGAAAAAAATCAGAACAATTCTTGTAAAAATTAATTATACACCGAAAAAAATTAGTTAAGGCAATAATATCCTTAATGAATTTTATAAAAGCAATTAAAAACTTTTCTAATGAAATAATGTCAAAGTTTTATTGCATTTTTTATTTTATGATTCGGAGCAGATTTTTTTTTTTAAATGTATAGTAGTTTGAAAAAAAATATTAATGATTTACATTCTCCAAGGAGTCCTGCTTTTAACTAATACAAAATTTTCGGATGAAAATTTAATTTCTCGAATTTTCATGAAATTAAGTAAGTGGTAGGGGTAACATATGTAAAAATGTTTTACCAAGATTATCTCAAAAAATTACAAAAAATAATTTAATTGATTTGTGAATAAATTCTGAAAGTTTCATTAACATCCGACTATTATTTGATTTTTGAAAGAATTACTGTGTTTTCACCTGAATAAAGGTGCAAAAACACTAATCGTAAATTTTATATCGACCGCTGACTTAAAAAAGCAAGATTTTTAACCGAACCTTCGAACGTGCTAGAAAGGATTTCAAAATCTAATAAAATAATAAAAATACTTTTGTCTTTTCTCTTAATAATAACATAAACATTTTGTCGGTAAAATTTTGTTTTTATCAAGTTTGGGGCCTGTTTTCATCATGGTATGCTCTTTTTTAAACGAATTTTTGAGGTACCTAATATATATATATATATATATATAATAATAATAATAATAATAAAAAGGCTTAAACACTAATATTCCATCGTCATAATTTATTCCATTGGAATCGTAAATATGACCATGGAATATTAGTGCTTAAGCCTTTTTATTATATCCTTACTCTGTCCTGGACATTGAGTTCTACCTGGATTCTATCCACTTGGAATTTTTTATTCAAAAAATATACATGTATGTGTATGCACCTATGTATATATATTTATATATTTTGCATATGTATGTGTATATTTACCACTAATATTATCTATCTATCTATCTATCTATCTATCTATCTATCTATCTATCTATATATGCTGGACTCTCCCGTTGTTTATTGACGTATGAAGGTCAAGCAACTGAGTTCCTAGGAACCGATAGCCAGACACCTGCGCATGTGATTTGATTATAGTGGTAAAGACTTTATGCAGAAGCATCCACACTTTCTGAAGAGTCCACCACGTGCCACATGTTCCCTAAACGACAGGTTTTGAATTCAAATGGTCCTTCTCCTAGGTCACTTGCCATCCTAGGATATAGAACCCAGTCTGTCCTGCTATTTACCAATAGCTTGGGTGGGGGGAGAAGAAGAGGATTCAATTCTTTCCCAAGGATATTAGCACGTAAGTGTATGTAACGGATTCGACAGAAATTCGAACTCGGCTCGCCGATTCCTCAATCCGAGCTGCTATCCTTTACTCAACCGTACCTCCTCTCTCTCTCTCTCTATCTCTCTCTGTCTCTCTGTCTCTGTCTCTCTCTCTCTCTATATATATATATATAATCCTCCTTGGGTCTACCCATACGGATTACCTAGTTTTTCATAAACTATATATATATATATATATATATATATATATATATATATATATATATATATATATATGCTAATATCCTTGGGAAAGGATTGAATCTTCTTCTTCTCCCTTTGGGTCTACCCATACGGATTACCTAGTTTTTCATAAACTATACATATATAGACCAAAGGAGGATAAAATCCAGAGCAAATAATCTGAATAAAAACAGACCGCTTTAAGGTTTCATGTAATAAATTATTTCACCACAGCTCTTTTAAATGAATACGGATCATAAGACTTTACTTCCAAAGGTTCAAACGAATATATATATATATATATATATATACGTGTGTATGTAGGTGTGTAAGTAGGTGTATACACGTACGCAGTTATATGTATCAATGTAAAATGTAATGAAAACAGTATTTATTTTACACTAGAAATATTTATTTTTCAACAGAATTTAGCCAATAATGAATCCTGACAGTAATTCTAATTCTATCAGAATCACCTCACTGTATAAGTTGAATAAGTCCGGTGAGAAGACACGTCCTTGTCTTACACTCTTTCTATTTTTGGATATTTATTGAATTCATTTTCTATTCGTCTTCAGCTTGCTGCCAGTATAGGTTCTGGGTTATTCAAATATCATTCCTAAATCTGTCAAGTTTACCTAGAACTTTTATTTGTGATTTACTTTATCAAACGCTTTTACAAAATCTCTAAAACCTAGATATACATCTTTTTGTATTTGTATTTCTCTTTTTGATATTATTCTGGACATAAATATCACAATCCTTGTTCCAATGTTTTAACGAAATCACACTTTTCTTGGCCTATTTCCGGTACAATTCTGCTGTGTACTTTATTCATCCGAATCTGAATAAGTTTTATTATAAGGCTCGTTAGGCTGATTGTTCAATGAGTTCACATCCGTTTGCACCTGACTTAGGCAGTGCTATGAAAATTGATCTACTTAAGTTTTCCAGTGTATCGCCGCTCTTGTATATTTCATTTATTATGTTTGAAATATTGAAAATGCCAAAATCATGGATGCCTGATCCTTTTGCTTTGTTTCTATTCAATTTGAACAGTGATGATGTCATTTCAGAATTAAGGGTTGTTCTTTTCTGCCGTAGAAGATTTCTGGGATTATATTTGTTCCATCTCCAAAAGAAACTCATGTCTTATGTTATGTTTTCTTATTTTTTACGCATATCTGCTTTTATGTATCGGTCATTTTTTCTATGTCTGGGCAGTTTTCATTGAGTCATTGCTTTTTAGCCTGGTTGCTTTTGTTCTTAATTTCCTTGTGTAGTGCCCTATATTCCGTGTCACGCCTTGGCATTGTTTTTTTTTGTCTGCTTTTCAATATATCGAGAATTACTTCTGTCATTCACTCCTTTTTCTTTTAGTTTTCTTTGTGTTGTAATTGAGTTATCAAAACAACAACAGAAAACTGGAAATGGTTTAACAACAAGTTTATTACCTTTTGGTACAGGGAAACATAATGAAGAATAGGAACTTGGGAAGAGAATGTTTAGCTGTGAATGACTGTTTTCAGCAAAGTTTATGCTGCTACTGCTACTCCTCTTGATGTAGGTGTATTTTTATGGCTTTCGTCCGACGGCTGAGTCTAAACTTATAGGGTAATATTCTCCTGCACAACAATTAAATATTCATATTTGCACCAGCCTGTATATGTATATGCATACATATATGTGTACGAGTGTGTGCAAGAAACCGCTGACGCATACGCAAATTAGGCATATATCTATTTGTGACACATTAAATGCTAGAATCTGATAGGACAGTAAAACGTCTTGTACTCGGTTAGAAGGCAACAGAAAATAATAAGGTTGTAACCGAGTTATCAAAAACAACAGCAGAAAATTGGAATTGGTTTAACAACAAATTTATTAGCTTTTGGTGCAGGGAAACATAATGTAGAATAGGAACTTGGGAAGAGAATGCTTTGTCGCGAATGACTGTTTTCAATAGAGTCTACTGCAGCTACTGCTCGTCCTATTACTCCTCTTGATGTAGGAGTATTTTTATGTCTTTCATCTGACGGCCGAGTTCAAACTTATAGAAAACTATTCACCCTTACAAAACTTTGAGATAATCTCGATTGCTGATGTTCCTAAAGCTTCTCTTAATGTGTCCCACTTCGAATGTCCATTCTCATTTTGTTCATTGTATCCGATTTTAACACAGCTCATACATTTCTCTTTCTCATTTGGATTATTCAAGAGTCTGTTGTACTGCACTTTGGGTGCTGTCTTGACCCTCTTCAATTTCTATAATTTCACTGAAAGATGGTCGCGCCTGTAGTTGGCAGTTGGATATGTTTTGCAGTGTACAACTGTATTCCTGAATCTCTTACTGATAGTTATATAGTCAATTTGTATTTTTTGTTTCTCACCCTGGGCTTCCCTCTATATATACATATACGTCTTGGCTGTTCTTGAAACAAGGTGTAGACTGATCATTCGCCGCTTACTATTGGACTATTTTTTCCGTGTTCATTATGGGTCCACATTTGCCAACTATTTTGCCATTCTCCCTCATTGTCTACTTTAGTATTCAGGTCTCCCATGACGACTGTAATATCTTGCGATTTGCATTGAACGTTGGCGTTGTCTAGCGTGCAATAGAACTTTTAATTTTCTTCTTTCGTGTTTTGTGCTGTCGATGCATGTACAACTACAATGGATATTTTAAAACCCTTCCCTTTCAGTTGAACAACAATATTTTTTATCAAATCATTGATATATTCCAAGGACATAGTTTTCATGTCATGGCCAAATATAAATCCTACTCTGCACTTATTTTTCATTCTGTCTGCATATATGACTCTGTCTCTATCATTGACGAAATCTCCATTGCTTGTCCACTACGTTTCGCATACTTCTAAAATATTAACAATTAACCTTTTATTTTTTTGCTTTATATTTTCTACCTGGCCACATTGATTTAGTGTTCTGAGATGATTCAATTACCTACTTTTCAGCATAACATAACTTAACATATACTTATATAAATAATGTAGAGGACAATTGAATCAATCGTATTTAATTTTCAATGAAATTCATCTTCTACTTCTTATTCAAATGGTGAGGGTAATTATCAGTCATCGCGAATACGCCTGACTCGCTAACCGCGGTCAACAGGTGACCCATCCTTACGGTTGAAACTACAGATCTCAACATGAAGAGGATCTGCGGGGTGTTGTCAGGAGGTCCCCGCCTTGCCCAGTCGTGGCCACCACTTCTCTGTGACTCCTGCTCACGACTCTTCAGGAGTAGGTTGGACAATTCACAGCCATCTTCGTCACCATCCCCAAAGGGGAGAAAGGGCATAAGGGGATACGAGATAGAGCGAGTCCCGACCGATTCAAAATGCAATTTAATTTCAAATACATTTATAAAAGAAAAATTTCTTTTATATTTGTAGAGCGCTTCTTTGTTGATAGAATGGAGGAGTTTAGGACACTTTGCCAAAACCTGCAGGATAGAACCTTAGAGCTGTGTATGAATGCCACGAATCTCTCAGTGGTATCGCTGGTGAAATGCAGTTTTCCCTCAAATTTTTGAGCTTTACACGTATAAATGGAAGTACATAATAGCAAATAATTCCTGAGAGCCCTTAAATATTTATTCATTGGAAAAAGACGGGTGTAGTTAATTTAAAATAATGGTTAAATCTTTAAATAAATAGAAATTTCAAAAATAAGGATAATATATATATATATATATATATATATATATATATATATATATATATATATATATATATATGAAGAAAAATATACGGAAAAAACAAACAAAAATCCTTATATGCAATTATGCTGTTTTAATGTTAATATAATGTCAACATCGGACGTTTCGGTCTAATAAACCATCTTCAGGACATATTCATAAAATATAATTAACATTATAATTTCAACATGACAAAGACGATGGACATAAGAACAAGACTTATCCAAACAGATAACTGAAAGTTTTATATGATCAGCGTTTCGTTTAAACATGTCTATCTTCTTTGTCATGTTGAATTGATAATGTTAATTATATTTTATGAATATGTCCTGAAGATGGTTTATTAGACCGAAACGTCCGACGTTGACATTATATTAACATTAAAACAGCATAATTGCATATAAGGATTTTTGTTTGTTTTTTCCGTATATTTTTCTTCATACTGTCGGATCTATATCCATATATTTGATTACATATATATATATATATATATATATATATATATATATATATATATATATATATATATATATATCCTAATGTACAGCCAGTTAGAACAGGGCTACAGGAATGTAGGACGCCCATGGCTAAGATACAAAGACAAGCTGAAAAGCAACGCCAGCAGTCAATATACCACATAACACACTTGAGCACTTAGCCTTGGAGCCTTGGAGCCTTGGAGCGGGTAGAATGGAGATCAATGTGTTTTAGTGGAATCAGCAATTTTCAATCTGCTTGTCTGAATCATCTTCAAGAAGCTAGAGCAAGATCTAAAAGGTCATCCAATCTAAGAGTGATCTCATTTCACAATCCTCACACTTGCTCCATATGTGGCCTCCTTTGTAAATCACTGGCGGGTCTTAAATGCTACTTAAGATTAGCGCACAAATTTTCATAACTGAATCAATAAGCTGGCAGATCCTCATACGTCGAAACCAACGGGAGAGTCCATTATTATATATATATATATATATATATATATATATATATATATATATATATATATGGGTGTGTGTGTAATTTCTATATATATTATATATCCGCGGTACTTATTGGAAAGTGCTCAATATAAGTGATAGAGGTAACATATTCAGTTGCAACTTGATGAGTTTTAAATCTGGGTTTCACGCTTTTGCCATCATCAGACAAACTGATTTATTTTTTAAAATTGAATATATTTATGTTATTTTGTGTTTGATTATAAGATAGCATTGTTTATATGTGTGTGTTTACGTGAAATATACTGCGTACACCTGTACGTATATATGTGTGCGTGCGTATGAGTGCCGTACCAAAACGGACACGGAGGTGAATCCAGCCCACCAAACATAATGAAACACAAACTATATATATATATATATATATATATATATATATATTCAGTGTGTCCCTAAATCTGGGCACATAAGAAATTCCATCAACTATATTTTTCCCCATCACAGATTAAACATGGTTTTGTCGAAAGAAGAAAGAATTGACTTCTTTTCATCGGTACGCTAAACGATAAGGTGTATTCTATGAAAATCACAGATGCAACACACTTGATTGAAAGCATAAAGTGTAAATGTGCTAAATATTGACGGCAATATGGCGTTATTTCATTCTGTTCACGTGATTCTCGCAAAGCGCATCAAACCTTGCATCACAAATGACGGAAAATCATATTATATATATTATTTATTAATATTTCTGTTCAATAAATTGTTGTTGAAAATTTCATATCTTTAAAATATGCATTTTTGACTATGTGTCCAGATTTTAGGATCATCCTCTCTCTCTCTTTATATATATGTATATATATATATATATATATATATAGAGAGAGAGAGAGAGAGAGAGAGAGAGAGACAGAGAGAGACAGTGATAGATAGATAGATAGATAGATATGAGATCATTTTAGATGAACAGACACAGAGATAGATATGTACTCACTGCGATGAAAGATAGATGGATAATTTTAGTCAAGGTTCTAGAATCCTGTGTTCTTAACTGGAATTCCTCAGTGAATCGGTTTTTTCAAGTCTGTTATGATATGAAAAAGCTATCGTTGCGTCTTTGTTTTTTGTTTTTTTTGTGGGGGTGCAGTTGTTCTTAACCTCTCAAAATAAATCAACGATGATTGAGGGCAAAATTGAAAATCTCATTTCTTGAAAATATGCAGTTTTGACTATGTGTCCAGACATTAGTGATACAATATATATATATATATATATATATATATATATATATATATATATATATAATGTATAATCAAAAAAGTTCTTTTTACCTCATGTGGGGAATAGGCTATTTCGGCAGACGACACAAATTCTCGACTATGTTTTCAACCCAGAATCCATATCGAGGTTGAAAAGCCAGGTTACCATTAGTATCGTCTGCCGAAATAGTCTATTCCCCACATGAGGTAAAAATAATTTTTATTTTATTATCCATTATATTGCTCTGTATAAATAAAATACATAGGGCTCTCTTTTTGTGGATCAATTTTAATATTTTTATATGACTAGGATCCACTTGGATTATACCCCACGGAATTAATCTTACCTTTTTTCTCTCTCTCTGTATATATATATATATATGTGTGTGTGTGTGTGTATGTTCGTGTGTGCGTAACACACTTTCTTTTCACCAGATGTTTTCGCTAACATAATGGTGATCGAACAGTCCTTTTAGCTTTGTAATGTCCTCGTGATGTATTCTCACCTTCTATGTAGTGAATAATTTTGATGACATAATATAAATAGAATTTTATGTTATGTTAAAGGTCATATTTATTCGATGGTCAATTTGTTTGTTCCAGCTTAACCCAGGACAACATGTTATTTTTAAATATTTCATACAATGTAACTTACCAAACACTATAGAAAAACGCCGTCGCATTTTGCCAGCTTACGTAAACAGGTCATAATAATGACGATAATAATATAGAAAGTAATCTTGTTTCTCAGAGTCAGGCGGAGCTGATTGCACTGGCCATGGAAGAATTCGACGTGACCAGCGTCGATAGCGTCCGGATGCAGCGAGGCGAAAAAAATATGCTTGAATTGGACGACGCACATTTATCACACAGATGATATTCATTCAACCAACTTAGTTAGCAGTGTATTTTCCCAAAAGAAATGATTTAAACACAATACTTCTACTCACTAAGTTACAGCGACTGACAGAAATTAGCCAAGCCTTAAAAACGCATGTAAAAGAAACCGATCTGTAAGATGCCAACGTTTGTTCGACCGAGAACAAATATTTTTATAAGAATTACACAAGCACCAACATTAAGATTTTCTTTTGATTTTTACAAGATTCCTTACAAGATTTTATCAGAAAAAGAAAATCAGTTTTGAAAGAATATGTCCTGTAATTAGGAAAGTTATCGCTTTCAAGCAATATAGATAGAATTGGATAACTAGCTTTCAAATCACTTTAAAAAAGAAACAGCTACATCCAACAAGTTTCGACCAGGCCTCCCTCCCCAAATATGAACAACAATCAAAATTCTTCTTGGTTAAGCCGAGAATTTTCAGCGCACCTCCTGTAAGTTTTAAGATATGTGTATTTCTTTCACTTACGGAAAATGTCCTTAAGAAAGGCATGAGCCCCTCTTTACCCCCCACTCCGCACTACAGCTATTAATTAAATCTCCGGATTTCTAGCCTTGGCTGGCAGCCAGTATATGAAAGGAAAACTTTGAATTCCAAACTGTGGAGAAAATTACTAAACAACAATTCGGCCGTCTTTCCCAAGATGGCATAGCAATTCACAGATAATAAAAAAAGAAATTTCCGGAGAACAATTATCGCCTCCGTTCTGGTAATACGTGGCATTAAAAGAATAAAAATATGCTAATCTGAAAATGTTTGCAGAATAGCAGTAAAATCTTGATTTAGCGAAATACGACAAAAAATCAGGGCGTTCTATGACAATCGGCCTCAACACTGTAGTAATGGCGTAGAGGATTATGTGTTAATCCTTATATGAGGTAAATAGATTAAAACCTTTTAAGTTAGATGTCTTTATTTGGCAATTCAGAATATTTGTAACTAGAAACCATAGCCAGCAGGTCGATCAGAAAAAGCGTTCAATTAGAATGGTGCAAAAAATGTTTAGATGTAACAGAGTCTATCTTCTTGAATTACTTTAAAGTACTTTCATTAAAAAACATTTTGAATTAATGCAGTTATTGATATAACAGAAGTAATCTGTATTTATTCAATCGAAGTTGGGTAACTTGAGGCGGTGTAATAGTCAGCAAGCTTGTCTTGCTAGAACAATTACGGCTGATTAGTGAGTTCGATCCTCACTGGGTGCCCCTATACTTTCGGCCTTGTGCCACATCTAAGCTACGCTTGGAAAATCGCTATTCAATCGAAGTTAGCTGAGGACATTCATGGGGTAAAACAGGCAACATGAAGACCCACTCCAGACCCCAATTGTTTTGGAGTTTCTGAAATTCAATTTGTCAGTGTGTTACCAGGGATGTAAAAGAGGGTGCATTTATAAAGAAATTGTTAATTGTTAATTGGTTGAAAGATCAACGAAAAATAAGAAAGAAACCAGTAAAAAAAATCGCTATTTTTAGCTATTTACGCGGGTTTTCACTATATGGGTGAACTCGGTTATCAAGTTAAATGACTGTTAACCAATCAACTTATTACTGGCTACAATTGAGTGAAGTTTGTATTAGATTGCTTGAAAGTTGAAAGAGTTTTTAGTTTAAAATTTGTGTTGAAATAAATTTTTCTCGTTTCGCAGTTTTTCGCAAAACGCAGTGGCGTAGAAATAAATATGAGGTATCATTGAGCTCGACACGATGTAAGTAACCTACATACCGAGTCTGAACGAAATCGGAGGGAAAAAGTTGAATTTATCGATTTTTGATCGGCTTTATCGATTACTGATTTTTTAAAAATTGTTGATTTTTACGCTAAGAACCTATCTCTTACAATGTACAATGTATGTACCAAGTTTAGCCAGAATCAGTTGGATGGATCTCGAATGAAAAGGCATCACAGAGATATACAGACAGACAGGCACACCGATATCCTCTGTTTTACACACACACACACACACACACACACACACACACACACACATATATATATATATATATATATATATCGAGTCAGAAAATATTGTTATTCATGTTTTTTCAATGAGAACTAAGCATTTAAAACAAAAAAATGTAATCCTGCTCACATTTCACTCACGTGCTAAAACACCAAATCGATTCAATGAAGTGTTTTAGAGGCGAAAGAGACGAGAACAACATTCATTATTGTTGGTCAACCAGTTTTGATTTTGTCGCTAGACACATTAAGAATTAATTACTTCCGGCACTAATTGACCGGAAAGGTCAAGTATTGTTTGATAAATCTTCAGGAAAATTGTTAACATTTCTTTCAATTAAAAATAGTTTCGTAAGATTTAAATCCGACGCCAGATTTGATATATTTTAGTAAAACAAAGTTAAAAAATCAAAAGAAATCAAGAATAGCTTTAATGGAGGAAATACGGTGATGTCAAATATGCAGATCTTATAAAATTTTCGATGAATTTTTACGACGTGTATGATTCTGGTCCTCTATAGCTTTTCTTTCTCTCTCTTACACTTTCTTTATAACACATCTTTGTTTTTGTACTACTTGGGCTTCCATCTATTTTTTAATATTTTCAGATAGGTAATCCGGTATCTGTGTATATCTCTGAGAAGAGGTATTATGATTACTTGCATTATTTACATTATTAGAACTGTAATCCTCATCTTCATTGCCATATTCATAACATTTCAGCTTCTATATCTCTGAGATGAGGTATTATGATTACTTAATTACTTACATTATTCGGACGGTTATCCTCAGCTTCATTGCCATATTCACAACGTTTCGGCCGTTGTACGCTCTGGCCTTTATGTCTATGTCTCTATATATATCTGTATATATCTTTGAAATGAGGTATTATGATTACTTGCATTATTTATATTATTCGGACTGTTATCCTCATCTTCATTGTCACATTCACAACGTTTTGACCGTTGTACGTTCCGGCCTTTATGTCTATGTCTCTCTATATATCTGTCTATATCTCTGAGATGAGGAATTATGATTACTTGCATTATTTACATTATTCGAACTCTTATCCCCATCTTCATTGCCATATTCACAACGTTTCGGCCTCTATATCTCTGGGATGAGGTATTATGATTACTTGCATTATTTATATTATTCGGACTATTATCCTCATCTTCATTGCTATATTCACAACATTTTGGCCGTTGAGAAATCCGGAAGAGGAATAGCACGTGGAACTAGAACAATCTACCTCGGTGGACGAAATAAAGTATTCGGTTTGAAATTCCAATCACCTGAAGAAGGCCGGAGCGTATAACGGCCGAAATGTTGCGAATATGGCAATGGAGATAAGAATAATAGTCCAAATAATATAAATAATGCAGCTTATCCGGTGTACTTCTCTCTCTGTTTTCTCATAAGTGTATCTTGTGGGTGTCAAATTCTGCAAGCCTTCTTTTTCCATCACGTGTCTCTCAAAATGTTATCGGTGTACAGATTAATAAGAACACGAAAGTAAATCTATTATATACTCGGTTATTTTTTATTGATGTCAGTACTTCGTCAACTATTTATTATCGGCGAGTGAGTGTGTGGCCGTGAGAGCTTTCTTCGAACGTGGATCTCCCTCTTGTGAGCATTTGAGAGAGAGTGTTGACATTTCCCGCTAGGGTGGGAAGCTTATATATATCTCCCAGTTGTCCCACATGTACACATCCTCAGCTCAGCTAGATCAACCTCCAATTTTTATGCCGGGGGCATCCACTGGCATTGTGAAAGGCACGAATGTGTTCCTGGTGGCTATGAAGTTACCTTCTATTTCAATCCGCTGATACACCTTCTTTCTCTGATGTTCTGATGTAACACTGAGTGCAAACACTATTTTGATATCCCTGAAGGAGAGCATATTACGTATTGTGGTTATAACGGATCCACTTTTCTCAAAACAAGGGTTTCCTTATTGACATTAAATTCTGTTAAGGCTGATATTTCTTGACGGCAATGACATGCTACACATGAAATGTAGCTGATATCTGAAATAAAAACTATTAAAAATATAATGGTTGACCATACTTCGTTTAATAAAAAATTAAAATTATGATAATATTACGACTATTACAATTTGTAGAATCAATAATAATTTTGACACTGATCGATTGGGGAAAAAAGAAGCGAAGGTTGATGTGGCTTAGGTTGGAGATTCTTCTAGGCAAAGAGGCTTCTCATAATTTAAATGCCAGAACAGGTGGCCAGGTTAACTAGATTTATCGAGGCAAAGGGTAGAATGTTCGACTCTCGCTAAGAGTTTATTTCTTTATTACCGAGCTGTGCTATAAACTAGTGATGTAAAGGAACTAAATTTAGAAGAAAAAATACTAATAAAAAAGCTATTAATAAAAAAGATATTAATAAAAAATTAGTTATGGTTGAAAAAAATTAATCTAATAAGAATAAAAGATATGTTTTCGGTTAAATTGTTTTTTATTGATTGATTCAATTTTCTTGCAGGTTATTTAAACCCAGAAAATATTTTTAGGGATAATAATACTGATTAAGTGATACAAATTTTATTAATTAACCCATAGATGGGGAGAAGAGGTGGATTCCTACCTTATCCAAGTGAATTTGTGCGTAGAAGTGAATATAATGAATCCAATTAGAATTTGAACTCGGCTCCCCGATTAACAACACCGAACCATTACAACCCATGCCCCCACCAATCTTACAACAGCTGGTATTATTAAACAATCATCCATTTAGGTAGTGACCTGGCTCGACGTTGCTTAATTTCGGTAATTCATACGGTAACCGGTGTTTCAACGTAATATGGCCGTAAGCCTTTTCCGACTAATATCCTTGAATATACATTCTAAGTTAGTTGCGCTGAATATTAAATGAAGGAAATATTAATAAAAAATGATTAATAGTTAGCAATGCTTTATCTAATAAAATCACGAGAAAATAATAAATATGCTCCAGTTAGTCTGACAAAAGGCCAGAGTAATGAGAAAATCCAGGGGGGGGGACAAACTTACTACACGAGCTAAAGGTGTGCATAATTTACTAAGAAAATGGTTTATTGGTGGAAGGATCTTTATCTGCGTGTAGTGTATATAAATCAATGTATGTATTTGGTTGCATGTGTATATATTTCATTCTCTGACTGTATGTGCTATGTAAATCTGTTTGCATTTCCATTAGTGTCTGGATGGAAACTTGGTGAGTTTGTTGCATGAATTCATATATAGAATCCACTTCCCTGTAGTCCTGATTTCTCAGAAAATCAATTATCTTCATCCAAAGAGAATAATTTAATAAATTATAGCGACTATCGTTCCGTTACAAACTCACAAATGCCTTTGTCGACATTTTGACGATATTTTTACTACGCCAAATGAATAGACGAGCGGAAAAAAGGTTTGAAGTGTCCATTAATGAATGAACGAAAGAAAGAAAGAAAGAAAGAAAGAAAGAAAGAAAGAAAGAAAAAACGAAAGCTAAAGGGGAAGCCGAATTTCTCGTAATTATTTCCATGATATTTTGTTACAAATGAAAAAAAAAAAAATGGTTAAAATGTTTTTCAGGTTTCATTTTCACCTCAATATTTTCATCCGTCACATTGGGATTTACGCCATGGAGAGGAAAACAATAAAGACGTTTTTGACTTCAACTGAAGATATTCGTCGTCCAGTTTCGCTACACACTCGTTCGGCGCCAAGGAAATGACATTTATTTTTCAGGATTTGGTGTGTAGCCGTAAATACCTTCGTCACTCGGGAAACTTTTTATTGAATTTTTATTCCAATAAATCTTAATGAATTTGTTGGCCTGTCTATTGAAAAGGAAAATAAAAAGAAGAAAATACACGTAGTACCGTGTTTAGTAAGCTGGTCATGCAAATCATAAAGAAAAAATCGGACTTTTTCAGTGACTCGAAAAATTAGCAAAGAAGATTTCCTTCAATAAATACTTACTCTTTCGTCATATGTGCTTGCCTTAGAATCGTACCGGATCGAGAAAGGAGAATGCTCTATGAAATGGACTGATGGCAAATATCCGAAAAAAACAAGAAACATTTTGCTTACTCTATATTTCTTCGTTAAAATAAATCTTAAAGATTTAGCCTGCGTCTTAGAGAATTATAGACAAATGTAAGGCTTTTCAGCCTTGCCAGTTCTTTTATTTCCGGCTGGTTCTTGTCTTAATAACAACGCTGGAAACTTTACATACATCTAATATTATTAAAATATAGCAGTATCGTTTCTAAGAACGAATAAAACGATTCATGATTAACGTAGCCGAAGCTAAAGGAATACTAACTTTCCATTTGATTTTCTTCCCTTTATAGCGGAAGACAAAAAAAGTGTATGTGGATGGCGTTATGATTTTCAGAAAAGACGGTATTTGACTCTATTGAGTTGGATTCCACCAAAAAAGTATTAGGAATAGAATTTAGAGTTCTATTTATAAAAACTCTGCTTGTTGATAATTGAACGAAAACAATCGGTAACTCGAATAAGATTATTACAGCTTTTTGTTTAGTTTGAAACTTCATGTATCAGATTTGAGAATTCCAAACAGGCGAGCTAGTCTCACTTAATAAAAAAAAAAATAGATGATAATACTTTCATTGTTATTCTGTATCGAATGACATTTTTAAAACCTGATCGCATTTTACAAGACGAACATGAATTATAAATACCAAAAAACTGACACAGTAGAAAAATGCGTAATTTTGTCGTCTCCCACTTATAGAGATGGAGTCATTTGGATGACATACTACTCCAGAATGCCAGGTTGGTGAGCGATTGGTAAGAATACCCCAAGGGCACGGAAATCTAACCTTGATGGATTAACATTGTCTACGTTTTGGATACAAGACCAAAACGACGCGAAGTCGACTGAGGGCTGAAATAATTGAAGCGTCGATATGCTTACCGCACCCAGATTCATTGCTGAGGCTAGGCAGCACGTGACGGAATGCCAGGTCAACAAGCTGGCATGCATTCCAATGAAGTTCTTCATCCAACTACCTTCTAGAATCGACGCTACACGTTTGTCCACTTTGTATAATAAAACAAATAATAAGAAGAAACGGTACTTCGTTCATACAATCTATGAAGTGGAGTTGGGGTCTGGAATGTTGAAGCCAGCGCCGACAGAGGACACAACTATGCGTGATGCAATAGTTAGGCATGTTTAATGAAGGGTCCTAGCAATGGGCAAATAGTTAACCCTAAAATTGCGGCCAAAACACCATAAAAGTGTAAAAATGGGCTTTAAGACTAATAATACACTTTTGCATATATATATATATATATATATATATATATATATATCAGTCGGATTTCGATCCTAACTAGAGCCAACCGGACGTCTAGCCACACTGAAGAGCCGTGAAACAGCGAAACAGTCTGTCTGTTGATGACATTATATAAGCTCCTGAAAAAGTAATTTCGGTTGGGCTCTTTGGGGAGGAAGTGTGGGTTCGTAAACAGTGACTATTACGGCTGATATAGCGAGACTCTTCGGCAAAAGCGAATTGAGTGTGTGTGTTTATCTAAAAATAAATACGCTAAAATTGTCTCCCGTGCCCCGACGGCTTAGTGGTAGAATATCCAACTGACGCCAATTCAGTCGGGTTTCGATCCTAACTAGAGGCAAGCAGACGTCTACCCACAGTGAAGGGCTGCGGATCAGTCTGTCTGTCGATGCCATTATATATATATATTAGGTTGGTGCAAAAATAATATCGTCAAAAAACGATAGTATTTTTGTACCAACCTAAAATAAATAAATAATATATATATATATATATATCCAGCAGTGAATTTTTGAAGAAAGAAGATATTACCAGCAATATATTTTTGTAAAAAAAATATTGGCAGCAGTATATTTTTGAAAAAGATATTACCACCAATTCATCAATGAACTGTGAATTACTATTGGACTAATTCGTATACCGTCCTTGTAACTAGTAGAAATAATTTGTTACTGGCACGTGAATACTATTTCTAACACTATTCTACAATTAAAATATTATGTCACCCATAACAATAGGACTGATCTATATAAATATCGTAGTTGGTCATGTATCTAAGATAGTTTTAGTGTGAATAATCACCTTTATTTTGTGTCTTGCCGACATGTGAAATTTTTGCAAAATTGGAGGTTTCATACAGGCGACATTCGTCCTTTCTACTTGGGAGCACACCAATCAAAACAACGGCTTAGTAACTGATATATACTTGCTGTCCACTATAGTCTCTGCATTTCATATTGATTTTTGCCTATTAATAATCTGACTTCATCCCATTATTCTCATAAACCATATTTTAATAGTTTTCTTTTTAATATAAATTACATAGACATGCCTTCCTTATACAAGTGAAACTTTTAAATACAAAGAAAACATTGTGAGAACTGAACAATTTTAATTATTTTACGGTTTTTCTATAGAAACTTTTTATGTCTGTTATCTTTTTTAGATATTTTGTATTCAAGCTGAAGCGTCAAAAGTATTTTTAACTTTCAGAGATTTGGGGATTAATCCTATCATCGTTGCTGTTTTCATAATAATAATAATAATAATAATAATAATAATTTTACGTGGATTTTGTGATGCGAAGAATGTGAATGAAAGCAGGAGAGACTGGGCCACATAGTAAGTTTTCTTTATTAATGTTCACCCAATACAAGACTCAAGAGCCAGTTAATGTAGATTCCTACTGAATATGGTTTGTTGTATGAGTAGGAAGTGAAGATTATAAAGATATGAAGTCTAGACAACGTTTAACCATGGACTTGTAGATTTTCATATTGTAGCGTTCGGGAAAGTATTGACGTGGTATTTTATCCCACGGTTCTTGTGAAAAATCTGTCCGAGTGGAACTTCCTCTTTACAGAAGGATTGAAGACCATTCGACTCCGTGGATGTAGCACCGCAGGTCTTAGCTGTTAAGACCTGAACTGGTGTTACAAAAGAATGTAGCTCGTCTGATGTAATGGAATAACCTGTCACCCCCATGAGTGACTACACTATAGGTAGTAATTACCTATATGTATCTGTAAGTCAACGGACTACAAAGTTTAGCTGCGACCTGTTCCAGCTAAACAGTCAAACTTTCTACCTTTGGGCAGAGAGGAAACTGGACGTGGCGCCGCCGAAGGGCAGAGTCTCGTTCAGGGAGGTAGACTGCTCTTGAACCCGTTTATACGCGTTGGAAAGGGAACATTTTTGGCCGACCCTACGGGCACGGAGAACCCACGTTAAACCGGGCTTGTGCCACATGCAACCCTCGTGGTGAGGTAGCTAAATATACTAGCTGTGACCTGTTCTGGCTAGACAGTCGAACTCTCTGCCTCTGAGCAGAGAGGAACCCGGACGAGGCTCCACCGAAGGGCAGAGTCTCGTCCGGGGAAGTAGACTGCCCTTGAACCCGTTTATGCGGGTTCAAAAAGGGAATATTTTTGGCCGATACTACGGGATCGGAGAACCCACGTTAAACTGGCCTTGCGCCACATGCAACCCTCATGCAGGGTAGCTAAATATACTAGCTGGGATCTGTTCCTGCTGTGCTGGTTAAACTTTCTGCCCTCTGACAGAGAGTATCCCCTGACGCGTCTATGTCGAAGGGTAGAGTCTCGTTTCGGGAAACAGCTACCCGACCCCGTTTTATACGAGGTCTACGAAAAATTTTTGGCTGAGCTTACGGGCTTGGATACCTCACATTAAATTCGGCCTTGTGCCACATCTGATCGCGTGGGGCGGTTAGTAAATATACTAGCTGGGATCTGTTACTCAGCTCTTAGCTGTTGTCGAACTCTCTGCCTTTGGGAATAGAGGAACCTGGACGAGGCTCTGATGAAGGGCAGAATCTCGTCCGTTGAGGTAGACAGACCCGAACGCATTTATGCAGGGTTACAATTAATTTTTGGCCGAGCCTAAGGGCTCGGATCGCCCGACATTAAATTCGGCCGTGTGCTATATCTTACCTCGTGAGGAAGCTAGTAAATATTGTCTATCTGGGATCTCAGACTTACGCAAGAACTACCGACCTTTCAATAGTAGCACTCACTACTGGATTGATTTGCGACGATCTTGTGCCCAAATGTTATTTTTATTCTTATTGTATTGGTTTTTACAATAAACCTTTACTCATTTTATCCACCTTGCTTTTCAAGTATATGTTTCTATTAGCACAGAATATAACATCGTCCGAACCGTTGCCATGAAAATGCCGATAGAATGTGTGGCAAATACAAACTGGAGAATGTGAAAAAGTTCTATGAAGATAAAGTAAGAAAAAATAAGAGCTTAACTCAGTCGGCTTTCGTAATTTCACCGTAAATCTGTTGCTACAAAAAGCCAAGCATCCGAGTTCGAGACTGAATGAAGACTTGTTATTTATTTACCATCTACGTTACAAAACTCTCTCTCTCTCTCTCTCTCTCTCTCTCACACACATATAGAATAACGCCACAGAAACTAAGAAGGATTACATATTATAAGAATTGAAATTATTAAACTGAAGTACTAAAGGGAGGCACGGTGGAGTAATGGATAGCAGCTCGGAATTAAGGAATCGGAGAACCGAGTTCGAATTCCAGTCGAATCCATTAATTTCAGTTACGTGCTGTTACCCTTAGAAAAGTTATTCTTCTTCTGCCCCACTATGTGTCAATAGCAGGACAGACTGGTTTCTGTAGCCTTGGATGGCAACTGGTCTATCGCAGAAAGAAATAGCAACCTACCGCGGGAAATAATCTACCTCATCAGTCATGTATCGAAAGATACATGATCGCCTAAGCGTGTATTACGAATGGTGCATAACTGATAATATAAGTGAAGCAAGAAGAACAGGCGGTTTTTTTGTGTGAAGAAGGTTTGGTTTGGTTTGTTTTGTCATACGGCACATCAAACTCAATGGGTCATTTAATACCGACAACTTTTTTTTTTCTTTTTTTTTCCTGGTAATATTTTCGTTTTCTCAAAAATCTATTTTTGTTAATATTTTTTTCCTCAAAAATGTATATAGTTGGTAATATTATTTTTTCATAAAACGTATAGCCGGCAACACTATACTTTCAAAAAAAAACAAACAAACAAAACGTATAGCTGGTAACATTATTATCAGAGGCCTTGCTGTTGGACGTAGTTTATCGTCATACCCAGAACACGGATATAGTTTATCGTCATACCCAGGACGCGGATGTAGTTTATCGTCATACCCAGGATGTGGATGTAGTTTATCGTAATACACAGAACGCGATCTGAGTTTGGGAGTGCTGTTGGAGGTAGTTTATATTCTTACCCAGGACGTGGATGTAGTTTATCGTCATACCCAGGAGGCTTTAGTGTGAAGAAGGAAGATAAACAGTATTGAACTAACGATTTAAAGGTATCAGAGGACTTAAGGGTAGCTGAGAAAGAAAAGAAGAAGTGAGAAATGTATCAAGAGTTGAAACGTGAGATATCAACACCCTTGTGAGGGGTTAGCAATGTAGAAGTTGTGTCTGCTGTTATGGGCATCCTTGGAACAGTGAGAGACAAAAATCCAAAAAAGACCGAGCAAATTTGGGACTGTGATTCGAACTAAGATACTACAGAAAACAGCACAGCTTGGAACAGCGAAAATTTGAGAAAGGTTTTGCTCATGTCGCTAGTTGAAGAAATGACAGGGACCTTTGTCATTTGTCATGATCTAACCCTGATTATTAAGTTAAAGTATAAGTTCTGCTTGAGAAAGAGAAGAAATAAGTAATAATGATAATAATAATGAGGGCTCATCTAAGAATTTTACAAGTAAAAGTCCAGATTATCAGTCCAGAGTGTTCAAGTTAATCAGTGAATTACTTATTGGCAACAAATCTATCTGATAGACGCACTAAAATGTAGATAGTTTTGCTTATCGTCCTGTTCACACTCCTTCCCAGTCTTTTGAACAGGAGTAAAGGTTTAACTCTTGTCTCCTGTTTAAGATTGGGTTTCTGGTTCATTCTAAAGTCTTCGCATTCTCTTTCACTCTCAGTAGCCACTTGTATCTTAGTGGCATTACCACCTTGCTCGGGGCGAATTGATTAAAAAAAATATCAATTTGCATTTAGTGATCAGTTTCATCTTTTATATTCGAATAATTTCTTCTCTTTTGGTTTTATTTCTATATATTTTATTCATTGAGTATTCACACATTTTCTGTGATTAATATATAGTTTCAACCAATACCTTCTTCAGACATTTTCACGTATATTTTGAACCTGGTGGTTTTTAGATGTCTTCTAGTATTAATTATTGCGTTATTACTAATATTATTAATTAAAACTTTCCTCTATTTTTTTAACTAAAACGCCATAATTTAAAACAACCGGTTTAAAGTTTTGTGCTTGCTTACTAAAAACAATAGTGACGAAGATACTAGTGAAAAAGTGCAATCAGTCTTTTCACTTTACGGTTGGCTTCTTGGTTAGAGAGGAAGGTAAATAATAAAAGGCCTCTTTGACATTTCATCTAGCGCGGTGGCTCACGGGGTAAACTTACAATTCAGTTCAATGCCCCGCCTTCAACGCGTGCTAAATAGCAATATTGATGGTTATTTAGAAAAACGATTATTCCATATAAAATTGGCTTCAGAACTTCTTCTGGTCATTAGTTCCGTAATATTCTAAATCCCAATTTCCAAGAAGATAGGAATGGGCGAACAAGGTTTACTTTATCATCAAAGTTTTATTATTTTTTCTCTGTATAAAGAAGAACAGAAGGTTTAAGAATGTTGCGAGCATCGAAAAAACATGGGGGGCAGCCTACGTAGAACTCATATATATATATATATATATATATATATATATATATATATATAAACAAAGTTAGAAGCATCGAGACTGTTACAGATAGATAGATAGATTGATAGATAGTTTATGAAAAGACCAGGATAGATAGATAGATAGATAGATAGATAGATAGATACAAAACAACGCAAGAAAAAAGAAATTAAGATAGATAGCTTATGTAAAACCAAGATTGATAGATAATGAACAGACATAGATAGATAGATAGATAGATAGATAGATAGATAGATTATGAAAAGACTAGGATATATAGTATTGTAACTTAGGAAGGTTTACTGAAACGGAGGTTGGAAATGAAATGGTAATCTTTATAACATTAACAAAATATAATACTCGCCAGCGGCGTGAAGTAGCTAAACCACTGCTACTAATGGACTACTTAGACAGCCTCTTACGATATTTACCTGCCTCCCCATGAGGTAGGATATGGCACAATGTCGAATTTAATGTGGGGAAATCCGAGTCCGTGGGCTTGGCCAAAAATTGCCTGTAGACCCCGCATACGCTGGATCAGGAATCTGTCCACATCTCCGGACGAGACTCTGCCCTTCGGCATAGCCTCGTCCGGGTTCGACACAGCAAGAGCTTCCCACGCTGACAGCTCACACTGCCAGCTTAGACAGCATATGGCCCCACTTACAATAGTGTCCAACGTATATATGAAGATTTGGGAATACCCATTAGTGTTTATAGGTACGGTGTATAACAAAAGAAAAAACAGAATATTTAAGAATGTTGCGAGCATCGAAAAACATGGGTGGGGGAAGCCTACGTGGAACTCATATATGGGATTCATAGCATCAATCTTATATCAGTTGGTCAAAAATCAATGTGAAAATCAATCTTACATTTTAAAATCTTTAAAAAAATCAATGTAAATCTTATGAGAAGTTTCCATAGAAACTGCGTCAGGATAGAAAAGAGAAATTAAATCAATCAAGTGAACAGTCTGTGACAGTATTTCATTAAAAATCGAATAAATTTTCAGTTTTATTACAATACATGTATACACATACATACGTACTAAAACATATTCACACACACACACACACACACATATATATATTAATAAACACAGAGTTTCAAGGTTTTCCAACTCATCAGGGACAAATGGTAACTAAACCACTATATCTTGTTATTTAGTCTCGATCCACACACACACACACACACACACACACACGCACACACATATATATTAATAAACACAGAGTTTCAAGGTTTTCCAACTCATCAGGGACAAATGGTAACTAAACCACTATATCTTGTTATTTAGTCTCGATCCACACAGATATATATATATATATATATATATATATATATATATATATATATATATATATGTACTAACTGGTACCGAGAAGTTCAAGGCACTTCTTCCAAATATGACGTTTAGTTATAAGACCTGATTTTGCGAAATTGGTCTGCCTGAGAACTTTCCCCCGCTTCTCGGACTACAACTACCTTAAACTTGGATGATCTATCTATCTATCTATCTATCTATCTATCTATCTATCTATCTATCTATCCTTCCATCCATAAATATGTACATAAACACGCATACATAAATACATACATATGTACATAGAAGCACACACACGCACACGCACACACACACACAAATATATATATATATGTATATATATATTTGAAAATCCACTTTAGCAATTTTAGCTAGTTCCAGCAGATAATTTACGTTCATTGAATTGATCTGAACAAATTTTGACAATAAGTGCCTTTGATATTAATGCATCTTCAAATCGAGAGAGAAAAAGCTAATAGAAGAGAATTTTCAATCGATCTTGGCAATCTTCTACATTCGTCGTTCTTTGTCCGCGGTCGGTGAGAGATGCCATTGCTTGATATTGTGCATTGTCAACATCTCTTGACACGCTATTTTCTTTCCCTTGGATAAAATGCAAGTCTCACTTTTATCGACCTTCATTCATTTAGAAAGCTTTTTAAAATTTGCTTTTCTTTAATCGTTTCTCCCAATTATTCAAACTTAATAAATTTATTTCATTATTATTCACAGGTTTTGTTAATATACACATAAAATTCCTATTTATCTGTCCGCATTTCTATTAGAATGTTCGACTCTCTCTTTTTCAATTCATCATGTATGTGCCTCAGTTTCGAATATATATATATATATATATATATATATATATATTCGAAAAGAGCCTAAAGAGAGGTGGCGTGATATATATATATATATATATATATATATATATATATATATATATATATATATATATATATATATATATATATATATATATTGCATTATATAAATTATTTATTAAGCAATATCTGATTACTAACCTTAAATAAAATGAATAATTCATAATATATACTTACCCTTTAAGGGAAAAACCATTTATATCATTTACTGGATTTAATACCACGAGAAATATAATTTTTAAACAATGTTTTTTAAAATATATATGAATCTAGACAGAACTTAACTTTCCCTGAATATATATATATATATATATATATATATATATATATATATATATATATATGTGTGTGTGTGTGTGTGTGTTTGCATATATTTTTTAGGCCCGCGCCTAAAACGTATAAACATTAAAATGTGCTCAGTGCAGAAAACAAAAATAGAAAATGCACAGCAAAAACATTTACAAAACCCCTAAAAACAGTCTACATTTTTTATCCGGGTTTTTGACAACAACGTCTCCTCAATCAAGTAGAATGATGAACAATCTAGTATATAATACCAATTTATATGACTCCAGGAAAAGAGAATTAATGCTGTAAGGGGAAAAAGGAAAAGGCGGTGGAAATTTATTCATCCGAGTTCATACATACCCAAAAGATATTTACTTAAGTGGCTGCACTTTGACAAAATCTCAGTTCTCTCATTCAGTAGCACATTTCTATTAGGATATATAGCAATAGCCAACTTCTCCTCATGACACAGTCGGCATCACTTGCCAGGGATTCTGCCGGCTTCACCTTTCTTATTATACTACAGTTTATACATGGATTTCTGCTATATACCTCTCTAAACACCCAAATACAATCCACAAGTTTGGTGACACTTCTTTGGCTTTCTAGCCTAAAGAGAGGTGGCGTGATTATTAAACCTCTTTTTAATATAATGCCTCTTTTTGTTATATATATATATATATATATATATATATATATAGCAGAAGAAGAAGAAGAAGAAGAAGAAGAAGAAGAAGAAGAATAAGAAGAATAAAGAACAATAAGATTTATAATCCAATGTTCTTAGCAGTTATTTTTATTTTTAAAATAAAAGTGCTCGATACAAACTGTAGAGCAACATATCATAATTATTTTTATTATTGTTCCATTTTCAAGCGATTTTAGAAATAAACTTTCAAAGAAATACATAAAAAATGAAAATAATTATAATATGTGTGTGTGTGCGAGTGTGTGTGCATGCGTGTGCTTACGGTCAAATCGTGCTGAAACATCCGTTCTCGTTTGATCACTAAAGTTAAGCACTGTCGTGCCAGGTCAGTAGTTAGGTGGGGACCGCTTGGGAGCATGAGGTTTAAAACTACTGGTTATGGGTTTAGGAATTGAATCCCGCAAAAGCTAGAAAGGCTTTACGGGATTCAATTAATCAGCAACGTAAGGTTTTGTTGAGTGCTATGGCCCCATATTCCTTTGTAGAGTCTATGGAACTAAAGCTGGCAGTGTGTGTGTAATATATATATATATATATATATATATATATATATATATATATATATATATATATATATAATGTGCGTGTGTGTATCACTTACAAATGAATTGCCTCAAATAGTTCTGTTAAATTTTAGACGTGACAAAATCTTTTCTTTCTCATTAAGTTTTGTACGAGAAGCTGGCCCAAGATAGGGTAAATAGTAGGGTAGACTGGCTTCTCTAGGTTTGAGTGGCAGCTGGTCTATGTAAATAAAAAGAAATTGATATGCCATAAAACAAATTAAACCAAACCAACCCACAGAAGCTAATCGCTACTGATAACATTGCCCGGTCCCGTCGATGAAAGAGAGGACGTTGACTGTGTTGTCTCTGCAGAAAGAGAGCACATGGGTGTCATGCCAGAAAAGAACCGGTGAAAACCCAGGAATATTTGGATATAAAGAAAGTAAGACTTTACCAGCTTCCTCATCAGATTGTCGGGACGGTGTTATGCAAATGATTCCTTTGCTAGCCAATCGTTAAAGCTATACAGCTGGCTAATCCAGCGTCAAAAGTCGGGTGCGAATGCGGCGGCCTGCAGGAGAGCAGCAAGGTAGCGATGGTCAACCCTATCAAATGCCTTGGACTGATCTAAATTGATCAGCGTGGCTTGCTCGTCGTCTTTTACATCCTCTATGATCGTGCCGGTCAGATGCAGGTTGCTCTGAATTGTTTGGCCCCTCACAGCGCAAGTCTTCTCAGGACCCAACAGAGACTCGGCAACTGACTGCAAACGCTCCTGCAGGATCTTGGTCAAAATCTTTAACTCTGTGTTTAGCAGAGGTATGAGCCTGTAATCATCTAAATCCCGCCCAACACCCTTACCCTTTTTCAACAGCGGGATCAAACCCCTGGCGAACCGGTCGGGGACGAACCCCTGCCGGAACCAGTTGTTGAGCACAACAGTCAAAACACTCAACGCTCCATAAGAGTAGACACATTTTCTGGGAAGAGGCAGAGATTGGCAGTACGCCCCGTTGATTGCATAGCTGCATTGCCGGGCGTTATCAAGGATTCTTGTTCGTGTTACCCAACACTGTTTCAAATTCGTTTGTGTTCCCGGTGTCTCAACTGAGCTCATTCCGTAACTGTGGTGTTCCCATGTGGAAGTCTTGTCCGTGCCCTGCTAATCGTAATCCAGCGTTCGATTCCGGTGCTGCTGAGTTCTTTGACTCTCTCTCTCCGTTGGCAAAAACCAACCAAAAAGAAGAAAATCCCTTCATACTAGTCAGAATATTTATATATTTTCAACAAGAATATATTTCGGTAAATTTAATTGTCTTAGAGCTCTCATAAAACAATTCCTTATAATTCCCGCCACATCATCGAATTTAGGCATCAGTGGGTTTTGGTCAGTATCGTGATGAGAGAGATTACTTACAAACAGAAGGTACTTTTAAAGTACCTTTTGTTTCTAAATGAAATGTTATTAGAATAATAGAAGCTTATCAAACCCTATATATTTGTATAAGGTGACTGAAAGAACAATCGAAACTATAGCTACCTGCATGATATGTGATATGTTAGGTAAAAGGTCAAGATATTAAAGGCTAACTTTCTAAAAATGCATACCCATCTTTAGAATTTTGCCCTCATAAGTAAATCTTACAATCTATTAAGTTTAAGCCTTGCTTAGTTTCTCATAATTGTACATCAAAAGAATCTAAACTTAGTCACTGGCCGCAAATTTTCTGCATGTGAATGCGTATGATTGAATCCTTTTGTGTGTTTTACAGTCTGCCTTGGAGAGTGCATTTCCTGCTAGGCAGTCCAGTTTGTGGATTTAAGAATTTCCCTAACCTGTACACCCATTCAAATCACCTTGCCATAAGCAACTTAGCTGGTGAGTCTCAATGTTAGAGTACAACTATTATAGATCTAGACATTTTCATAATGTTAACGTACAGTAGCATCACCTACCATTATCTATACACACTGCCACCCAGGACTTTTGGCACGTCAGTGTATAAAACCTTTTTTTAACTTTAGTCGCCTGATCGACGCATTTTACCAAGCGAACGACTGATTAGAAACAAATTGATATTGTCGCCTTTGAAAAATGAATTTTCTGCGACGATTTTGTCTCTGAATCAAACGCGATATCCATGAAAAGTTCAGTTTTATATGAAGCTGCCTCTGTTCACAGACCGTTCTTTGCTTTCGATCAGCGAAGCAGTTGACTGAACAGGTCAAAGTTCAAGTTGGCTAATTGAAATCTCACCTTAATTACTTTAAAAGGAACTTTTTATATTTTTCAGTCGCTATCGTCATTTGAGGTATTGCTCTCTTTTTTGTTTTTATCAACGTAGGAATCAATAAAAAGAAGCGATATATTTTCAATAGCTGTCGTTTGGTCGGTCGTGATTATTTCAATAAAATACACGCACGAAAAGAAGTAATCATTTTAAAATCTATGGATAGGTGATGTTAAAACTTGCGTGTATAGCACTGTGGTAAGTCAACAGCAACTGTAGTTTGAGGCACATCAATAATGTCTATCGCGATAACTTTTACAACATTTTTGTATGAAAGAATACAAGCTATGTTTGGTGACTGAGTTGTATGATACCCACAGACGCCATTATTTTGAAATCTGATTTTCAAAGCAAGCGGACTCTTTATTTTATTCTTCATTTGTCCTTAAGTCTAAAAAAACCTAAGTTTGAAAAATCTCTCTACTGATCAATTTGGATGCGGAGGTATTGGTTAGTATCTGAGTCTAGATTTTGAGCGCGGATTTTAAGGCAGTCAAATAGTTTTTTATTTGGTAGACAAGTAGAACACAATCGTTTTGCCTCTAATTTCCTATCATTTGATATAATGCTGAACTACTGTTGGGTTAGAAAATAACTAAAAGTATTGTTATGAATAATTAAGAGTGATCTCCCCTTGTTTCGTTACTCTCCTCTTTGAAATAGATATTTCTGTTTACTGGGAATATAAAAGTGCACTATACACGAACCTTGTATTCTCAGTTGAATAAAGCTTTCTTAAAGGCAACACCTGCGTACTTTTGTCATTACAAGTATATCTACATTTGAAATCAGAACAAAGAATGCTTTAAATATAACAGATTCCATCAGTAATCAAGATTCCCGAAGAAGTCAAGACATTGATTGATTAATTCCTTTTCAGTGATGACAAATGGACAACTTCTTTATATGGCTTCAAATGAAATATACTTTAAATACAAATAAAATAGAAAAATATTATGCAGTACAATTACTCATAAGTGTTCAGGGTTTTGACAAATGCGTTGCATAAAACGAGAAACTCTTACCAAATAAATAAATTGTATGAAAACAAAGCACAAGGGAAACACGAGTGGATTTTGGATAGAAAAGAAGACATATTTCTGTGCATGAAAGCTAAAATGATCGTTTTTCTTGTCTTAAGTCTTACTCTTCCTAATATATAATAATTTTCTTTTATCAATTAATTGCTTTGACAGATAACTGAATTTTCTTTGAATCTGACCAAAGATACTTGTAGTTTGTTTGAAAATGCATTGCTAAGAGTTTGTGGTAGAGGTTTCAAAATATCAAAGAATTTTCTACAGTTGAAAGTTAAATAAACTATAAGGATAAAAAAAGAAACAAAACACACAAATATCTTTTAAAATTCTGTCTTTGTCAGAATAATTTAAGACAAAAATGATGACGTAAAATGACTTTCCTTTGAGTGCTACTCACGTTTTCTCTTGAGCACCAGGAATATGTATTCGACCTTATGTAAAATTCAGTGCTGATTTTCAAGAGAGGTATATCTCCTGTACTTGGAAAATTGGTGCAACATAAAAATTCTTACGCTCATCTTCCTACAGTATTTAACTTTGTATCTGACTAAATTATACTCACCCTTTAAAGATTAAACGTTTTAGGTTTTAAAAAAAGATAACTTGGAATTTTGTCATGATTTATAACTTAAAATCAATTGA